>VDFB02086081.1:152902243-152920209 GCA_007258455.2 Sequoia sempervirens | reverse complement strand
AAGGTTTAAGGGTTTAGGTTTTTAGGGTTGAGTGTTTAAGGTTGAGGGTAGAGGGTTTAGGGTTTCAGGGTTTAGGGTAGAGGGTAGAGGGTTGAGGGTTTAAGGGTAGAGGGATTAAGGGTTGTGGATTGAGGGCAGAGGGTAGAGAGAAAGAGAGAGAAAAGAAACCTATAAAAAAGTCAACTTTCTCATAACACGAGTGTGTTTTGAAGTAGCAGAGATATGTCCATTGTTTTATCAAGAAATAATGTGATCATGTTATAATGTGAGCACGTTATAACACAAGAACATTTTTTCTTGCTCTAAAAATGGTAAAAAACTCAATATACCCATGATATCAAGGTCCACATTCTGCATATTCTCCTGGTTCTATGCGTGCTCTAATAGAATTTATTTTTTTGATGATTTTGTGAACTGTGCATGAATGTTTTTCACATTCCACCACCTTTTTCATCATCTTTCCACCACCTTTGCATGAAATAATAGAGTTTTCACTTTGAAAGGCATACAATATTAATTCGAGTCTGAATTCCATTAAAGAGTGACATAAAATTGAAGTTTGAAGGGGAATTTTTTTTGAAAAAGTAAAATTGTTGAGGAGTTTGAAGAAAGAAGCAAAGGCTATATAATTCGGTAGAACTCCTCCATTTGAAAGTCTAGTTGTTTAGGTATGTGAATTATTTACACCTTTTCTTTCATTCTATTATGGCTTGCTTTCATTTTTTTTATTTTGTATATTCCATGTTGATCATTGTTTCTTTGTCATTATAACCTTATCTTGTCAATGCACATTTTAAATTACATAGTTCTTTACACTTGCCAATTACATTTTTAAACATCTCTTTGAGGAATTTTGTTAAACAATTGACTTACCTTGTGTATGCTTCCACATTTTGTATACACATTTATATGACATGTGTTATAGGGAAGTAAAATAATACATCATTTCTCAATCCTTTACTATGGATGTGCATACCACTCTCCAAATCTTTCATTTTGGTATAGGCATGGGGATGTTGGAAAATGTAGTTGAATTTGGTTTTACTCCTACAATTTGCATATGCTTAAAATTTTCTAAAGAATTTTCAATAAATCTATTTTGTGCATATCCTGTAATCATTATAGTCCATGAGGACATATATCATTGAGGTATTTTGTCAAACAATTATACTAAGCAGCTGATTTCCTTGTCTATGCTACCAAAATTTCCATACATGTCTCTAAATATGTGGAATATACTCCTACCACATTGATAGATCTTTGAATCTATTTTGGTTCTCATATGTATTTCTTACCTCATAACTTATGTTATGATATATTTTAAATGTTTCCTTGATTAGTCTACCTACAAGGGAATCTAACCCTTCTCTCCATTGTTTCAAGACTTTTTATTCAAGCTTAAGTTAGCAACATGGGGAAAGGTGCAACCTATCTTGCAATCATGAATCAAAATGGAAGCATGGGAAAGGAATTTAAATTGTTTGACAATAATGTTTTTGTATAAATTTATGCAAAATATGGTAGCATTGACAAGCAAGTGAGCTTGGAAAGCTAGTGAGTGAGCTCACTAGCTTGCCAATGCTCCAAAGTGCAAAAGGGCAGAAATATTTGACGAGCTATTAATTGGAAACTATGATGCTTACGAACTCTTTTTCTGAGCCTACATGATCGTGTTGGGCCTCTCTACAATAACCTCTCTCAGTTTTTGTTATCTTGGAGTCATTTTATGAGGTTTCCAATTTTCACTTGATGGAAAGTGTCAAATGCAAGTAGTGTAAAGTTGCAAAGTGGTGTAAATTTTGTTCTGCAACTCGTGCAACCAAATGAACTATTCCAATATGTCTAGATGGGTATGTTTACACTAGGCATGGTCCTCTTTCACACCCAAACACGTGGAATTTCTCTAAGTTACATTCAATTGGCTTGATCCCTTAAGGGTCCAAATTGCAAAAGGGAAACAATCTTCGATGGTCTATTACTTGAAAACCATGATTCTTACAAAATCTCCTTTTGATCATACATGATCATGTTGGGCCCCTCTACAATAACCTCTCTCGGTTTTTGTTATCTTAGAGTTGTTTTCCTATGGTGTCCAATTTTCACTTGATGGAAAAAGTGTCACATGCAAAGAGTGTAAAGTTGCAAAGTGGTGCAACTTTTCATTTTGCAACTCGTGTGAACAAACAGAGTGTTCCAATGCATCTAAATGGGTACATTTACACTAGGAATTGTCCTCTTTCACACCCAAACATTTGGAATTGCTTTGAGGAACATTCAACTAGCTTGATCCCTTTAAGGGTCCAAAGTGCAAAAGGGTAGCAATATTTGATGCACTATTACTCAAAAACCATGATGCTTACAAACTCTTCATTTGAGCCTATGAGATCATGTTGTGCCCCTCTACAATAAACTTTCTCATTTTTTGTTTTCTTGGTCATTTTCCTGAGGTGTCTAGTTTTTACTTGATGGAAAAAGTGTGAAATGCAAGCAGTGTAAAGTTGCAAAATGGTGCAACTTCCGTTCTACAACTCATGAGACCAAATAGACTATTCTAACACATTCAGATGGGTATCTTTACACTAGGCATGGTCCTCTTTCACACCCAAAAACATGGAATCGCTCTAAGCTATGTTCAACTGGCTTGATCCCTTATGGGTCCAAAGTGCAAAAGGGAAACAATATTTGATGGTCTATTACTCAAAAAATGTGATGCTTACAAACTCTCCTTCTAAGCCTACAAGATAACATTGGGCCCCTCTACAATAACCTATCTTAGTTTTTGTTGTCTCAAAGTCCTTTTCCTATGGTGTCTAGTTTTCAATTGAAGGAAAATGTGTCAAATGTAACAAGTGTAAAGTCGTAAAGTGTAGCAACTTTCATTTTGCAACTTGTGTGACCAAATAGACTATTCCAACATGTCTGTATGGGTATGTTTACACTAGGAATGGTCCTCTTTCTCACCCAAACACACAGAATCACTCTGAGCTACATTCAAATTCCTCGATCCCTTAGGGTCCAAAGTACAAAAGGGTAGAAATCTTTGACGAGCTATTTCTCAAAAACCATGATGCTTAAAAACTCTTCATTTGAGCCTACAAAATCGTATTGAGCCCCTCTACAATAACCTCTCTTGGTTTTTGTTATCTTAGAGTCATATTCTTGTGGTGTCCACTTTTCACTTGATGGAAAAAGTGTCAAATACAAGCAGTGTGAAGTTGCAAAGTGGTGCAACTTTCATTTTGCAACTCATGTGACCAAAAAAACTGCTCCAACATATCTCGATAGGTATGTTTATGCTAGGAACAGTCCTCTTTCGCACCTAAACACACAAAATTTCTCTGAGCTATGTTCAACTGGCTCAATCCCTTATAATGGCATGAAAAACAATTGACAAGAGAAACATACACATGACAGTTGAGAAGTCTAAGTTTTCCACACAAAAATAATATTATCATCCTCAAGTCTAGCAAGCACAAGACGCTTTAAAATTATCCTCCTTTCCCTAACAACAATATACAACCAATTTTAAATGCGTACAATGGTGGAACTTGGAAATTTTTTATTTTTCCTCAATTAAAAACTTTGGTTGTGAAGCATTTTGTCATTTTCATTTGAAATGATTAGCTATGCTTGAAAATTGGAGTCTAAGAGAAACAAGTGATGCTCTTAGGTAAATTTATTATTTGGTGTGATAAATAAAGTTTCCACCCTTGAGTCTATTTCTTATTTATATTATAAATTATAAAGCTTTCTCCCAAGTCAATTTCCTATACAAGAAATAATATTACAAAAAGTTTCCATATACATCTTTTGACATGTTTATATGGTGATGGACCAAGAGCATAACAATTCATTTTGTATTGTGAGGATTATGCTATGAATTTTTTTAAAGACTATTCAAGATAAATGTTGTATGATAATGTGTGTGATAGAGTAAATTTTCACTCCATGTGCATATTCCCCTTTTTTCCTTTCTCCACTTTAGAAAACCAAGTTCAAAGGAAAAAATACACATAAGCCCACTGCCTTGGTTCCACTTGGCATTTATTTTGCATGTCGATAGAAGTGAAACTGTCATGGACACCCACACGATGCGCTAACATCCATAATGAAATCTCACATTTGGAACATGCAGACATTACACTTGCTATTTTGAACAAGTTGTAATGCCTCCACTTCAACCTCACCAACCCAAAATCTCATGTTATGCTTTCCTTCTCTATAAATTCACCATTCATTCATGCAATCTCACGTTTTAGCCATCTTTGATCATCCTTTAGTCATATTTTTGGAAACCCATTACCATATCTAAGCAACCTTCTTTCATCTTTCAAGCATCCATTCCATCTCTCAATCATTCACTCCATTTTTCCTTACACCATTTTGAGCACTCCATTTGCACTCCATCCAACATTGTAGCAACAACAACAATCTTTCAATCACTTCAGTAGACTAAGTTTGGGACCACACCATTGCAACAGAGGCTCGAGTACTCTCATTATTTCCCCCTTTTCCTTGAGTGCATTTGGAAGAGGTGGTAAGCTTCCCATTTCTTTTCTCTATTACGTTGGTTGAATAACACTTTATTTCTTTTTGTAGTGCTTTAGTAATCTTTCTTTATTATTTATCTATCATCTTTATCTTGGTTGTACATGGAAGTGGAAACACCAAAATAGGGTCTAACTGAGGCAGGCCCCTATATAGCCCTTCCCCAACATTTTTCTCTCTCTTGTGTGTGAAAGTTTTGGTGCTCTTGAAGTTTGCTAGAAAGAAGATCTCATTTGTAGGAACTCTGTTGGTATAATCTCCTTATCCCATTTTCATTCCATAGTTTCATTTCATCTTCCTTGAAATCATCTGTCAAGCTGTCAGTTTTATTTTTGTATTTTTCTCTTGTCTCTCAGATTTCATATAGATGCCAATGCACCTGAGAGACGCCGGCGCATCATGCTATTGTCCAAGTTTTGTGCTTTCATCCTCAGTCAGAAAGCTCTTTGAGGCATAGAGATGAATCTAAAAGTTGAATCATTTGATCTCCTACATTACTTTGGTTTTGCAAAGTGATTGAGGGACTCTATAGTCCTCATAATTCTCATTCCTTAACTCTTGAAATCCACATTATCTAAGGTAAGTTTGGGAAGCCCTCCGCTCTTGGCCTTCTCTGACCTAGGCCTTGAATGTGGTTGGTCCCCCACTCTTACATTTTTGGTGAACCTGACGTGAACCATTTTGGTTTTGTTGTGTGATACCGAAATTTCCTTTCCTTGTATTTTAGGAGTGTTGTGGGTTTGTATGTTGTGAGGTTGAACACCTTGCAACTTGACCTATAAACCCCAGTGGATGTAGCTAAGAGGTTCCAAAGGTATTGTGCGATGAAACCTTAGTTGGGTCATAGTTGTACCTTGCTACCTTCTGGGAAATCTGAGAAAGCCTTGTCTAGTGTGTGTGTGATGGATTCTTCCATGCGTCAATCCACCCCCTCTATGCAACCTATGAGTAATGATAATGTTATAATCTTTACCTCACAAGACCTGCTAATGGGTTTTAACAGAGAACTATCTCCTCTATATATTTCTGTATGAATTAATGGGATCAGTGTAGTTGGTGTTCTTATTGATCCCACATCTCAAGTAAATATCATAATAGAGGAAATAATGTTAATCAATTTCTTTCATAAGGATGGGTATGATGCACTTGTAATTACCATCCATGTGCATGATGAAATTTCTTTGCCTCCTTTAGGTAGCATTACCTTGTTGGTCTCAGTCATACCTAAAACTATGAAACTATTTTTTGATATAATCCCTATATCCTAACTCTTTAGGGTTAAATTGGGTATCCCTTGGCTAGTAGCTATGAATGGCGTACCCTCAATCATGCATAAATGCTTGAAATTTATCCATAGGGGTTATGTGCATGTAATCCATGACATCGGTTACAGACCATTGGTTGCTCATGGTAGCTACTCCTTGGACTACTCTTGGCCTATGCATGTGGGTCCCCTTCCTCCTAGGAGGGAAATTTTTCATCAAACTTATCAAAATTACTAAAGAGGGCACCGAGTGCCAAGAATAAGATAACCCCCTGTCACCTTATGCCATCTCGCATAAGGCCTATTTGAAATTTGGGAGTGATGCCTCTAGGGAATGCAAAAGGAAAGAAGAGAAGCGGTCTCAAGATCCTCCTTCTTCTATTGTTAATTATGATGCTCCCTCTTTCTCTATTGTGGTACCATTCAATTTTGCCCTGAGCTCACAGGAGAATCCTATGATTCCTACTCAACGAGAGTCAAAGCATCTCGCACAAGAGTTTCCTGTATTACCAATAGAGCCTAGACCCAACCAATATAGTGGGAAGAAGGCTTCCCATGGAGAGTCTTCTATGACTCGGCCTTTGAGGCCTCCTACTGTCCTTGCTTCCAAAGTAGCAAGTAGGAAGAGGCCCATTGCCAAGGCTCTTGAGTAGACTCCTCATGTGACCTCTCAACTTACTCCCCTTGCTCCCATACAAGAGTCTATTCCTCTACTAAAAATGATCATAGTGGACACTCCTATGACTGAAAAAGAGCCTTCCATCCATGTGAAACCCCCAACTTCTAGCTTTGAGTTGTAGGAATCACCTTGAGTGTGAACACAAGCACCGACAAAAGGCTCTTATGGTTGAGCAGACCACTCAAAAGGAGGAAGAGGGGAAGAACACCCTTATCTTAGGGTCTACTACAATGTCCTCCTCTCCTCTCCCCTCTACTTCCATTCAAGTTGGTTATGTACCACCTCTGACTCCCGCAGTGAGTATGGGGGAGCCTGTACAGGTTTTCATCACTCCTTCAGTGGATCCACCTCTATTAACTTTAGTCCCAAATGTTTCACTCTTTCCAAAACCCATGGACATGGAAAACACTTTGGTGGTGTCTATTGTGGTTCTCTTTGCCTCTTCTTCCTCTGCACCTCTTTCCTTGTCTATGGGGAGTTTGCATCTCCTGATGAGGCCAAATTTGGATAGTAATTCTTTTGATAGTGAAGAATGTAAGAAGAGTCCACCTCCCCCACAAGGTAGCCTTGTGTTGACTTGTTCTGTTTTAGCAACAAAACTTGTCCCGACTTCTCCCGAGTTTTTCACCGCTCCTAAATAACTCAATGGTGCATCTTAGAGCACCCTATTCCATCTACTGGGATTGAGCATGGAACTCCTGTGAAGTGTTTGTTCAATTCCATAGATAAGGATTTGTCCCTGTCAGCGATCTTCACAAAATCATTGACTCTCACTCCACAAGAGGTGGGTGAAGAAGACCTTGATGGGCCTTATTCCTTAGCCCTTGTTGTGGGAGGGTCAGAAGCTCCTCCCCTTGACATTGCACCATTACAGTCTCTTCCACCTTCCCCCTGTGACAATCTTGACTATGAAGTAGACGACCTCCTGGTTGATCAATGCTAGGGGAGGACCTCTCTTCCTTATCTATAGATTAGATGTGTGTTTGTGATTTGTTTCCCTTGTAACTGTGTTATATGTGCCTGGAGGACCCATGTTACCATTGTTGGTGCTTGGATATATGCATTTTTTTGTGTCATAAACATTCTTCTATTTGTGTCATCATTCTTCCATATTTGTGTTTGATTTTTGGTAAATTGGGGATGATGCAAAGCATTGGGGGAATTTAGGCTTCCCTTCCATGTTGACCCAATTTTTTTTTTTTACTTTGTTTTTTGTGTATTCCTCCTGATCTAGTTGGGGATTGATGATCTTTCGCCTTGCACCATAGTTACCTATTATATAAGTGTTGATATGCCAAATTGACACACAACATGCAAGAAAGATACAAACACCTAACCTCTCTTGAAAAAGACAATCAAAAGTTAAACTGATCACCTCCCAAGGTCTTTGATGTTGGTTCACAATGTTACTATTTCATAGAGTGGTCAATTGTGGATGTAATTTGTAGGGTGCTTGCTAGTAAGAAGGATACAAACTGAAATCTGCAAAGAAATCTAAAATATGAGGGATTGAAAGAAACTTGAAATGATAAATCAGAGCCTTGAATCAATAAATAAAAAATGAAAACTTACTTATGTCTAGACATGTATTCAAACTATGAGTGTAATATCAATTCACTGAAACCATGACATGATGCAATCTATAGTATTAACTATACCATTATATACATCCATAGTGCAAAATTCAACTGCCTTAATCATTCATAAAAACTTCATCTCTAAAATCTCATAACAAATCCACTCATTAATCAAAATAACAGATCAATAGACATAAATAAAGCCACATTAATAGACAATTTCAATGAAATAGTTTGAAATTCAAATTCTTCTATTGATATTTTATCAAATAAGGACCATTTATGCACAACAAAATCCACTGGCATATAGATTACTATTTTTCATTGATATCATCATTTAAACTACTGAGGATAAACTGAAATTGCATAACTTATAAAATAGTATCAGAATGTCTTGCATGAAATTTAAAATATTAAACTAACTCCTATCACTCTTAATCTCCTCTAGGTGGCTAATCTAACTTCAATCAGCTGACCTTTACAATGTCATTTTTAGTGCCTCTTATAGTCCTCTAGAATTAACAACTAGATAAGGTCAAATAGCTAGAAAATAGTAGATCCACGATCTTAGGAGAGAAACCAAATAGAGATAATCACTGCTCCATAGTTTTTTGCCCTAGACTAGGAGTACATCTTCATCCAAAATTTTCCAAAACAAGAGGGATAGGTTGCAGAGAATCCAAAATTTGGAAATCTTTGACTTGCTGAAGAAAAGGGAAACTAATTCATTTGTTGACCAGGTTTTTAGGGAGCAAACTAGAAAGAAGTTTCTTGTGCCAACTCACCCTCTCACATATTTATCTTGGAAATATTCATCATAAGCATTGAATACTTTCTGAAGCATAGCTATATCAGGACCATTGATCCAACTATCTTTAAACTTAATTCTCCTTACTTACACAACAACCATTTCATGAATATCCTTCATCTTGATCAGCTCCCTCCAAGGAGCCTTTGCTTCATCCCTAATATCAATAAGTGTATCCAATAATAAACCTTCATCATCATCTTCCTTCTACATTGTTTCTTGGAACCTGTCATTCCATTTCTCCTTCAACTTATCAAGAGATAAGCTATCTTCTACATGTATATCAACATTGGCTAGGATGGCAATTATTGCCTCCAATTCATAAATTTTCTCATTTATGTACTTACCAACCTATTGAACGCGATCTTTGTGCTGACAGATTAAAGAAGACCTAAATATTATTATGTCTTGGGTTTTCTCCAAAAATCCTTCATTATCCTCTTCCAATATTGATTGTTCTAGAAGGGTTTGCTTTGGAAGCTTACCAATTTCTTCTAGCTTTTGAATATATCCCCTAAATTCTTCTTCTTCTTTCTCTAAAGCCGTAACATGAGTATTTATTTCCTCAATATATTTTAATATCTTTTCATGAATTTTAAAACCTAGAACAAGTATTTCATCAAATTCATTATTCAGTCTATCCACCCACTTATCCATCATGCCTACCTTATTTCTCATTTGGATTAGATACTCCTTCATTTGGATAAGATCCTCTACTTCATTTTTTCTTAATAAAACTGGGGCATTAGGAGCTACAATTTGTTGACTATCAGAGGTAGAAATATCCTTAAGAAAATTATGGATTTGATCTATTTGACATTTAAGCTCATCTTTTATTTGTTTGTATTTTATCATCCTATATTTAGTGGATGATGCCACTATATCAATTAGATTCATTTGTTGGTTCCTTGTCGGCCTTCCCTGGTTAACAATCCCCAATTGGTAATCAACCAACTGCATATCTTGTCTATCCTTTTCCACCATGGGGTTGGCACATTCAACTATGAGGTCACCAACATCTATGAGTCGGGTAGAGTGAAGGACTCTTTCCTTCTTCCTTGGCCTCTCCTTTTCAATCTCCTTCATCATGTTGTCCCAATCCAATGGTTGGGGTTGTACTGTTTGCTTCTTCTCCAAGTCTAATTTTAGCCATGTAGGGGCAACAAGTGGAGTGATCATTTGAGTTGAAGAAGAAGTGGCAGGGGAGAGTGGTTGCCAAACTACAGTCCTTGGTTGAGAGTCAACCTCTTGCTACTTCTCTTTCTCTACCTTCTCTTTTTCCTCTTGTAACCTTTTTGCTTCCAACTCCTCCATTTTCATTATTTCTTCTCAAATTCTTCTCTGCTCCAACAACTCTTCTCTTTCCTTGTACATTTTCTCCTTTTTCTTTTCCAGTTGATCCACTTTGTTCCACATTTATTTGGATTGTTTTTCACACTCTGCTAACTCCTTAACCTTCTTTTCCTTATGCAGGCATTCCTCCTCAACTTTCTTCTTCTGAACCTCCTCTATCATTTTGAACTTGGCCTCTAATCCCTCCCTTTCTCTTTTTTGCTTGGTTTTCTCTTCTTCTAATTCATGGATTTTTTGAACTAAGGAAAGCTTGTTTCTCTCCATTTTCATTTTTAACTCATGTTCCTTTTGTTGCAGCAACAAGTCTTCATTTTCCTTTTGCACCCTTTCCAATTCTTCAACTTTGGCTCAGGCGGCATCATCTTCTTGTTTCTTGGTAGTGGCCTCGGCTTGAGCCCTACCATCAGTAGCCTTATTTTTTTTTGTGGACATGAAAATCTGCATTTTGGTTAAAATCCTACCACACAAAGCATGATTAGCATTTTAAAACAAAGCCAATAATCAACATGCTTCATGATGCAATCAAAACAACAAAGGATTAGATAAACTAGTTGAAAGCATACAATAAAACATGAAGTAAATCATCTCATAGTGGATTGGTGCTTCTATGGAAAGAATCCCTTTCCCAATCCTTGCTGAGATAAGCTAAATGATACAATGCTTTGAAGACATAGTAAGATGGGAAAAATCAATTCTCAAATGAAGAGAGTGACTTTGCATAGGATTTGTGGATCAAGATGTGGAGGATTTGTTGAAGGATGAAGCCTCTAGTTAAGATTCTCAAGTTGAAAGAATGCTTATGAGAGAGAAATGTGGGACTAAAGATAAGCCAATGCGAAGAGGCCACTTGTCAACTTGTGATAGGCTAAGGAATGTGCAAGTTTTTGTCAATGTGCCCAATAGGGGGAGATTCAAATTTGAATTTGAGAGTTAATGTTGAGTTTGACCTTTGCAAGTGACATGTGAGATCCATGTAAGAGCTCATAAATGCTTTGTTGGGTGTACATATCCACTTGTTTTTGAATTCAAACTTGAGGGAATATTCCTCAAAGATGCCATGTTGATGGAAAATGTTGATTTTATAAATGAATTAAAATACTTTATTGGTGCAAGTGGGAAAAGCTAGAGGATGTGATGGGTGGTTAGGTTAGGTTAATCAGGATTAGATTAGATTAGGTGATGATTAATTGATTTTGACCTTTTTAACTTAAATATTTTGATTTATTTAAATAAAAAAGGGATGGAATATGCATTTGGATTTCAATTTAATAAAGTTTGGTTTATTTAATTAAAAGGTTGATGTTTGATTTATTTACTTTAAATGAACAACCTTAGGAATGAAATTAATGAGTTTAATTTACCTGATGAATGGATGAAGGTGAACTAAGTTTAATTGATGAATGGACCTAATTAAATGCATGATGCTAATTTTGCATGTCTACATTTTGCCCCTCTTTGAAACAATGTACTTGCTACGATGGTTCAAAGAAAAAACTTGCCGCGATCAAAATTTAAAAATTTTCTAATTTTTTCGGATGCCCCAGCAGAAAGAAGTACACTAGTACATTGCCCCCTCGAGAGATCGAGCAAAAAGATTCTATTTGAGGGTCGATCTCGCGATAAAGAGGTTCAAAGTGGATGGTTATGGATGATGATGCAAATGAGATGGTTTTAAGATGCTTAGAATAACAAATCTATATTATCTTAAACAACTTAAATGATGAATGATGAGATGGATGATGTGATATGCTATGATTATGCAATGGATGTTTTATGCAAATACATGATTTTATGAGATGTTTAGACTAACAGATTTATATTATGATGATGAACGTGCATGTGAGATGATATGTTGAATGCTAATGATTTGTGGATGCAAGATGGATGCACTAGTGATGATTAATTATTCATGACATGGTGTTAGTGCGAAAAAGAATAAATTAGGTGATGACAAGAGGATCCAACAAGCCGACTTTATGAGAGATGATGATGATGATGATATGCTTATCAAGGATTGGGATTTTAAAAGGGCTACTTACCTTATGTTTGATTACACACATAGATACGATACATCAAGGTATAAAGAACTAGGATGGTGTTGTACCTAGTGCGATGGACTTTGATTCAACAAACAGATAGGAGTATTCTTGTTCACACTTGACATACGGAAACCTTGCTAGGATGTACCTAACAAAGCAATTATTCTCCAAGTTATTTTACAAGAACGTCTAACAAGCACAACAGACAAAAGGATAATGATCATTGCCCCATTCCTATCTCTCTAAATCCTTCATTTGGATATCATCAAGAGGTCCTTGGAATGAGCACAATAGGATAAATCAAAAGAAGACATCAAGTACGCAAAAAGCCAATGTTCTTCATACCTCTAGCTAAAGGGATTTGTTTTGATAAGAATCCAAGGTGATATCCAAAATGATTCCTATTGTTGGAACGATATATCCTAGGACATGCATTGTATAGGATGATGATGGTTTGGTAAGTTGATTGATAGGCTGTTGATATAAGGTTTATTGAAATGTTTGAAAATGATCAAGAGTTTGATTTTGTTTTAAAGATTTGTTGTTTGCTTTTGATTTTACGATTAAAAATTCATTTTGTTGATTGTTGCGGTTGTTTCTATTTGTTTTTCCAAAGGATGAAGGTGATGATCAGTTTATTATGGATGATTGATTATTGCGGGTGAAAGCGAGATGAGACGAATGGATTTTTTCAAATATTTGGTTGTTTTTGACATTTTTGGAATCTTTTGAGGCTGTTTTTGGTATTTTTGGATTTTTCAAATGTTATGATTTTTGAATTTTGCGATGTTTTTGGATTTTGCATTTTTTGAATGTTTTTGGATTTTGATGTTTTTTTGAATGTTTTTGTTTTGATGTCTCGGGGGTTGATCAAATATTTAGCCTTTCCTACGTTTAAGCTCAGAGACGACGTAGTTCGGATTCCAATGTTTTTGATGTTTTTTGATTTTATGACTTGTTTTTGGATTTTGATATGTTTTGAATATTTTTGGATTTTCTGATGTTTTTGGATTTTCACATGATTTTGATGATTTGGATATGGACATGTGTGACAATATCAGTGCTCTATTTAGGATTTTTTTGAAGACCAAGCTATGGTTGACTGATCAAATTGATGGATTGATGATGATGATAACATTGTTGAGGATACACAACAATGCAAGGATTTGAATGATCAGGATTGATGACGATAACATTGTTGAGGATGCATAACAATGCAAGGATTGATTGATTAGGATTGATGATGATAACATTGTTGAGGATGCACAACAATGCAAGTATTGTGTTAAGAAACACAAGGATTGGGAAAGATATCCCAAAGATGACGAGGGATTTATTGGATTTGATTGATCAGGATTTTAAAGCTTGGTTTGAAATAAAAGATGTTTTGGATGATTTGATGTGATGTTGAAGGATGCGTTAGATGCGACTAATATTGATTGTTTGGATTGATGTTCGATAAAAGATGATGATTGATAAGGAAAATCTTCTTGTCAAAATATGCCACGGGCTAGTGATTTGGAATTTTTCTCACAAGTGGTTTGACCAATTTGATTCTACATTTTCCAATGTTTAGATCACCACATAAGTTGGAGGATATAGATCAAGATTTATACTTGAAGCAAGATGCAAATATTTGCCCCTAGTGTCTAGCAATGTATGGATTCTTGGATAGGTGTACAAATTGATGGATATGGAAAGCATGCAAAGGATGCTAAGGATTATCTTGTGATAAGATACAATGTTCAAATAAAGAATGCTCATTTGGATAATGCTTCATGGCTCAAATAATACTGTATAAGATAGGATCAATGAAAACAACCCATGTCAAGATGTTTATCATACGCAAGTGTAAAGTGTGTACCAAGCCTTTTCAAGATCAAGATAACTTGGATGATGGATGCAAATGGATGAAAATGGATTGGATAAATGGTTCGTGGATGAATGGATTTATTATGGATAAGACAAATGGAATGTTGGCTTTATTATGGATGGGATGAGATGCTTTCACCTGAATTGGTGCATGTAGATGCTTGATTCTACACATGATGTGTGTTTTCCAGGTTTTCATCATGGTACCTACCCAAAGCGCCACCCAAGCGGTTTTCACTAGAGGATGATTTTTCTCTTTACTGTTTTTAATCCTTTTTCTGATTTTTTTGTTTTTTCTAAAAGATTCATGCTAGCCCACCTAGTGGTGTTGATGTAGATTCCCCTGTCATAATGTTCCATCGATATCCTACTTGAAGAAGTAGCTTTTCCAATATACGTGCACTTGAATGCAACTTTTGGGATTCTTGATCTACTTTATTGATGTCGGGGTTAACTCTGTCTCTATGTGCACATCGCGATAGAGTTCCTTCTGAATCCTTATAATGAAGGGTCCCTGCCAATACATGGTTAATGTGAGAATTGGATATCATGCATGGAGGCATGGATGGAGTGTATTTAGGGATAGGAGATGGATTGGTTGACAACTTGGAATCTTTGACTCTCCAAACTTGGGAAGATGAGCAATGATGGGTGGATACGAAAGTTTGCATGGAATTAGGACCAACTGCTTGATATACCTTGTACGTCGCTTGAAAAACCTACTTTTTCTTTTGTGGACATCCTTGATGGATACTTTTCCCTCTTTTGTTTTTCCCCATAGTTTCTTTGACTTATGGAGTTTGATAGGGATAATCTTTCCTTGTATTCTTTGGTATCCATGTGTATTTGATTTGTTCGATATGCTTCTTAGCTTCTTTTGCTTTGATAACGTCCTTTGTTCTTTGATTCAAATCTTTCTTTTGATGTTGGTCCCAATTCATGGATGGGGTGATGGGTGGATGAAGATTCATGATGTGATTAGTTGTAGTATTGGCATCGGTTTCTTCATAAGGACTCTTCATGCTCCCTATGTTGACGTTTTCTTGAGACGAAGTTTCCCCTAGTATTATGGAAGTAGTAACTTCATGCTTTGATTTTGCTTGTTCTGAGAGCTCTTGTTTAGAATGCATTTTCTGATCAATGATCACTGTCGATGATGTTATTTCCATTTGCTGCTCTACTAACTCTAGAATATCTTGTTCTATCTGACTTCTTTCCTTGAGTGGATAATGTTGGATATCTTCATACATGATGTCCTCAGTTTGAATTTGGGATATATATGATCCTGATGTTGACAACTCAGTTTGACTGTAGGAATCAACATTCTGCTCTTTTTGTGTTATAATGTCAGGAGTAAAGGAATCTTGTTCTAAATAAAAATCATCTACGTGTCCATCCACAGAAAGCATCTCATGGGTAGATGGAGTATGTGTTATGGGGATATGATCATCATTTGTGACATCTCGTATAGATATGAGAGTGTCCATTAGATTATTGTAGTATCTTGGAGATACAAATTCTTGATCTTCAATGATTTTGGAGTTGCTTTTGTCATGCTTTGGATCAAGTTCTTGACATGGGCCAGTTTCAAAGGATGGATTTCTTACAAAGGGTTCTTGGATGTCGTCATTAGACATGGTAAGTGGTTCAATATCCTCAAGTGTTGAGTTTAGGGTTCCTTCAATATCTCTAACCATGAGGTCAAAGGGTGTTAACATGTCTTGGAAAGGACCATTGCTAGACCTTGGTGAAATATGTTGATCATGCTTTGGAAAAATTCTTGAGATATGTCCTCTAACTCATAAGGTGATGTAGAGACATCTTCAACATGATCAGTGGTCGATGAATCATAGATTATGTCAATGGGATCAAATAATTCTAACACTCCTTGAAATAGATCACTAAAAAGTGGCTCTTGATGTATGGTGAGTTGATCATCAGATGGGGTAGAAACATCTGCAATGTGCTCTTTGATGGATAGATCTTGATTAATGCTTTCATCAATTGTGGTTGGGATATTGTCAATGCTATCACCAGTGGTTGAATGTTCATCGTTATCCCCAATAGTTATCATTTTTTCATGTTTGTGCTTGTTTTTTTTGGGTAGCTTGAGAGGCTTGTTGCACTTGTTGAGCTTGTGTTGCTTGTTGCATGGCTAGATATTGTTTGATGGCCTGGTGAGCTTTTAGCACAATGTTATATTGTCTTGCTACATTTGGTTTTGGTGGCTGTGGTGGTGGATTTGGAATTGTGTTGGATGTAGTGACAAGTGGTTGAGATACGCTTGGAGCGATCATGGTAGTGAGGGGTTGAGATGTGATGGGCATGAGAGTGATGGTTGGAATGATTGAGGTGATAGATCCTTGGGAGATCGTGTTTTGATTTGTGGGGATTGATGTTGTCATTTGATTAGATACCATCTGTTGGTGCGATGTCAATGGTATATTCAAAGGATTTGATGTGATAGCTTGATTGGTGTTAGGTTGATTGATTTGGATGGAGTGATCGGTTCTAGGTGTGTACCTTGAAATTTTACCCTATTTTAATGTGCAAAATATCTCAAAATACAAATGATAAAACACTAAGAACACTTCAATGATTAGCCTAAAGAGTGATAAAACAAGGAAAATAGACAAAATAAAATGCAAATCAATTATACCTTCCTTGTTGTTGAAGACTCCTTGGTTGGCCCTTGATTTAGATGGATTTGTATGTTCCTTAGATGGATTTTGATGTTACTAGATGCAAGATTGATAATGGAAAATGACTAAATGAATGGCTAAATGATAGCAAATTCTTGAGAATGCAAATTGGCAGCATAAGGTTGCTCAAAATGAAAGTGTTGAAAATGCCCTTGAGGAGGGGGTATTTATAGAAGAATTTGAATTCTCTAGAGAATTCAACGGTTGAGATTCATCCAACAAGGTCAAGATGAAGGGCTATGGTGGGTTGAGAACTCACAAGCCCTCACATCTTGACATGTGGATGGTGAAGTGGCTAAGAGGAGATGAGGTGTAAGTGAAGTGGCCAAAAGGTACATGAGGTGGAGGAAGGACAAGTACACTCCAAGTATCTTGGGAGTGAGAAGATTTCCTCAAAAAAAAATTTCTTGTCCCCAAGTGAGAGTGAAAGGGACATTTGAGGAATTTTTGAATTCCTCAAAAATCTCCATGGGAAAAGGAGAGGTGGTTGGAGAAATAAATGTGAATTAAAAATTCACATTCTTAGGAGAGTCTAAAGGATAAAAGGTGAGCTCCAAAAAGGTGGGACTTGGTCACATGTGGATGATGTGACAAGTCCAAGGTTCTAGAAGCCTTGGAAGATAGAATGTGAATTAAAAATTCACATAGGGAAGAGGAGAATCTAGGATAAATAAATGTGAATTAAAAATTCACATGGGAAAGAGGGTCAATGCTAAAAAGAGATAAATACAAAGGTTGACTAAAAAGGTGGTGCTAAATATGGCTAATGACCTTGGTTAAGGTTGTGCAAATATTTGATTAGAATAATTAATGGAAGATTAGAGGCAAGTGGCAAATGTAGGAGGATGTGACATTAATCTTTGATTAAGAGAATGCACATCATAATCATGAATTAATTAAAGTAATTCATATTAGAGCAAGATCATGGAGGATGTGACAAGGAGAGAGAGAATGAAGAATTTTAAATTTATTTTAAATCAAAAGGGTCAAAAATGACTAAATTAAATAAATTGGTGTATTTATTTAATTTGGAGAGGAAGAAGGTGAAAGATAAAGCATTTAGTTATTAAATTAAATATTTTACAGATATGAGACAAAAGGTGTAATATTAATTTAATAAATTA
>VDFB02086081.1:152784940-152902143 GCA_007258455.2 Sequoia sempervirens | reverse complement strand
TTCATGGATTTTTTGAACTAAGGAAAGCTTGTTTCTCTCCATTTTCATTTTTAACTCATGTTCCTTTTGTTGCAGCAACAAGTCTTCATTTTCCTTTTGCACCCTTTCCAATTCTTCAACTTTGGCTCAGGTGGCATCATCTTCTTGTTTCTTGGTAGTGGCCTCGGCTTGAGCCCTGCCATTAGTAGCCTTATTTGTTTTTGTGGATGTGAAAATCTGCATTTTGGTTAAAATCCTACCACACAAAGCATGATTAGCATTTTAAAACAAAGCCAATAATCAACATGCTTCATGATGCAATCAAAACAACAAAGGATTAGATAAACTAGTTGAAAGCATACAATAAAACCTGAAGTAAATCATCTCATAGTGGATTGGTGCTTCTATGGAAAGAATCCCTTTCCCAATCCTTGCTAAGATAAGCTAAATGATACAATGCTTTGAAGACAGAGTAAGATGGAAAAAATCAGTTCTCAAATGAAGAGAGTGACTTTGCATAGGATTTGTGGATCAAGATGTGGAGGATTTGTTGAAGGATGAAGCCTCTAGTTAAAGATTCTCAAGTTGAAAGAATGATTATGAGAGAGAAATGTGGGACTAAAGATAAGCCAATGAGAAGAGGCCACTTGTCAACTTGTGATAGGCTGAGGAATGTGCAAGTTTTTGTCAATGTGCCCAAGAGGGGGAGATTCAAATTTGAATTTGAGAGTTAATGCTGACTTTGACCTTTGCAAGGGACATGTGAGATCCATGTAAGAGCTCATAAATGCTTTGTTGGGTGTACATATCCACTTGTTTGTGAATTCAAACTTGAGGGAATATTCCTCAAAGATGCCATGTTGATGGAAAATGTTGATTTTATAAATGAATTAAAATACTTTATTGGTGCAAGTGGGAAAAGATAGAGGATGTGATGGGTGGTTAGGTTAGGTTAATCAGGATTAGATTAGATTAGGTGATGATTAGTTGATTTTAAATTTTTTGACTGTTGTGCAGTTTTGCACACACGCCCCACTGAAAGTAGGGACCCTATTTTTGCTCTGGCTTTTGGTGTCTTTTGGCCCCTTAATTTTATTGATTTGGTTGCCTTTGGAGATCCTTAGATGTTCATCTTGCTTGCCCAAGTGATTCCCCCAGGTTGCACTTTGAAAAAACTAAGTTTTGAGAAAAATCTGGGTTTTTACCCAATCCGGGATTTTTCAGTCCATCCGGATTTTCTCGGATTCTGCTCAAAGTCCAGCTCTGTGTGAAAATTTGGGTTTTTACCCAAATCCAGGATTTTTCGGTCCTTCCAGATTTTCCTGATTTCCATGGAAATTCCAGATTCGGGCGAAGTCCGGGTTTTTGCCTGTGTCCAGAATTTTCCGCCAGACCTGGATTTTCCCTGATTTCTTTAGTTTTTCGGAATGTGCCAAAAGTCCAAAATTTTATGCCATCCGCGGAAATCCAATCTGCCCGGATTTTTCTAGATTTTCTGCCAGGCCTTGTGCAAATCGAAACATTGGACTAAATTGATGAATTTGATGATAAATGCTCAACACCCCATGCTTAATTTGATATATTACACGATGTTTCACGCATTCTTGGTTCGTTTTGATGATCCATTATTGAAATTTTTGCCTTATTTAGTCCAATCAGGGATTTTCCTGTCCGCCTGGATTTTCCCAGATTCTTGTCTGCCTGGATTTTTCCAGATTCTGGTCTGGAATCCGCCTAACCTGGATTTTCCTGGATATTTTCCCCTTGGTCTGGTTTCCCGAAATGGAAATTTTTCCGAAAATAATTATTTTTCCAAAAATGGAAATTTTTAAAAAATGATCCCTAAAATGAAACTCTTCGCGGAAAATTGAAAATAAAAATTTCCAAAAATGGAAAAATTTCTGAAAATGAAAGTTTCCTTATAAAAATGTAAGTTTTTCTTAAAGGTCAGAATTTTATTCAAATTTAATTTGGACATGTGGGCTATTAATGATGATATTTGTTTTTCAGGACTAAGCAAAAGGGCAACTTGCATATGGATTCATGCCAAAAGGGAAATCTAGAAATGTTCAATTTAAATTTTCAAAGTGGGACTTGCCTAAGAAGCCGTGCCAAAACTGTCTACAGCTGGAGGACTTTCTGGAAGACACAAGAATCTGATCTTGCTGGAGATCGTGGGCCGACATGGATAATATCCATGCATTTAATGCAAATCTTGTCCTATTTTGAAATTCTCCTGGCCGACCTGTTTTGAGGCCAGTTATTATTGTAAAATTTATTTGGGCCGACATGTTTGAGGTTTTCTATAAATGGCATTTGTGCCTCATTTGTAAAGAGGAGAGATAGATAGAATAGTAGAAGGAAAAGATTAGGAGAAAGCGAATTTAGCAGTAGAGTAGAGGTAGAAGCTATTCAAATTCTGGGCAAGTGATGTAACAGAACATTGGAATTGTTGCTGGAGTTTGGTGATTCAATACAGTTAAAGAAATTGTGATTTTTTGGTGATCTCTTTTGTGTTGACTTATCTTGCATGGTTCTTATGATTCTATCTTTCAAATTGCTCAAGGTTGTTAGATTTAGATTTAGATCTGATTCAATGATGTTCATGATTTAATGTTTGAAGTGTTCGCAGCAATCCCTGGTCTATACTTTTTGCAGCTAGCTGATTGTTAGTTTCTTTGTAAAGTTAGCCTAGACCTTTATATTCATTGTGCTTGGTTCAATTGTGGAGATTTATTCATTTCAGCTACAATTGGGTTGTCTTGGGTGAATGTTCATGATCTGAAAATATTTAAAACCTTAGAAGATCACACTGTTTCTGTAAGATTGCAGATTAATCTTGGTCAAGCAGAGATTGGTTTCGTTGGGATTGGTCCATTTCAAGTGTTTTATCATTTGCATTGTCAATCTTAGGAGTTAGAATAGAATAGAATCTCTCTAAACCTTATCTCTTTTGCTATTTATTTTGAATCTGGGTTAGTTTTAGGATTGAAAGCATCACCATATTGTTGCATCCGATGAAAATTCACTTCCAGCATTGTTCATTTGTAAGGCCCCTTGTGATTACCAGCATTTTCACATATTATCTGAGTTGTTTATGCATTGTCATGACCTGACACCCGAGAGACCTTGGGGTGATTTTTAATAACTTGTTGAAAATTACCTTTCAAGAGAGATAGAATATTGCATTCTGTCTGAGTTGTTGCTGTGCAGAAAACACCATCAACATTGACTTAAATATTTTGATTTATTTAAATAAAAAAGGGATGGAATATGCATTTGGATTTCAATTTAATAAAGTTTGGTTTATTTAATTAAAAGGTTGATGTTTGATTTATTTACTTTAAATGAACAACCTTAGGAATGAAATTAATGACTTTAATTTACCTGATGAATGGATGAAGGTGAACTAAGTTTGATTGATGAATGGACCTAATTAAATGCATGATGCTAATTTTGTATGTCTACATTTTGCCCCTCTTTGAAACAATGTACTTGCTACGATGGTTCAAAGAAAAAACTTGCCGCGATCAAAATTTAAAAAAATTTTGATTTTTTCGGATGCCCCAGCAGAAAGAAGTACACTAGTACATTGCCCCCTCGAGAGATCGAGCAAAAAGATTCTATTTCAGGGTCGATCTCATGATAAAGAGGTTCAAAGTGGATGGTTATGGATGATGATGCAAATGAGATGGTTTTAAGATGCTTAGAATAACAAATCTATATTATCTTAAACAACTTAAATGATGATATGATATGATGAATGATGAGATGGATGATGTGATATGCTATGATTATGCAATGGATGTTTTATGCAAATACATGATTTTATGAGATGTTTAGACTAACAGATCTATATTATGGTGATGAACATGCATGCGAGATGATATGTTGAATACTAATGATTTGTGGATGCAAGATGGATGCACTAGTGATGATGATTAAATATTCATGACATGGTGTTAGTGCGGAAAAGAATAAATTAGGTGATGACAAGAGGATCCAACAAGCCAACTTTATGAGAGATGATGATGATGATGATATGCTTATCAAGGATTGGGATTTTAAAAGGGCTACTTACCTTATGTTTGATTACACACATAGATACGATACATCAAGGTATAAAGAACTAGGATGGTGTTGTACCTAGTGTGATGGACTTTGACTCAACAAATAGATAGGAGTATTTTTGTTCACACTTGACATACGGAAACCTTGCTAGGATGTACATAACAAAGCAAGTATTCTCCAAGTTATTTTACAAGAACATCCAACAAGCACAACAAACAAAAGGATAATGATCATTGCCCCATTCCTATCTCTCTAAATCCTTCGTTCGGATATCATCGAGAGGTCCTTGGAATGAGCACAATAGGATAAATCAAAAGAAAAGATCAAGTACGCAAAAAAGCCAATGTTCTTCATACCTCTAGCTAAAGGAATTTGTTTTGATAAGAATCCAAGGTGATATCCAAAATGATTCCCATTGTTGGAACGATATATCCTAGGACATGCATTGTATAGGATGATGATGGTTTGATAAGTTGATTGATAGGCTGTTGATATAAGGTTTATTGACATGCTTGAAAATGATCAAGAGTTTTATTTTGTTTTAAAGATTTGTTGTTTGATTTTGATTTTATGATTAAAACTTCATTTTGTTGATTGTTGCGGTTGTTTCTATTTGTTTTTCCAAAGGATGAAGGTGATGATCAGTTTATTATGGATGATTGATTATTGCAGGTGAAAGCAAAATGAGACGAATGGATTTTTTCAAATATTTGGATGTTTTTGACATTTTTGGAATGTTTTGAGGCTGTTTTTGGTATTTTTGGATTTTTCAAATGTTATGATTTTTGAATTTTGCGATGTTTTTGGATTTTGCATTTTTTGAATGTTTTTAGATTTTGATGTTTTTTTGAATGTTTTTGTTTTGATGTCTTGGGGGTTGATCAAATATTTAGCCTTTCCTACGTTTAAGCTCAGAGACGACGTAGTTCGGATTCCAATGTTTTTGATGTTTTTTGATTTTTTGACTTGTTTTTGGATTTTGATATGTTTTGAATATTTTTGGATTTTCTGATGTTTTTGTATTTTCACATGATTTTGATGACTTGGATATGGACATGTGTGACAATATCAGTGCTCTGTTTAGGATTTTTTTGAAGACCAAGCTATGGTTGACTGATCGAATTGATGGATTGATGATGATGATAACATTGTTGAGGATACACAACAATGCAAGGATTTGAATGATTAGGATTGATGACGATAACATTGTTGAGGATGCACAATAATGCAAGGATTGATTGATTAGGATTGATGATGATAACATTGTTGAGGATGCACAACAATGCAAGGATTGTGTTAAGAAACACAAGGATTGGGAAAGATATCCCAAAGATGACGAGGGATTGATTGGATTTGATTGATCAGGATTTTAAAGCTTGGTTTGAAATAAAAGATGTTTTGGATGATTTGATGTGACGTTGAAGGATGCATTAGATGCGACTAATATTGATTGTTTGGATTGATGTTCGATAAAAGATGAAGATTGATAAGGAACATCTTCTTGTCAAAATATGCCACGGGCTAGTGATTTGGAATTTTTCTCACAAGTGGTTTGACCAATTTGATTCTACATTTTCCAATGTTCAGATCACCACATAAGTTGGAGGATATAGATCAAGATTTATACTTGAAGCAAGATACAAATATCTGCCCCTAGTGTCTAGCAATGTATGGATTCTTGGATAGGTGTACAGATTGATGGATATGGAAAGCATGCAAAGGATGCTAAGGATTATCTTGTGATAAGATATAGTGTTCAGATAAAGAATTCTCATTTGGATAATGCTTCATGGCTCAAATAATACTGTATAAGATAGGATCAATGAAAACAACCCATGTCAAGATGTTTATTGTACGCAAGTGTAAAGTGTGTACCAAGCCTTTTCAAGATCAAGATAACTTGGATGATGGATGCAGATGGATGAAAATGGATTGGATAAATGGTTCATGGATGAATGGATTTATTATGGATAAGACAAAATGGAATGTTGGCTTTATTATAGATGGGATGAGATGCTTTCACCTGAATTGGCGCATGTAGATGCTCGATTCTACACATGATGCATGTTTTCCAAGTTTTCATCATGGTACCTACCCAAAGCGCCACCCAAGCGGTTTTCACTAGAGGATGATTTTTCTCTTTACTGTTTTCAATCCTTTTTCTAATTTTTTTGGTTTTTCTAAAAGATTCATGCTAGCCCACCTAGTGGTGTTGATGTAGATGCCCCTATCATAATGTGCCATCGATATCCTACTTGAAGAAGTAGCTTTTCCAAGATACGTGCACTTGAATGCAACTTTTGGGATTCTTGATCTACTTTATTGATGTTGGGGTTAACTATGTCTCTATGTGCACATCGCGATAGAGTTCCTTTTGAATCCTTATGATGAAGGGTCACTGCCAATACATGGTTAATGTGAGAATTGGATATCATGCATGGAGGTGTGGATGGAGTGTATTTAGGGATAGGAGATGGATTGGTTGACAACTTGGAATCTTTGACTCTCCAAACTTGGGAAGATGAGAAATGATGGGTGGATACGAAAGTTTGCATGGAATTAGGACCAACTGCTTGATATACCTTGTATGTCGCTTGAAAAACTTGCTTTTTCTTTTGTGGACATCCTTGATGGATACTTTTCCCTCTTTTATTTTTCCCCATAGTTTCTTTGACTAATGGAGTTTGATAGGGATAATCTTTCCTTGTATTCTTTGGTATCCATGTGTATTTGATTTGTTCGATATGCTTCTTAGCTTCTTTTGCTTTGATAATGTCCTTTGTTCTTTGATTCAAATATTTATTTTGATGTTGGTCCCAATTCATGGATGGGGTGATGGGTGGATGAAGATTCATGATGTGATTAGTTATAGTATTGGCATCGGTTTCTTCATAAGGACTCTTCATGCTCCCTATGTTGACGTTTTCTTGAGACGAAGTTTCCCCTACTATTGTGGAAGTAGTAACTTCATGCTTTGATTTTGCTTGTTCTGAGATCTCTTGTTTAGAATGCATTTTCTAATCAATGATCACTGTCGATGATGTTATTTCCATTTGCTGCTCTACTAACTCTAGAATATCTTGTTCTATCTTATTTGTTTCCTTGAGTGGATAATGTTGGATATCTTCATACATGATGTCCTCAGTTTGAATTTGGGATATATATGATCCTGATGTTGACAACTCAGTTTGACTGTAGGAATCAACCTTCTACTCTTTTTGTGTTATAATGTCAGGAGTAAAGGAATCTTGTTCTAAATAAAAATCATCTGCGTGTCCATCCACAGAAAGCATCTCATGGGTAGATGGAGGAGTATGTGTTATGGGGATATGATCATCATTTGTGACATCTCATATAGATAGGAGAGTGTCCATTAGATTATTGTAGTATCTTGGAGATACAAATTCTTGATCTTGAATGATTTCAGAGTTGCTTTTGTCATGCTTTGGATTAAGTTCTTGACATGGGCCAGTTTCAAAGGATGGATTTCTTACAAAGGGTTCTTGGATGTCGTCATTAGACATGGTAAGTGGTTCAATATCCTCAAGTGTTGAGTTTAGGGTTCCTTCAGTATCTGTAACCATGAGGTCAAAGGGTGTTAACATGTCTTGGAAAGGACCATTGCTAGACCTTGGTGAAAGATGTTGATCATGCTTTGGAAAAATTCTTGAGATATGCCCTCTAACTCATAAGGTGATGTAGAGACATCTTCAACATGATCAGTGGTCGATGGATCGTAGATTATGTCAATGGGATCAAATAATTCTAACACTCCTTGAAATAGATCACTAAAAAGTGGCTCTTGATGTATGGTGAGTTGATCATCAGATGGGGTAGAAACATCTCCAATGTGCTCTTTGATGGATAGATCTTGATCAATGCTTTCAGCAGTTGTGGTTGGGATATTGTCAATGCTATCACCAGTGGTTGAAAGTTCATCATTATCCCCAATAGTTATCATTTTTTTGTGTTTGTGCTTGTTTTTGTTGGGTAGCTTGAGAGGCTTGGGCAGCTTGAGAGGCTTGTTGCATGTGTTGAGCTTGTCTTGCTTGTTGCATGGCTAGATATTGTTTGATGGCCTGGTGAGCTTTTAGCACAATGTTATATTATCTTGCTACATTTGGTTTTGGTGGTAGTGGTGGTGGATTTGGAATTGTGTTGGATGTAGTGACAAGTGGTTGAGATATGCTTGGAGCAATCATGGTAGTGAGGGGTTGAGATGTGATGGGCATGACAGTGATGGTTGGAATGATTGAGGTGATAGATCCTTGGGAGATCGTGTTTTGATTTGTGGGGATTGATGTTGTCATTTGATTAGATACCATCTGTTGGTGCGATGTCAACGGTATATTCAAAGGATCTGATGTGATAGCTTGATTGGTGTTAGGTTGATTGATTTGGATGGAGTGATCGGTTCTAGGTGTGTACCTTGGAATTTTACCCTATTTTAATGTGCAAAATATCTCAAAATACAAATGATAAAACACTAAGAACACTTCAATGATTAGCCTAAAGAGTGATAAAACAAGGAAAATAGACGAAATAAAATGCAAATCGATTATACCTTCCTTGTTGTTGAAGACTCCTTGGTTGGCCCTTGATTTAGATGGATTTGTATGCTCCTTAGATGGCTTTTGATGTTACTAGATGCAAGATTGATAATGGAAAATGACTAAATGGATGGCTAAATGATAGCAAATGCTTGAGAATGCAAATTGGCAGCATAAGGTTGCTCAAAATGAAAGTGTTGAAAATGCCCTTGAGGAGGGGGTATTTATAGAAGAATTTGAATTCTCTAGAGAATTCAACGGTTGAGATTCATCCAACAAGGTCAACGGTTGAGATTCATCCAACAAGGTCAAGATGAAGGGCTATGGTGGGTTGAGAACTCACAAGACCTCACATCTTGACATGTGGATGGTGAAGTGGCTAAGAGGAGATGAGGTGTAAGTGAGGTGGCCAAAAGGTACATGAGGTGGAGGAAGGACAAGTACACTCCAAGTATCTTGGGAGTGAGAATATTTCCTCAAAAAGAAATTTCTTGTCCCCAAATGAGAGTGAAAGGGACATTTTAGGAATTTTTGAATTCCTCAAAAATCTCCATGGGAAAAGGAGAGGTGGTTGGAGAAATAAATGTGAATTAAAAATTCATAGTCTTAGGAGAGTCTAAAGGATAAAAGGTGAGCTCCAAAAAGGTGGGACTTGGTCACATGTGGATGATGTGACAAGTCCAAGGTTCTAAAACCCTTGGAAGATATAATGTGAATTAAAAATTCACATAGAGAAGAGGAGAATCAAGGATAAATAAATGTGAATTAAAAATTCACATGGGAAAGAGGGTCAATGCTAAAAAGAGATAAATACAAAGGTTGACTAAAAAGGTGGTACTAAATATGGCTAATGACCTTGGTTAAGGTTGTGCAAATATTTGATTAAAATAATTAATGGAAGATTAGAGGCAAGTGGCAAATGTAGGAGGATGTGACATTAATCTTTGATTAAGAGGATGCACATCATAATCATGAATTAATTAAATTAATTCAGATTAGAGCAAGATCGTGGAGGATGTGACAAGGAGAGAGAGAATGAAGAATTTTAAATTGATTTTGAATCAAAAGGGTCAAAAATGACTAAATTAAATAAATTGATGTATTTATTTAATTTAGAGAGGAAGAAGGTAAAAGATAAAGCATTTAGTTATTAAATTAAATACTTTACAGATATGAGACAAAAGGTGTAATATTAATTTAATAAATTAATATTTAATATGATACACGAAAAGGGAGTAAATTTAATCATATGGGAGTGATTAAATTTAGATGCCTACACTAGGTAAAGGGGGAAGCCCTAAAACAAGGAATGATGTTGATATGGGTAATGACGGTGGAGATGTCTCTTGGCACAATGACTCAACTATTTTGGTAAGTGTAGCAATTTGATCTCACCAAATTTGATCTTGATTTCGATCTTGACTCCATTAATATAGTTGATTTGGTTTTTGTTCAAGCAAATTTGGGATGCATACTTGTGTTTTTTGAATGGGATCGTGGACAAATTGATTTTGGACAATGTTTTGATTTGGGATGATGTTCAGATTTGGCATGATGGGTTGAAATTGGACATTGTTGATGTTGGGAATCACATTGCCTTGATTTAGGTAACTTTGATTTTCCATGGTGTTACCTTGACTTGGAGTCGTTAACATATTGTTTGGATTTTGAACAATATTTGTATGATTTGCAAATATATTTATCCCAAAGTTTGTCATATTCATGTTCAGAAAACTTGTACTTGGTACATTATCATTTGGCATGTAGATATTTGGTGGGATGACACTATTCATTTGAAGGCTCATGCATTGATTGTTTGGTTGGTTATTTTGTAGGTTTGGAATTAGATTTAAATCTACCATTGGGAAAGGTGTCCCAAACTTCTATTTGGGAATACTCACATTTTTTGTACTATTGACATTTGTCAAAGGTAATGGTCACATGTACAATTTGTATAGATGTGAGCGTTGATAATCAATCGGCATTGTAAGGCTTTGATATCTTAGTTGACTTGGATTACTTGTGATGTATGGATCAATTTTTTATTCCATGTTCTTCTTGTGTTTTGACCTTGTTGCAAAAGTGACCTCTAAGGTTCTTAGGACCAATGATGAGATGAAGGATGAAAGGGGTGAATGATATGAGTGTTAAACATTTAGGGACTTTGGATCAATGCTAGACTTAGGGTTTGATTTTGATTGGTTTGATTTGATAATGAACTTGTAAACCCTAAGATATTAGATGTGATCTTAGGATGTAATTGTTCAAAGGATTTCTAATTCAATTAAATGTATGAGAAAGGATGCATTCTCACACTCTACAAGGTGATTTTGAATTTGATGAGTTACCCAAGTCTAGACTAATGTTTTCAAAGCTCTAAAGTTGTTTGGTGAGATGAAGATGATAAATGTTTGGGGTGGATGAATTGTTCGATTTGATCCTAAATGAATCTAGGAAGGACTTGTTTACTAGACAAAGATAGTGAAGAACATGCCTTTCTCAAAGAGTAATTCAAAATCAAAAGACCAATGTTTGCATGAAAACCGTATGACCAAAATATGACAAGAATATATGTGGGATCTAATTGAGTCAATCTTTGCTTAATGGATTCTTTTTACCACAAACACTTCTTGATTAGCTTTCAAATTGAATATCCAATGTCTTAATTTTCTTTCATCCCACAAAATGGATTATGTGGAAATCAAGGAAATCAAGGCAAAGGTTTCCTAATGTTGACCTTAGTAGGAGAAAATTGAGATGAAATCCAAATGTTTAGAAGCCTCTAAGGATGAGAATCCCAAGGGAAAGCAATAACATGTGAATTCATTCAAGGATATTTACTTCTCCTAAAGGGTTTGAGATTTGATACTCATGTTGAATTTTGGTTTTCCAATGTTTTCGACCAAAGCACTATGTTTTCAAATTGAATCACAAGCAATATAACATCCTAGCTCAATTGGTACATTTTTCTTGGTGGGATTTCCTCATGCCCTTTGTAGTAGAAGAGATGATTTTACATGCAACCAAGGAAAAAATATAAAGGTATGTTAAGAATGAAGTCTTAAACTCTATACTTTAACCAAGATCGGACATGGAAAGTAACTTCTTGGAATCTAAGTTTGAATGCACCACTTTGCTAAACTCAGTGAATGGGTTAATAGGCCACTACAAACAAGGGTTTTATTTCAGACTTTCTGTTCGTGGAGATTGACCCATACGGCAAGAGTCCCCTTTCGGATCCATCTTGTCAGAATCAACCGCATGATATTGGTGTTTACTCCAATACCCACATTTATATCCTGGTTGGAAATACTCTTGGCATTAGAGTGTTACCAGTTGAGTTGTTCCCTTGGGTGAGTACTTTTTCCCCAAGGCAGGCCCTCTAAGATAAACAAAATCAAGCAAAGACAAAATCTATAACTCGATCAATCTTTGATGACACAAAGAAAGAGAATAAATGTGATGATGCCCCCACTCACACTCGCACAAGATTTTGTTCAATTTTTAAATCCAAACTGAAGTGTGGAGGCAATCTTTTATGCAACTTAATGTCATCAAAAATACTTTTGATTCTCAAGGTCGCTGTGAAGTGCGAGAGAAGTGCATACGCCTTTTTAGGTGAGATTATTTTGCATAAAAGATTACAAAACACAAAAGACACATGTTCATTTTATCCTTCAAAGCAATGATTCGAGTTCGTTTTAAGCACCAAAATCAAATGTCAAGTTTGTTTGTTCAATTTTAGAACCCAAATTGAAAAGCTTAGTGAGTTTCTAATGTTTAGTTTTAACCCAACTTTGAAAAGATCAAATTAGTGATTGATTTTAAACCCAAATTGAAAGTGAGTTAAGACAGAAAACAAAAGCAACACATGAATGCTCTAGGATTTTTTAATAAGCATTAAGAAATGCTTTTTTTTTTCAAGTTCAAATCCCTAAATGCTTTAATTGAATTTGCTTGTGATTTTTTGGATTTTTCACCTTGCTACTCCGTTGTCTTTAAGAAATTTGCAAATCAATTATCGACATATTCAATAAACAATTAAGAAAATGAATTACTCCACGAAAATAGATGTTAAAAATTGATAGCTCGCTAATTCTACCTAAAGAAGACAATGATATTATTCCATCATTTGCCAACCTTTATGATTTCATCCTTCTTAGTAATTGTCATTTTCTTCTAAAAAATTATGAAATTGTTAGCACACAATATCGAGATTGATAAAGAAACTTAATATTAATGAGAAGCCTCCTTATCATTAAATAATAAATAATAATGCATAGGCTGTGTAGAAAAATAATTCACTAAGCTCAAGAAATGCATTAATTTTGCAACAACCTTCTTTCTAACAGAATTCACACTCAACATCCACTTGAATGACTATCAAGAATTGACTGAACACCTACTTGTTATTTAAGGACATTAAAGTTCTTCTATCCTCTCAAGTTCACTCTCAACACACCAATATTATCACCTATTATTGTGCCAACATTGATGGATTTCTTCCAGGGATACGGAATGGCTATTCCAATGTCATCTAAGCAATTAAAAAGATGTGTTTGCCCATTTGGGTAGTGGCAACAGAAATTTTCAGTATAATGATAATAACTACACTACCCATTTGTTGCCTCACACCTACCACAATCTAGAAAAATGATTTTAGGATCCTTACATTCTACAGGAATCCTGTCTGTAAAAGTTGTATAAAATGTGAGCTATTTAAATAACACATACATTTGAATCTTTTGAAAAAGCTTTCAAAAAAATGCATTTGGAAAGTGTACAACTAGTGGTGAGAAAAATTTCAAGCTAGCTCATTTGGCAGGTGCATGAAAAGGCCACGCATAAATTTTGTTTTGAAAAAAACAATAAACTTCAAACCCAATGCAATTCGCAGGTGGACAGCGAATTTAGAAGTTTTTAGGCAAAAGTATTTGGTAGGTATGAGGTTGACACCATAAATGTTAAATAAAAAGCTTTCAACTAGCCCAATTGGTAGGCTTAAAATCATGATCCAACAGTGGATTGATGGGAAACCTACACAATGATTTAGAAAATCAAAAACATTATTCACCGCCCTATGCCTTTAAATGCCATTTATAACGCAGAATGAAGAGTGTAAACCACTGTACTAGTGCACAATAGATCTCCAAGATTCAATCGAGAGGTATGCAAAATACTTATTTAGAATGCCTAGTAGTGGATTTGGGATGTGGACGATACAACAATAATACAATAGCTTATGGTCACTCATGAAATTGATACTGCAGCTTTTTTTTAAAAATAGTTTGCAAGCCTCTTATTTCTCTTAATGTTACTTTATTTTGGAAAGATAGCTTTAACTCTCCTAATGACCCGGTTTTAACTTGAATGCTTAAATATGGCCCATATGTGTAAAATATAATGCTTACCTTAATGGCTTCCATCAACCCTCGCCTGGTCACAAATTAATTTAACCATAATGGAGAAATCATAGCCTCATCCTACCAAACCTAGGCTTTAGTGTGAAAAGACGTAAGGACATCGTATACTTCTACTTTCTTACCAGATCGATTCAAAAAATAGGATAATAATATCATTCAGCCTTTACTCACCAATAAATGTGACCATCATCTTGTTAATACGATAAGCTTCATCTATCCACAATATTTATTGCTAGAGAAAAAAAGAGTGGTTGCAATCAGATGATTGTTCAATACTGATTGCTCAACTTGCTATCTCCCATGGCATGGTTAGTGCAGCAATAAGTTGAAGTGACATTCGATATAATTATGGCTCATAGAACTCTTAGCTCGCTAACCATACCTGCATTCAATGCTTTCATTGACTTCAGAAATTTCATAAATCATTACAACGCTAACAACACAATTGCAACATTCATTTCAAGGTAAATCAAATAGATTTTAACTCCACTAAGACTTCGATACCAGTTCCATTTAAGACAGAGAGTTGTATTGAAGTGGAATTCACGAATCAGGCAAATCAAAAGAGATAAGGTGTGTCACATAAAAGTAGAACGGCCTGCGAGTATAGAAAGAGGAGGGATTGTGCTAGAAAGAGGACGCCCGTGCCTATATACGCTCATCTCCACACACCAAAAATATCTTGTAACATTATATTCACTCTATTCTTATAGACAACGACTGATAGTTATTTCACATTTGAGAATAGATAGCTATGTGATATACGATTTAGCAAAGAAATTGAGCAATGGCACAAAGTAGAAGTTTTAGATAGATAAATTGTCTGATTTTATTTACAAATACATATCTTCCTAATGTACATGTTAAAGTTCTTTCTTCTTTTTCTTCTTCTTTTTTTTTTCAGGAAGTATCTTTCTAACAAAACTGCATACAAAAAATTGAGCACTTTGGAGACAATCTTTATGCATTTTTAATTCTTTTATTGCAAACTTTGCATGATTAATTAAGAAGTAACTCATAGATGTTGTGCTAACTTATCGGCTATGTGTTTATAGGCCACAAGGGATATGTCATTTCTGTAGGAGCTATAGTAAAAAAGAAGGGCCAAATAGAAATATTTTCAAAATGCAGACATATAGACAAGGCACATTATTCATTTGAAATAATTATTCAAGGAAGTGTTATATGGATATTACATAACGTAGATTTATTGTAAAGGCTTTAAAAACTTTTGCAAATGTTAGGCTAATAAACAATGCACAACAAGTGTGAAGAAAATCTATGACCAAATGTAAAGAAAATATAGGTACCCTCCCTCTAGCACCATAATGTGGACGTGAAAATTTGCATTTTGGTTAAAATCCTACCACAAAAAGCATGATTAGCATTTTAAAACAAAGCCAATAATCAACATCCCTATGAAATAAATCAACATGCTTCATGATGCAATCAAAACAACAAAGGATTAGATAAACTAGTTGAAAGCATACAAGAAAACATGAAGTAAATCATATCATAGTGGATTGGTGCTTCTATGGAAAGAATCCCTTTCCCAATCCTTGCTAAGATAGGCTAAATGATAAAATACTTTGAAGATGGAGTAAGATGGGAAAAATCAGTTCTCAAATGAAGAGAGTGACTTTGCATAGGATTTGTGGATCAAGATGTGGAGGATTTGTTGAAGGATGAAGCCTCTATTTAAAGATTCTCAAGTTGAAAGAATGCTTATGAGAGAGTGATGTGGGACTAAATATAAGCCAATGAGAAGAGGCCACTTGTCAACTTGTGATAGGCTGGGGAATGTGCAAGTTTTTGTCAATGTGCCCAAGAGGGGGAGATTCAAATTTGAATTTGAGAGTTAATGTTGAGTTTGGCCTTTGCAAGGGACATGTGAGAGCCATGTAAGAGCTCATAAATGCTTTGTTGGGTGTACATGTCCACTTGTTTTTGAATTCAAATTTGAGGGAATATTCCTCAAAGATGCCATGTTGATGGAAAATGTTGATTTTATAAATGAATTAAAATGCTTTATTGGTGCAAGTGGGAAAAGCTAGAGGATGTGATGGGTGGTTAGGTTAGGTTAATCATGATTAGACTAGATTAGGTGACAATTAGTTGATTTTGACCTTTTTGACTTAAATATTTTGATTTATTCAAATAAAAAAGGGATGTAATATGCATTTGGATTTCAATTTAATAAAGTTTGGTTTATTTAATTAAAAGGTTGATGTTTGATTTATTTACTTTAAATGAACAACCTTAGGAATGAAATTAATGAGTTTAATTTACCTGATGAATGGATGAAGGTGAACTAAGTTTAATTGATGAATGGACCTAATTAAATGCATGATGCTAATTTTGCATGTCTACAATTTCTTCAAACAATTTGTACTCATCCTCAAGGGTAAGGACATGTTCAATACTTACCTCCTCTATTTCCTTATCATCCATTGGAAGTTCTTTATCAGAGTGTGTGGCTTCTGAATCTATCTCTATATCATGAATTTCCACCTCAACCTCTTTCCCTTTTGGTAATTCAATCTCTTTTGGTAGACTTTCAGTTGGAAAATCTCTAATGGTTTGTTCAATCATAGGAGGTTGTGTGGAGGCATCCCCTATAGAAGTTGTTTGTGCAATAGGTTGAGATGTGCCCTCTCCTCCTACATCAATAGTAGCAACTTCTCCTTCTTGTTCTTCAAATATATCCTAAGCAATTGCTAAATTAGGTTCCTCTCCAAAAGTAGGAGGAAGGAATTCCAACTGCTCCTTAGGAGCAAATTTCCTTTTACTCTTTTGATATCCTTGGGTAGCCTTCTTTTTCTTTGAGGTTTGAGCCCCTAGCTCCTTGGTCCTCAATAACACCCATTGAATGCTTCTATCCAAGACTGGTTTAGCAATTTGTTTTATTTCAATGGTTTCCTCTTCATTCTAGTTCACTGGGTCTAAGTTCTTCATTCCTATATTTTCAGCTTCATAGGTAGGATCTAATGTTACTCCATCATCTAAAAATGTGTTAGGAATGTATAATTTAATCCCAAATTCCACCATCAATGGGAGTGGTAGCCTTTCATAGTTCCTTCTTCTAAAATAATAATCATTTTGAAGATCCACCCAAAAATCCTCCAAAATATTGAAGTGCTTCTCAAAAGTTGTAGGAAGTAAAGCCTGCATCTTATGCTTTGGATCAAAATGCTTCCTTGCAGTATACAATCCCTATTTTAAGTTAACTAACTTAGCATTAATTACCTTTAATGGCACATTATGTGCATGGCTTTAATCACCTAACTTCAATACAAACTTGTGAAAACCTACCTTGTGTTTAATGGAAAACCTCAGATTAACTCCTATTTCTTGGTAAATAAACTCCATGAGTACAATTCTATTACTGCAACACCTAGGAAATAGGTGAGGGTGCCCATAAAATCCATACAATTTGAAGTATGTATACTTGGGGTACTGAATATACCATCTCCCCCACTTAGCAATGAAGCCCATGGCATCTCTAGTGAATCTAAATATTGCATCCCTTGTTAACTGATTAATGATTACATATAGAAATGCATCATTTACCCTTCTGAATTGCAACTCAGAGGTCTTCAAATTAAGTTGGTCATAGTGATCCTAGACCCTCTTTTTTTGGGGAGCTTCTCCCAAAACTCCAACTACATGTTAAGTTGGGAAAGATACCTCTCCTTTTTGCCAAATACACAACATAGGAGGTCATAAAAAATGTCTTGGTCTCTCTCACTTTCATCATCTGATTATGTAAGGCCTCTGATATGATCATAGAACAATAAAATTGTTGGCTACCATCCAAGATATTATGAATAAATGGAAACATCCATTCTTTAAAGCATGCAACATCCTTCTTCCCAAAGACCCTAGATAGCATCATGATTATATCCCCAATTTCCTGAGTGAAGTCTGATCTTTTGGGTTGATTAGAAATCTTGAGAAGGGATTTCCTTTCAATCCTCATCCACTTTTTGTTCATATGTGATCTGTTGTCGTCCTTATGACTATATATTATCAATGCCTTTGACTCATTTAGATGCTTTTGATTATGAAGTGTAGGCATGTTAAACATGAACTATATCATTTGAGGGGTCAGATCAATTATGACATTTCCTTGTGAGTCCACACACTATCTTGTGGCTTGATTGTATGCCCTTACTACAGTTAATATCAACTCTAGGCATTGTACTAACAGAGGGAAGACAACCACATGTGCCAAAACAAATTGTTTGATCCTTAATGTTCTTCCTGTGACTTCTTTAAAAATCTCATCTAGCATCTCTAGAGGGTTGAACTACCCAAGCTAGTGTCAGTGATGTCCTGTAAGTCTAAGTCCACCTTGCTTGTAGTAGGCGTTGGACCACAATGCTTATACCTTAGTGTATAAGGTAATTGTTTTGGCTTCCCCCCTTGTTTGGAGCTTTCTATCGGTTGGATCCTTTGAGAAGCTTCATCAATGCTCCTGACATCTCTTACCCTTGCAAAAAAATCTAAGATCAGGTCCTTAAAATCATGAAGGTTGTTATACCAAACCTTACCTCTCATGCCATTCTCCTTCCTTTCTTAGCCAAATTTTATACTTAACGGGGGTAGAGCCAGAGAAGAATCAGGAACAGGATAACTTTCAACACTGGCGGGATCAAAACCGGGAACTCAACAGACCTGGAACCGGAATCAGGATGAGAACAAAACAAAGAATCAATCAAAAGTTCCCATTTTAGATCCCACCTTAGTTCCGCTTCTGACAAAGAATGAAGGAAAAACTCGAATTAACACTTATCAATACTATGATAAAAAATGCGGGGAGCGGAAGCAAAATGAAACCCAAACTTTCTACTAACTAAAAGTTCCAAGTTTGGTTCCCGTTCTAGATCCGATTTAGATGAAGAACAAAGAAGGTCACCAAGATTAATCACTTAATGGGCCATAGTTATTTCAAAATTGGAACTATAGTGAAGGTCAAATATTTCAAGAACACATTCAGACTTGGACCTGATTCTATCATTCAAACATCAAACCTGACAATTTACACACGTGGTTAAATTAATTTGAAATCCAGGGCTTAGGTCAGAATGATGTCATGATAGAATATTTGAACCAAGGACTAATAATACCAAACACATAACCCTAACAACACGAAATTGCAACGGTCGACCATACAATCCCAAATTTGTATGACATGTCTATTTACCAAAATTATGGCATCAAAACTTGCAATTAAAACCACTAAATCAACATGAAATTGAGGCTATAATGATAATGAATAGATTCAAACAATTTAAAATCCCTAAAAACCTTCTAAATAAAAACCCTAATCAAGAACTAGGGCACGATGAAAAAAAACAAAACCACCGAACGTGAAAACGACAACAAAAATGACAAAATAACCAAAAAAGGGCAACAAAACAAAAACGAATAATAGACGAGAAGCAAAAAGGAACAACAAGAAAACAAAATCAAACCAAGACCAATAGAGATTTGTGAAAGGAAAACTTCATGAACATGTAAGAAAATCATGCAAACAACAAAAAGAAACAAACACAAATGAAACATAAATAAAACAAAGGACTAATCTAGGTGGATCTATGGACCTTGAAAATTTGACTGCTATGAATGTATGTGAAAGCAACACCAGGTTGAAGTGCTCGTTGAACTGGAATCAACATAACTTGAACAAACTTGATCAGATTTTGTATGCTCCAATTATGGTTGGTCAAAGTTCAGTCAACCTAGGTACCAAGGGCCAAAAAAAGGTGAAAATTTTATCATCACCAAATTGGTCAAAATTGGAACCATTGCATAGAGCTCATCGAGATCTTTCCAACAACATTCATTTCACGCAAAACGAAGTCCGTACATGCAAAATATTGTCGATCAAAGTTGGGTTGATTTGTAGATACACTGATGATGTCAACATGATGTCATCATGCTGATGTGGCACCATTAAGCTGATTGGGCGTTGGTATGGTCCACTTAGATGTTGACACATGACACCTTTAGTTGTTGACACATGGCACCATTTAGTTGTTGACACGTGGCAAGTCAACAACACATAAACATTCATAGTGGGGGTTGAACCCATGACCTCCCACTTACCATAAACTCCCCTCACCAATGCACCACATGAGCTATTTGAACTAAGTAGGGAGGAAACATTGTTTTAAATATAAGAAGCCTGTGGGAAAAAACAAAAAAAATTCTATAAAGAATTTTTATGCCCACTAAATCCCTATTTTATGGGATTTAAAATATTCAAACCCCTATTAAATAGCTAATTAAAAATATGCAAAAGCGGTTAACATAATATTAAACGAAAAGTCTTCCCTATTTAAATGATGTATCCCTTATTTAAAAGGGAAAACCCCTAAATCAAAGGGGATAAACCCTTATTAAAATACAAAATAAAAATTCCCATAACGTAAAAGACCGAATATAAAATAGGATAAGGGGGATAAAAAAATAAATTAATGGCTCATATGCTTTATGAGAGATTTATTTTGTAAATAAGGAAGATTATTAAAAATTCTTACCTTATATGGGAGATTATGGGGATTTTATGGTTTTACCCCCAATTGGCAAAATTCCTTGTATAAAAAGGGGGTAAAGGGTGAGTTTAGGCATCCAATTCTTCCTCTCATCATTTTTGCTTGGTTAAGCATTTTTTTCAGGGAATTTTGAGAAGGAATTTAAGTTGTGATGTTGTTCTGAGTTTGTAGTAGGTCCTTTTAGGGCAGAGTCAATATTTTCACTCTTTTTTAAATCATCCTTAGCTTTGAGAGCTTTTGTGAGGGGATTTGAGTGAGATACTTTTTAGGACTCTTTGGATAGGCTATAGTTCTTTGTAAAGCAGTGTTGCAAGAGGCTCCTTTGGAGATTGTACTACTAATTCATAGCATTATAATAAATTGGTCACTCAGTTGAGCTAGGGTGAAGACGTAGTCCACTCGGACAAACTCCGTAATCAAATTTGTGTCTTATTCTCTCTTCTTGCTTGGTGTTACCATTCTCTCTAAATATTGTTCTTGTTACTCCATTCGTTAATGTATTTTCACCTTTGTGCATAATCCCTTAGCAATGTTTTTCATAGATCCCTTCAACATTACAGATCAAGGACCTACCTCAAAGCGCACCAAGAAATGATGAAATTTGTAATTAAATCACTCCTCGATGCACCCTTGATCAAAATCTGCACTTCTCAACTTCTCTACAGTTGATAGTCTAAAAAACACCTCAAATATACTTATGAGCAATAATACACATGATTAAGGCTTTAAAAACCTATTTCGCATGTGTAAGAAAAGTGGCATTTAATGTCATTAATGCGGTTGGTCGGGCAGAGTCAAAGTCATAAATGTTCATTCAACCCATTCATGAACTCAAGGTAAGGCAAACACGAATATGGAGTCAAACCAAAACATGGAACTTTCAATAAAGTTTCATATCCAATTTCAAGTCTGAGTCTAGTCCCAAAACAAAGAGAGAACAAAAAAAAGGAAAGCGGGGAGCAGAGCTGAAACTAGAACAAAACCTAAAACTTTCATCAAGTTCCAAAATTCATTCCAATTCCGATCCTGCTTCCGCAAAAAACACCAAAACAAATGAAAAAAGAAAAACCACAAACGAAATAAGATCAAGGACCAAACCCAGGCGAGACACAATGGGGGTGGAAGCAAAATGAAAACCAAACTTGCAATCCTCACCAAGTTTCACATTTCGTTTCCACCCAGCTCCACTCCCAACAACAAACAGAAAAATGAAGGGAAAAGAAGGAAAAAAAAAGAGATGATGAAGGGGCGGAACCAAAACCGGAACGAGAGCCACACCTAGAAACTTATAAAAGGTTCTAAGTTCAATTCCATCCTGCGTTCTAAACCCACCAAAAGAACAAAAGGAAACCTTAAGAGGAAAAATAACAACTCTTAAGGAAAGAACCAAAACACCAAAAAAAACAAAAGCAAGGGGGGACCTATTTTAACCAAAAATAAAATGGGGTGGTCATGCAAGGCATAACAATTGGCGACTTCGCTGGGAAAATGGTTTACCCATTTTCAAGATGTTGAAGAATTCAATCACCTAGAACTTCTAGTTGATGAACACTATGACTTAAGTTAAATCGGCTTTTAATAAGCAAGGTTGAGTTGGAATCTCATATATAAATCAACACTTACTACTCTTGAATCTATGTGTGTGCATTTATTGTTCATCTCCTTTTACAAATTTTTCTTCACCTATTAAACAACTATATCCAAGATTTGAGCTACATGAGTTGAATCCCTTTAACTGTTGTGCAATGATATCCTAGGCATTGCTCCACTACTAGTCAAGCATCCATAGCTCCGATCGAGATACCTCTAGTTCTCTCAAAGCATTTCTCTACTACCAGCTAGGCATCCATAGCCCCGGTAGAGATACTTGAATTAGCCTTTTGATATTGAGTTTTCTTTCCTCTTTTTTTTATAATTTTCTCACAAATTTCCTTTATTCACTTTCTCTTGATATATCAAACATCAAGCAATCTGAAGCTTGGGTTGAGAACTATTGTGGACCTCATAACAATATTGGGGAGTCAGATTTTTCAGTCAAATCTTGAGACACAACCACCCTGAGATGAATATTCCTTCATAAAAGTGGAGGTTTCTATCTATTTGTGATAGATTTAATCATAGTTCATGGAAATTTCTTACAATACACCTTGTTCATAATAACTTTCATAACCCTTATTGAAAATGAACATAAAACTTGAGTTTAGAACAAATTATTTCAACAGAAAACCTGAAAATACCCAAACCAAATTCTCTCCTAGTATCCATAGCATGCTTCAAATAACAACCCCTTCATTCATAAATGGAGAAAAATGAAGCTCCCCACAGACAAAAACAAGACAACAAAGTGGACAAAAAAAAAAAAACAACAAAAGAAGAACACCCAAACAACAAAACCAAAATGAACAAACAACGAACTATTCACATATGTATAATCCATCAAAAGACCAAAGCTTTATGATCCAAAATAATTCTTAAGAAACTAACCATTGACAAACAATGGAACAAGTTCTATTAAAGTATTCAAGCGAAAGGAATTCTCTCTTAGGATCTTAACAATCTAATAAGGACCTAATTAAAGTTTGTCAAATTTTTGGTGATTACCTTTCTTTTCATTAGCCTTATCCCATAATAACACAAGATCTGATATCCTAAAAGATTTGACCTTGGCTCTTTTGTCAAACCAACATTTAACAATAACTTGGTGCTTAAAGAATTGTTGCAGAGTAGCATCTCTCTGCTCTTCCAGTTTCAACAAGTTAGCTAATCTCACCTCAATCCTATCATCACTAGAATGAAATTCCTACATAAATCACATGACAGGTATTTGCAAGTGATTAGGGAAAACGAGATCTTGACCATATACTAGCTTAAAAGGTGAAGTTTTCAAGGCAACCTTAATCCTAGTCCTATTTTCCCACAAGGAAAACCTCAAATGGGTATGCCCATTTTTGGGATTACTCTGTAATAATTTCTTGATTACTTCTAGTAAATTCTTGTTGGTTGACTCTGCTACCCCATTCCCTTGTCTGTAGTAATTTGAAGAATATTTCAAAATGATTTTATGTTCATAAGCCAATGAAATAAATTCAACAAAAGAGAAGGTGGGGCCATTATCACATACCAATGTGAAAGATACTCCAAACCTTGTGACAATGCATTCAGTGAGGAATTTGATAACTACCTCCATGGTACTATTTTTGCAAGGAATAGATTTCGTCCATGTGTAGTAATCGGTGGAAATCAATATGAATTTGTGCCCTACAAAATAATTTGGCTTAATTGCCCCAACAAAATCAAGCGCCCATTGGGAAAATGGCCTTACCTCATAGAATGACTGTAATGGAATGGCTAGATTGTGTTCCCTTGATGTTGAGGTTTGACTTGTGTGACATGTCCTTACATGTTGGTGGGAATCACAAAACACATATGGCTAGTAATAGCCAAATCTGAGGATATGATGTGCCAATGAATATACAGAACCATGACCATTGCCATGCTTACCATGGAACTCATTAATAACATGTTTAGCCTATTGTTGATCTAGGCAGTGAAAATAAACTCCTCAAAAAAATTTCTATACAATGATCCTCCCTTGAGCATATAATGAGATCTTTTCATCCTTAATGCTCTTCTTTGAGTTGCATTCATATTATCTGGACACTTTTTATTGAGCAAAAATTAGATGACATCTGCATACCATGGATCATTAGTAAATGACTGTATTGTGTACTATTTACAAGTAATGTTCTTATCAAAATATGCCATGGATTTAGACAAGCCTTGACCTCGAACCAACTTCATGGGGTGTATCTCTAGATCAAATTCTTGCAAAATAGCCATCCATTTTCCCCTTCGTTCTCCTAGTTCACTCTGCATGAGTAAATATTTTACAGTAGCATCCAAAACTACAACAATGACCTAGTTGCGAAGGATGTAATGCCTGAATTTCTTAACAGCTTGCACTAGTGCAAAAGCTTGTTTTTCAATAGGTGGGTACTTGATTTTGACATTTTTAAATGGAGAGCTCATGAAAGAAATTGGCCTTTCATATCCTTCATCTTTTCGTTGCATCAAGACAGTTGCACATGAATTTTCAGAAGCAAAAGAGTAGATGTAAAAAGGTTTTAAGTAATTAGCTTCTGAAATTGATTGCTTAATTTGAGCAAAAGCATCCTTTTCCTCACTACTCCACTCTATTTTGGCATCCCTTTTCATCATTTCATTCAAAGGTTTGACAATTTATGCAAACCTAGTTATAAATTTCCTCACGAAATTGATCTTTCCAAAGAAAGATCTCATCTCCTTTTTGCTCCCTGGTCTGGTTAACTTCAAAATAGATTCAAATTGATTAGGGTTTATAGATATCCCCTTTTCTGAAATTATATGTCCTAAAAGCTTCCCTTCGAAAACCTCAAACACACACTTTTTTAGATTTAGGGAGACACCATAACTAATGCATCTTTTTAATACTTTAGCCAAGTCTGCAACATGGTTCAATCTATACTTAGAAAATACTATCAATTCATCCATGTAGATAATGATACACTTACCTATTAGATCTTTGAATGCTACATCCATTGCATGTTGAAAGGTTACTCCAACATTTATTAGACCAAATGGCATCCTCCTATAAGCAAATCTCATAGACTTAGTAGTGAAGGTTGTCTTCATCCTGTTCTCATAGTTAATGAGCACTTGATTGTACCTAGAATAGCCATCCAAAAATGACATCATTTGAGACCAATTAATAGTTTTTAATACCTCATCCAAAGAAGGGAGTGGGTAGTTGTCATTTTCTGAAGCTCTGTTAAGATTTTTGAAATCCACGCACAATCTAATCTCCCCATTCTTTTTGTGAATAGGAATCAGGTTAGCTACCCAGGTGGAATGTTGTACGAGAAAGATGATCCTTGCAAATATCAACTTTTGTACATATTTGAAAATCAATGGTTCAATAAGTGCATTAATAGGACATTGCTTTTGACAAAACAACTTTGCTTCAGGTTTCAGAGGTATAGTATGAGTAATCGCAAAAGTATCAAATGTTTTCAAGTCTTCATACCCCCAAGCAATGGAAATAATGTATTCCTTCAAGGCCTTCAATATCTTCTCCCTAATCTCTGTAGGGCAGGTCTTACCAATGTATACATTTCTTTCCGAACCTAAATCTGCCAAGTTAACAATTTCATATTCTCCCCCATCTCCCTCTATTGGTGCCTTTTTGCGAGCTCTAGGATCGGAATTAAAGATCCTTTCCAAAGCCACCATTCCTTTAGGAATGCTATTACTCCTCAGATTGAGGAATCCCTTTGTATCACAATCTTCAAAGATCCAATCTCCCTAATCTCTATTGGATTCATCTATAATCTACCCTTCAAAAACATCTAAACTTGCTAAAAAAGTAAGAATGTGTTGATCATCATCAAAAGCTTGAAAGTTTCTAACATTGTCTGGAATAACTAGGACATATATCAAATCTACTAAAAACCTTTTCAACTTGGAGTCTTGCATAGGCTCCAAGGTACTTGTAGTAACTGCTAATGAATCCACAATCCGATTCTCTTCTCTAGGGATTAACTGATCTCGAAAGCATCAAAGTCTTCAATCAAGTTGCATACCCAGTTCCTGTATGAAGCCAACCTTTTATTGTGACAAGTTTATTGGCTACGTAGTTTCTTGACAATAACCTCAAAATCCCCCATGACAGTCAAGGCCATAGCTTTTTTCTGATGTGCAAACATCAACCCTCTTTCCAATGCTTCATATTAAGCCACGTTATTGGTACAACCAAATTGCAACCTATAAGAAGAAAAATAAGTTTTTCCTTTTAGACTAATCAGCTCAATCCTAGCTCCACACCCTGTTTTAGATTTGGATCCATCAAATTTGAGGGTCCATAGTTGATTATGTACTGGGGTTTGTTTCTTTGAACTTACCATAGGTGTTTGGCTAAGAGGAATAGTAGGTGAGGCAGAAAAATTCCTTATGTTAGACGTAGAAAATTGCTTCTTAGTATGATCATCAAGAATAGCATTCAAATTTGGATCAAGTGTAGAATATAACTCTTGCATGTTATTTTGATAGTTAACTATGGGTTTAATCAACCCCTTGGGTATTGGTATACTAGTGGGTACAGGGGCATCGAACAAACCCTGAGGTTGTTTGATATAATTATGTTGGTTCAAAACTAGGAATTGTATTGATTTAGTTGGAGGAATGACTTCTTCCAGAAGAGTGTTTTCCCTTTTCAAAATAGTGGCATCTTTAGCCTCGAATGAAAATTGAACATGAATGGCTTTAAGATGACTATGGCTGATTTCTCCTACTTGACAAACATAATTTAAAATATTGATGAAGGGGTGACATGTTAATTCAGAATGATTTTGATAGTGAACCCTACACCAATTTGGGTGTAAGAGACTCCGCAAGTCTATATCTTCTCCTAAGACTAGTTGATTCTATTGTAATTTCCTAATCAATACTTGCTGGTTTATATTGATCATGGGATCAGGGATTTCTTCAAGTGGAAAATCATCTGGATCAAACATTAAGAGGGTCATAATCTCCTCTCTCTTGTAAACCCCTATTTCAATTTTGAAATATAATACCTCATTGGGGCAGTCATACTCGATAATCATATGTTTTAGGCAAGGTTCACTCTCAATCCTAATCTAGGTAGATACTCCCTTCCATGGTAACCACATATGAGAAAATTCTAAGGAAAGATATCCCCCTATACTCTTCATCAATTCACAACTTAGGAGCATACCATAGGTTTTAGGGATATTTTCCACCTAAATATCCATATATGTTTGGATCCGTGGATCCGACCCAATTTGGAAATGTACATTTTTTAACTCTCCAACTACATTGACCTTTGATTTATCAAGTTGGATAACTCTTTTATTGGTCTGGATTGGGTTCAAACCTAATTTCTTACAAATGGAGAATGACATAACATTGCCAAAAGCTCTTGAATCCAAAAGACAATTATGCAAGTTATTTCCCAAAATTCTTAAACTCAAGAGGAATGGAGGAGTCCCTACCTTATTCTTATACATGGCTACATTCATGTCAATAGCTGGTGTCACCTTAGCCTTTCCTTTTGATTTTAATACTTCCTCTAAAGCCCTCATAACAAGATCTCACTAAGTAAGGCACCATCTTAGAATGCCAAAGAATGAAAAAGAATTTTTCTGCGTCTACATCTTAGAAACAACATCAAATTCCATATTATTATTCACATTGTATTTAGGAATAAAAGATGAGTTACCTTTATTTTGGAATTCTAATGGACCCTTCAGTGGGGGAGGATTATTATCAACACCCAAATTTGGTGGAACCACTTGGTTGGGTGGAGTTGATGTAGTAAATTGACCTTTATTTTGATTTCTCAAAAAATGTCCCTCTTTCGTCCGAAAGGATTAAGCATCATATACATCCTCCTCTGGCTCATTCTCCTCTTGCCTTGGGAAATTAGTTTCTTCATAAAATAAATCATATGCCATAGTTATATCTACTGAGCTTCCTCCTCTATTAGAGTTCCCTTGGAATGTATGAGCATTTGCTTGTGCCATTTTCACTACTTTCTCCATCTTAGGGCAATTAACTTCAGAATGGGCAACAGTGTCATGTAATTTGCACCAATTCATCATGAAGTTAAGGTCAGCCACATTTGCAGTGTGTGGCTTATCATCACCATTCTGATAATTGTGGGAAACTCGCCCATTGTTCAACCTTGTATTCCATTTTCTATTATTATTAGCTCTTGGATTATACCCCCTGTTTTGATTCTGATAATTTTGGTTGGGGTAGTTCTGACCTTGGAAGTTTCTTTGACCCTGGTTATTCTTCTAATTGGAATAATTACCTTGATCTGAATAATTATTTTGATGGGAATAATTACCCTGATTAGAGTGGTTATGGCCTTAGTTTGGAGAAGGATTAAGCTTAAGTTGAGCCATATCATTGGTGACTTGTGATAAAGTCTTCTTTAGAGTCTCTACCTTGTTGGTTAGTTGAATGGTCCATTCATTCTCAATATTTTTCAGAATGGGTGTCTGATTAGCCAGATTTGAGCCTCCAACTTGGTTAGGATGATTTTGTGATTGTTGGGAAAGATCAGAAGCCCCATTAGAAAATAATGGAAGGGGAGGTGGAGTGTTTAACTTAGCCATAGGCCCATAGTGGGAATAAGACATCCTTGGAACCGTATTGAACAAAGGAGTAGGATTGGGAATTTGATAACCAATGGGAAGGAAAAATACCTCTAGATTCCCTAACTGTGAGCTTATTTGCTGTTGTATCTTGATAGATAAATGATAGACCTTTGATAATGAATCAATTTATATAGGTAGATAAGTTCTCTGTAAGAACAAGCCAATCAAAGGGTCGATGGCCCTCAAATATGCTTAAATAGCACTATTTTCAGCAACTTGGTAGGGATCTTGAAGCATTCGGTACATTATTTGAAATCTAGTGTTGAATAGAGGTAATGGATCATGGAGTTCCTTCCTAATAGTAGAAAATTGGTGGAATAAGACAACATGGTCTACATATACTTGGAACTGATTGATAAAGGTGTTTTATAAGTCTGTCCAACTTAGAATAGACCCCTGTGGTAAGTTTAAGTACCAGTTATATGCCATGTCACCTAGTGAATAAGGAAACAACCTGCATACTACATCATGGTGGGTTATCTGAGCCTGAGTACAGGAATCCTTAAATTCATGTATGTTCTCTTCAACTCTTCTTGATTCCCCATGCATATACTTAGGACAAAATCTCTCAGGATTCTTTGGCATGTCATGCATTCCTCTAGGAATAGTCCCCAGTGGGGAAGGGTTGTTTATGAAGAAATCCATTGGTGGTGGTGGTGGTGGAGGTGGTTGAGCCAGTTGTGGGATGGGTTGACTCATTTGTGGAGGTGGGAGAGGTGGATTCGGTGATGGGTTCATTGGTACCAACTGAGGTAAAGGTGAAAATACTGGTAGAGTGAGTGGTGATGTAATTATGACCCTACAGGCCCTATGTCTCATTGGGGTTTTGAGTTCAACAAAGGGGGGTGGATTTTTGGTGGATCTAAGAACCCTATAGAACCTCTTTGGTGAGAAAGACCGAATTCAAGTTTTCCCCCTTGACCCTCCTTCTAACGCCAGTTCTGTTGATATGACAAATTGACACACAACATATAGGTAAGATACAAACACCTCACCTCTCCTAAAAAAGACAATCAACAGTTAAATCAATCACCTCCCAAGGTATTTGATGTTGGTTCACAACGTTATTGTTTCATAAAGTGGTCAATTATGGCTGTAATATGCAAGGGGTCTACTGGTAAGAAGGATACAAACTAAAATTTGTAAAGAAATATAAAATATGGAGGGTTTAAAGAAAATTGAAAAGATAAATTAGAGCCTTGAATCAGTAAATAACAAATGCAAACTTACTTAGGTCTAGACATGTATTCAAACTATGAGTGTAATATCAATTCACAAAAACCATGTCATGATGTAATCGATAGTATTAACTATACCATTACATACATCCATAGTGAAAAATTCAACTGCCTTAATCATTCATAAAAAATTCCTCATTAAAATCTCAAACACATCCACTCATTAATTAGAATAACAGATCAATAGACATAAATAAAGCCGCATTCATAGACAATTTCAATGAAATAGTTTCAAATCCAAATTCTTCTATTGATATTTCATCAAATAAGGACCATTTATGCACAACAAAATCCAATGGCATATAGATTACTATTGTTCATTGATATCATCATTTAAACTACTGAGGATAAACTGAAATTGCATAACTTATAAAATATTAGTAGAATGTCTTGCATGAAATTGAAAAGCTTAAACTAACTCCTATCACTCTTAATCTCCTCTAGGTGGCTAATCTGACTTCAATCAGCCAACCTTTATAGTGTCATTTTTAGTTCCCTTTATAGTCCTCTAGACTTAACAACTAGATAAGGCCAAATAGCTAGAAAATAGTAGATCCACAATCTTAGGAGAGCGACCCAACAAAGATAATCATTGCTCCATAGTTTTCTACCCTCAACTAGGAGTATATCTTCATCCAAAATTCACCAAAAGAAGAGGGATAGGTTGTAGAGAATATGAGATTTGGAACAATCTTTGAATTTTTGAAGAAGAGGGAAACTAATTATTCTATTGACCAAGTTTTTAGGGAGCCAACTGGAAAGAAGTTTCTTGTGCCAACTCACCCTCTCACATCTTTCTCTTGGAAATATTCATCATAAGCATTGAATATTTGTTGGAGCATAGTTGTATCAGGACCATCGAGCCAACTGTCTTCAAACTTAATTCTCCTTACTTCTATAGCAGCCATTTCATGAATACCCTTCATCTTGATCAACTCCCTCTGAGCAGCCTTTGCTTCATCCCTAATATCAATAATTCTATCCAATAATAAAAATTCATCATCATCTTCCTTTTGCATTGTTTCTTCGAACCTTTCATTCCATTTCTCCTTCAACTTATCAAGAGATAGTCTATCTTCTACATGCATACCAACGTTGGCTAGGATGGAAATTGTTGCCTCTAATTCATCAATCTGCTCATTTAAGTCCTTACCAACCTGTTGAACGTGATCTTTGTGCTGATAGATGAAAGAAGAAATAAATTTTATTATGTCTTGGGTGTTCTCCAAAAATCCTTTATTATCCTCTTCCAATATTGATTGTTCTAGAAGAGTTTGCTTTGAAAGCTTACCAATTTCTTTCAGCTTTTGAATGTATCCCCTACATTCTTCATCTTCTTTCTCCAAAGCCACAACATGAGTATTTATTTCCTCAATCAATTTTAATACCTTTTCATGAAGTTTGAAACCTGCAACAAGTATTTCATCAACTTCTTTATTTAGTCTATCCACCCATTTATCCATTATGTCTACCTTATTTCTCATTTTGATTAGATCCTCCACCATTTGGATAATATCCTCTACTTCCTTTTTGCTTAATAAAATTGGGGCATTAGGAGCCACAATTTGTTGACTGTCAGAGGTAGAATTATCCTTAAGGAACTTATGGAGTTGATCTATTTGACCCTTAAGCTCATATTTTCTTTTTTTTTTCTTTTATCATCCTAGATTTAGTGGATGATGCCACTATATCAATTAGATTCATTTGTTGGTTCCTTGTTGGCCTTTCCAGGTCAACAATCCCCAATTGGTAATTGTTACTCATGTTCTAAAATTTTCAGACTACAGACTTTGTTTTCCTTAATTACCCTCTTTTAAGTCCTTGTCATTATGTTACAAGTCTTTATCCTAAGTCTACTTCTTAAGGTTGCCAACTCTCCAGTTTTCATAACCTTTGTTGTGGGTTACCTAAGTTATGTAACTCATGTCACCACTTTCTTTTAGTCCATAACCTAGTCATCGGTTTATCAAGTTTTGTAACTTCATAATTTAGTGACCTAGGTCTTGTTGTAGCTCGTCCCCGTGATGTCTTGAAGCAAGTTGCAGAGTCAGAGGTTATCATAACCTATCAACTCCAGATTTTGGTTACCAAGTTACTAATCCAAGCGACCTAATGAAATGCCTCCTTTTTCACTCATTTCAAGGTTCTATACAACCTAGAGATGTCTAATCATACCGAAAAATGTGCATCTTTTAAGGCAATTTCCTTCTTTCAAAAATTGGGGATTGAGTATTTCAAAATTACAGTACATGTAGATGTGATGGAAACTTAAATGCGAGGTGATGGAGAATTTAAAATTATATTTGCATATTGCATTTCATATCCATCTCTTTCATTATTTCAATATGTTTACCTCCCTGAAAGTTGAGAACTTATGCAGACTGCTATAGGAAACCGCCTCTTGAATGTGAGAGACACTAACATCAAGCCTCTGGATTTGAAAGAATTGTGGGAGCACTTGGAGAGTGAAGGACTTTCCACATTGAATGAGAGGATCATGGTAAGAGGTTTAGCTAATGCTAGTGGAGTACCTGAAGTGGTAGAGTGCTTCGAGCTTGTGGTTTCCTATGCAAAGAGGTACATTCCTGAAACACAAGAAATTAAAGCAGTAGACGGGTCGATGGTTATCAAGGTCACTCCTGGAGCTATGTCTCTAGCTCTTGGCCTCTTGGTAGACCTACCATTTGAGAAAATATTTGTTGCAATTGCTAATGAATTTTTCAAAGAAAAAGAATACTGGTGTAAAAATTGAATGGCTAAGACCTAGTTAAAGTTTGAAAGGAAAGGTAAGTCCCAATTACCCACTAAGCTTAAAAAGACACATTTTAAGGATGATAATTTTAATTCCATTACTCTATTGCATCATATTGTTGGTAATGAAAAATCTGAAAGCTTTGACAACTGGATGTGTTTATTCATTTTAAAAATCTATGAAGAGGGTGTCTTTATTAATTGGGGTTAAATTATATGTCATCATTTGAAAGAGCAATTGTTGAATTATCATAAGTGTGCTACTTTTCACATGTGCTCCTATTTAGTATATTTTATTTCTAGTCAAAAAGATGTTTGGTTAAGGTTGGAACCGCAAGGTGCACTAGTGCTGAGCATTCCTATATACAAATTTGTTCAGAAACTCACCAAACGGTTTCGAATGGAAAGTTACCGTCATGTTAATGATGTCTACCTAATAGATACTTCCATGAGGTTGGAAGGAAAATTAGAAGTGTGATTCTCTCTAGAATCTATGTCCTTGATAATGAAATATGGAATTTTTACATTCAGTTTGATAAATTTTCTTATTTAAGAATTGGCGGATTTGAAGGCACTCCATTGAAGTTGTCCAAATACTCAGATAACCTTATTGTGTTTCTAGAAATTTGCATACAAATGGCAAAAGTAAATGTTAAATATTTGAAGATGGGTAAGAAAGGGTACTCATTTCCATTAGTATTTTCTTCTCTCACATGCAAAAGTAATCGAGTTTTCCAAACAAGCCTATGAGGCCTTGAAACATTTTAATTTTCCTAATTGTTTTGGAAGAGCTAGTTTTGATAGTAAAGGTTTCATCAGACAAAATTGTCATGGCGGGAGCTCCTATGTGCATATTCTGCATATTGAATATTTCTAGGAGGAATATGCTAATGAATTTGAAGTTTTCAAAAGAGGAAATATGAGGTTGACCCTTAAATAGATTCAAGATTTCAAGTTACCTCTATGCATCCAAGAAAATATATTTGAAGATTTGATGGTCCTCCATCCTAATTATGATAATTTTTTGTCTGGGTTTTCCATTTGTGTTGATTGGAATAAGGACAAGTGCTCTAATATCCATGAGTACTCAATTTTAGTTGTTGAAAAAACTCAGGATTGGCTAGCTGGTAAATGGAAGTAGTTTACGGGTTCTACCCATGGTTCAAAACCTTCAGGCAAAAAGGAGACAAGGTCATCAAATCAAACTTTGAATGTTACCCCATCAACAGGAAGACCTATAGATAAATCATCTGGATCAAATTCGTAGTCAGGAGGAGACAAAGAAAACTAGAGGATGTGACCAAGTTAATTTCCACTTGTGAATAGGATTTATCCCCTTCTTCTCCTAAACAAAGTGAAGATCAAGATAAGCTCACTGCTACAAATTTTGGGAATATTTTTAAAAAATATTACAGATGACAATGTTTTTCCTCGTCTAAAGATGTAGCTACCCCATCTAAAAGTCCAATTGATACTCCTCAAAAATAGTAGTTACTTATTATCAGAAGTATGCGTGACAACACAACTACAACATCTCCAGGTTGGTTGAAAAAGGTGGTGGAAAAGAAGAGAAAATCAATCCCTTCTACTGTGGTAGAATTCAATACCATAGCCAAACTTCTTTAGGGTTCTACTAAGCCTAAAAAGGGTAAGAAAATGTCCAGGATAATAAATGATGAGGTCTCAGGACACCAATTGCTAGAAGTGGTGGACCCAATAGGAGAGCTAAATGAAAATGAAAACACTACAAATGATTATAAGATCATTCATGTGGATATGGGACCTACTACCTTTGAAGGGGATGTATACCATGTTGGTTTTTCTATGGATGCTATAATCAAACGTACTAAGGGTTTGAGGAAATAAAATATTATGTTGCAATCCCAAGTACTCTCCCTTAGCTAATTTATTTCCTCTTTGATTGCAACTCTTTTGGTTGAAGAAAGCTCTAGCTCTCATATTGAGAGCGTTGATCCTAAGACTCTGCAATAGGTTAAAAGGAGTATGATCTATTGAAAGAGTGCTAATGAATGGATGGAGATGACTTCCCAGAATTCCTTATTATACCTCAGTGACATTGTTCCTTTCTATTTAAAAGTTAGCTCAAAAAGAAAGGAATTATTAGTACAACTGTAACATATGAGAAAAGAACAAAATACTCTTTTTGTATTGTTCAAGGAAGTTGCAGATTTGGTTAAACTAGATCCAATTACATTAATTGGGGAGAAAATTGTGAATGATCCCAAATAAGTTGATCCAAATTGGGCTGATTATTTGGAATGGTGATTGGACATATATGATAATCTCATCAAGGAGACTAATACCGTATTGGGGCAATATTTAGATATACTAGTTGAAATTAGAGAAAATTGTCATAATCTGGGTACATATATTATGGATGAATTTGGAGAGAAAATGCTAGAATTCAATGAAGTTGCTATGAAATTTAAAGGAATGTTTAAAAAGGAAATATCTCAGGCACCCACAGCTACTTGGGAACCCTTCTCTATGGTTGGTAGGATGGAAATTTATTTAAAGAACTACAAATCAACACGAGATGGAATGGATCAAAATGTAGTTGATGCTGAGAAAAACTTGAACAAGTGGAAAAATAGGTTGCAGATAACTACTACTCTAGGTGGAAAGAATATTGTTGCAGTTATTGCCAAGTACTGAGAATACATACTGAGGAAGAGGGAAAAAGAAAGGTCGTTGGAAATTGGGAAGATAGTGGAGGTTGGAGATGAAGAGAGTAGAACCATTGAAGAATGATGCTTATCTATTTTTAGCATTGATTTAGTTTAGCTCTTTTTATTTTATTATCTTTAAAAGACTTTGTTTTACATGATGTTTAAATGGTGGTCTTCAAGAAACCATTATTTGAAACTTATTTTTCAAGAATTTAAATATTGGGAGCGAAGATCTCTCTGTCTCTGTCTCTTTCTCTCTTTTGAAAAAATTGATTTTCTCAGAAGAAAGAAAGTTTCTAAATACTTTCTTTTTCAATATGAATATGCTATGGCGAGTTATGCAGATATGATCTTTGAATTATAGTGCACAATATTATTCAGTTTCTATGTATATGTCATCAATGTATGTTTATATTGAAATGTTTATCGGTATGGAATCTCTTACTGTGAAATGTTGATCTATGAATGAGCATTTTATGGTATCCTTGAAAAGTTTTACAATCATTATTATAAATTTTGATATTGTTTGAATTCACCTTTCAAAGCTTTCTAGTTAAAATCAATACCTTTATCTGATTTTTGGTTAAAAGCAACATATATTTAAATTCATTGCATATCATATAAGGTAGCTTCCACCTTGTTTAAAAGCGGAGAATCATATTAGAATATCATCATACCTGATTCAACTGTTGTTTACATTTGTCATCCCCATGGGCGATAGAATATAGAGTTAGGTGAAAATTTTGAGAACCAACAGATTTTTGGTGACTTTGCTAGGGAATGAAACCTTTGAATAATTAAACTAATATTTGTCGCTTATTGATGGGGAAAAATGGTGCTACCCCATGAGAATATCTTCCCTGTTTTACAACCTAATCTTGGCTTTCAAGATGAATAGGAAGATATAATTGGCCAACTGAGTACCCTCGCTTGGCGCACATGTAGAATTCTAGAAGATTATAGAAGAGAAAGTTAAGTGTTAGAAAAAGAAGAAGAATTGGCTAAAAACCTAAGGTTGTTTCTATTAAGACAAAGGGAAAATTTGATTAGGGATTAGGCACCAAATCAGATTCCTGATAATCAACCAAGACAAAACCTTCTACTGAATAGATAATGAGTGGAAGTTGGTGACTCCAAAAACAAGTACATTAGTTGGGAAAGGTTGGATTCTAAGAGATACACTAGAGGAGATAAAAGTAAAGGAATTATAGATGATGATTTTGAATTCTTAAAATTAGTTAATTTCTCCTCTTTCCCACCTACACGAAGAGCCCATTCTATCAGTAGACTTCCCAGTCCTACTAAGCCATCACCAACCCTAAGCTATTCTTGTCAAGCCCTTCTCTTGTCTGGGATCGGTTCTCCATTACAAGTAATTTTTCCTATAAACATGGCTCTTCCTATTCCATGGAGCAATGCCATAGGTCCATTAACCTTGGGAGCTCAACTTCATGATTTACTAAAGGGAATTGTTAAGATTATACCTAAATTTGTAGGACATGGAAAAGTAAGTCTAGAAGAACATATTAAAGCTTTATTTTTTATGATTCTTCCATTCTAGCAGTGCAACATGAAGATGTGGCTATGAGACTCTTTGTAGAATCTTTAATAGAAGATGTTGCTGATTGGTTTAATAATCTTCCGATGGGTTTAGTCCAGAACTGGGTTGATTTTAGGACTAAATTTGAAGCTAGGTTTAAGTCTACTAAAAATGATTAGATATTAATTGCTCAATTAAATACCATGAAGAAGGAGGTACATGAAACTATGAGATATTTTGTAGCTAAATTTAACAAACTCTACAATAGGATTCCTGCGAACATGTGACTAAGAGAATTGTTGAAGTGTCTTTTCATCAACGCCCTACCACTAGATGTTTGTTACTCTATCAAAAGAGAAGGTGTTGCAGATTTACAAGTGGCACAAGACATGGCCATATCTTTAGAAGATGATCTAATCACTGCTAGGAAATGGGAAAAAGAACTCCAGATTGCAAAACCATCCCCTATGAATTCTATAGACCTGGTCATATAGAGGTTGGAAAATGATATTATTACTCTTAAGAGACAAATGCCCCAAAATTCTCCACCTCCCTTATATCAAGATACACCAAGGAATATTCACATGGGGGATTACAATAAGATAGCTCCAAACCAAAGATTAGCTATTGAGAAAGCACCATCTTTGAGTAAGAGAAATCATCTCATGCGTTATTCCCACTTAACATTAGATCACAATGGAGCTACTTGCCTAGAATTGATTAGACACATGAAAATGATGTCAAAAAATGAGCACATTGAGAAGATGAATGTGAGTGAGTCAGGAGATGCGGGCATGAAATTTTTTTATTATGTACTAGATAGTGAATCAAGAGAGGATGTGTATGTAATGGTTGATGATCCAAATTGCATGGTATTTACTAGAGTGCAACATGCCAAAGGAGAGGGATTAAGCTCTTCTCCTGCTCCTAAATACATTTTGATGAAGCAGAAGAAGCCTGAACAAATAGAGGTACCCAAATTTCTTCCCCCGAAACTTCTTGCAGAGATCCATTTGATATAGTTGAGTCATTTAAAAATACTAATCCAAAATTACCAAGCATAATAATTAAAACTCAACCCCTCTAGGTTGGATAGATTAGTCCAATTTGTTAAACAGTCCCCCCCCACTCAACGTAATTCCTAGATTATTCCTAATGAAGTGATCCTCAATGATGGGAAAGTTTATTCTAATGTTGTCAAGAAACCTATAGTTCAGTCAAATCTATTTGCTAAACCGAAACCCTTTTATGTGTCTCTATTTATTGTTGGTTATAGACTTAGTAATTGCATAATTGACTTCAGAGCCTCAAAAAATGTTATGCCTACTCAAATGCTAAAGATATATTGGCTTATCCTATACACCATCCCAAGGAAAGTGTTATTCTATGGATGGATCGCCAACCCCTATTATTGGTCAACTTAAAGATGCCTAGGTAGCCCTTGCTAATTTCCCTAAAAAGAGATTGAAGTTAACAATACTTGTGCCCGATATACCTGCTAGTTATGGGATGCTTCCAAGTAGAAGTTTCTATAAGGATTTGGGTGGGGAAATTAAGTTGGACTGGTCACATTCCTTGATACCCTTAGATGTGATGAAGATCCATCTAGACCTAGAGAAAAAGCTAAATTTACAGTACTTAAATTTGGGGATCCCAGAGTAGATATTCTATTTGTGGAAATTGGACTAGGAACTTATATGTGTTCCTCAACAAGAGAAGAACATTCATAGGAGGCTAACCTTGGAGTAACTAATGAATTATGGACTTTGGAATTTGATGGTAGTTATTCCATTGCTGGTTCAGGTGTCGAGGTTGTGTTGGTCTCCCATAATGCATACAAATTTTTGTATTCCTTTAAACTAGAATTTAATAACACCAATAATATAGCTAAATATGAAGCCCTGATACTTGGTATGGAAGTAGCTAAAGAAAAAGGGATTAAACAGCTGAAATTCATTGGCGATGCTAAATTGGTGGTTAAGAAGATTAAGAAGATATATACTGTGAAGAATAATCGATTAAGGAGCTATAGAAATAGAGTTTGGGATTGTATTGAATGTTTTGATGCTTTTTCAATTTGGTCAGTTCCTAGAGAAGAGAATACTAGGGTAGATTCATTGGTAGTTTTTTCTTCTCTTTTGTTACCACACCCTGATTTTAAAGACAAGAAATTCCAGATTGAGATAGTTTACCGCCCAATTGTTCTCGACAATGTGGATCATTGGCAAGTATTTAATAATGACCGACAGATTATTGCATTTCTAGAAAAGGAAGAGGCCTTTGCTCACATTTTCTTTGAAGGTAGTGAAGATGAAAGTAATGATGTTTTAGAAGGATAAATCAATAACTTGAATATTAAGGATACTCAAGTAATTCAGTTAAAAGGAAATGAAATTTCGAAGGGGTTGGTTTCTCTTGAATACTTGTTTAATAGACATGACCAGTTTCTGAAGAAGAAGGGGAGTATTTCAATTGAAACTTCCACTGAATATGATAGGGTAAATATTGGAATTGAAGAAGATCCTAAGTTTGTTTGCATTGAAAAATGTTGTTCTCCTCAAGAAAGGGAAAGATTGATTTCTCTATTGAGTAAATATAGGGATGTTTTTTCATGGTGTTATGATGATTTGAAGAAATTCAAGAATGGATAATTGAAACATAAAATACCTCTAAAACCTAGGGCGACACCTTTTAGACAAAAGCAACGATCCTATAATCCAAAAGTGGTAGAGACTATTTTCAAGGAGATAGATAAGATGTTAAAAGCAAGAATAATTTATCCTATATATCATTCCACCTAGGTCACTAATATAGTTCCTGTGAGGAAAAAGAATGGTGAAATAAGGATATGTGTTGATTTCAAAAATCTAAATCAAGCATCCCTAAAAGATAACTATCCTCTGCCTATAATGGATCACATCTTACAAACTATTGCTAGATTGGAGATGATGTCGATGCTTGATGGGTTTTCAAGCTATAATCAAAGAGAAGTTTCCCCCGAAGACCAACATAAAATTGCTTTTACTGCTCCTATCAGAGTTTTTTCATATAAACAAATTCCCTTTGGTTTGATTTATGTAGGGGATACTTTTCAAAGGGATATGGATATGTCATTTGGAAATTTGAAGAATAAAATCATTGTAATATACCTAGATGACCTCACAGTTTTCTCCAAGAAAAGAGCCAATCACTTGCATGATTTGGAAATTCTACTACAACATTGTAGAGAAGAAGGAATTTCATTAAATCCCAAGAAGTCTATCTTCATTGTCACAGAGGGAAAACTTTTGGGTCATATTGTATTGAAGGATGTTATTAAAATAGATCCTAAAAAGGTAAATTCCATTATGTAGTTGAAGTTACCTACTAATAAAGATGGAACTAGATCCTTTTTCAATCAAGTAAATTTTCTCAGGAGATTTATCCCAGATTTTGCTGAGTTGATTAAGCCTATTGCTGATATGATGAAAAATATCCTAGTGTTTAAATGGAGTAGTGAAGGGAAGAAATCATTTGAGAACATAAAAGCTGCAATAGCCAATGAACCGAATTTGGTTCAACCCAATTTCACTAAAGATTTCATTATTTACAAATATGCATTTGAGCATACTGTATCTACTCTCTTGTTGCAGAAAAATGAAGAAGGCATTGAAGCTCATGTTTCTTTTATGAGCTCCCCACTCAAAAATTATGAGCTTATCATCCCTTGAAAAGCAAGTGTATGCAATAGTGAAGGCTTTAAAAAGTTTTAGATTCTATATTATCCATTCACATACAACTGTTTTTGTGCCAGATACTGCTGTGAAGAGTATTCTCACTCAACAAGATATAGGCTGCAATAAATGAGGAGCTTGGATAGCTAAGGTGCAAGAATATGATTTGGAAATCAAGCCTACTAACCTAGTTAGAGGTAAAGGTTTGGCCAAGATTATTTTAGAAAATGAACTAGTCGAGCAAGAACACTTACCTTTGGTCTTGTTCACTAGTACCATAGATGAATGGTTTTCCAACATTTCCTATTATGTGACTTATGGGGATTTCCCTACTCATCAGTCCCCTAAAGAGAAAATAAATTTGAAACTAAAGGCCAACAAGTATGTGATTTGGGATGGAAATTTATATAAGAAAGGGGTAGATGGAAATTTCTTGAGATGTGTTGACCAAGAACAACAAAATAAATTATTACAGTTTTTCCATGAGGAAGCATGTGGAGGGCATTTTTCAACATTTGTGACAGCTTTCAAAATCCCACGTTAGAGATTTTATTGGCTAGGAATGTTTAAATATGCTTACAATTGGGTGTCAAAGTGTGAAAAATGTTCAAGATTTACTTGTAGATCTCAACTTGTTTCCTTGCCACTCAAGCCTGTTCTTATTGATGAGCCTTTTCAATAGTGGGGTTTATATTTTATTGGTCTGATTAATCCTAGTTCTAGTGTAGGACACAAACATATTTTGACTTCCACTGATTATTTGACTAAGTGGGTTGAAGCTATTCCAATGAAATGTACTACCACTGAAGTTGTGTGTGATTTCTTGAAAGAAAATATCATAGTAAGATTTGGGGTACCTAAGAAGATCATTACAGATAATGCCTCATATTTCTCTTCTACTGAAATCACCCTCTTTTGTTATGATTATGGTATCAATCTAGCTCATTCTTCTGATTACTATCCACGAGGTAATGAACAGGCAGAGTCCAGTAATAAAAATTTGACAACCATTAGCAAGAAACTAGTAGATTAGAATCAAAAGAATTGGCATAAAAATTTGTATGATACACTATTGGATGATAGGACATGTAAGAGAGATATTAGTATGTCACCTTTTCAGCTGGTTTATGGAATTGATAGTACACTACCCACACCTTTGGAAATCATAGCTCTGAATTTACAAAAGGCAATTGAAGATGGTGAGTTTCAATCTGCACTTGACAAAAGAATTATGTATCTCAATAGATTGGAAGAACAAAGAGAACATGTGGTGGATCAAATTGGAAAACATCAGTAGATGGTTAAAATATTTTTTGACAAAAGGGAAAAATAAAGAAAGTTTTCTCTAGGAGATTCAATCCTACTATGGGATAAAAGGAAACAACTTAAAGGAGCCCATAAGAAGTTTGACTCTTTGTGGAGGGGGCCCTTCAAAATTAGACAGGTGGTTGGTGAAAACACCTTTTACTTGGCTTACCCAGATGGTACTCATTTGCCTCTTGCCTACAATGGGCAAGATCTAAAACTTCTGGAATAAGTTTTGATGTTCCTTCTCTATACATAGTTTCTTTTTATTTTGTTTTATTTTGTTTCATTGGTTTTGGCCTCTGTTTTCCCAATGAATAAGGCCTTTTCCATGGTTTTCTAGATTCTTTGCGTCCCGATAGTCCTTGTCCCCATTCGGAGCCACTATTACTCATGTTCTAAAATTTTTATACTACGGACTTTGTTTTCCTTAATTACCCTCTTTTTAAGTCCTTGTCATTATTTTACAAGTCTTTATCCTAAGTCTACTTCTTAAGGTCACCAACTCTCCGGTTTTCATAACCTTTGTCATGGGTTTCTAGATTTATGTAACTCATGTTGCCACTTTCTTTTAGTCTGTAACCTAGTCATCGGTTTATCAAGTTTCGTAACTTCATAAATTAGCGACCTAAGTCTTGTCGTAGCCCATCCTCATGTTGTCTTCAAGCAAGTCATGGAGTTGGAGGTTATCATAACCTATCAACTCCATATTTTGGTTACCAATTTACTAATCCAAGTGACCTAATGGCATGCCTCCTTTTTCACTCATTTCAAGGCATTGTACAACCTGGATATGTCTAATCATACCAAAAAATGTGCATCTTTTAAGGCAATTTCCTTCTTTCAAAAATTGGGGATTGAGTATTTCAAGATTAAGGTATGTGTAGATGTGAAGGAAACTTAAATGTGAGGTTATGGAGAATTTAAACTTATATTTGCATATTGTATTTCATATCCATCTCTCTCATTATTTCAGTATGTTTACCTCCTCGAAAGTTGAGAACTTATGCAAACTGCTATAGGAAATCGCCTGTTGAATGTGAGAGACATGAACATCAAGCCTCTAGATTTGAAAAAATTATGGGTGCACTTGGAGAGCAAAGGAGTATCCACATTGAATGACCAGATTGTGGTAAGTGATTTAGCTAATGCTGGTGGAGTACCTAAAGTGGTAGAGTGCTTCAAACTTGTGGTTGCCTGTGCAAAGATGTACATTCCTGAAACATAAGAAATTAAAGTAGTAGATGGGTCAATGGTTATCAAGGTCACTCCTGAAGCTATGTCTATAGCTCTTGGCCTCCTGGTAGACCTACCATTTGAGAAAATATTTGTTGCAATTGTTGATGAATTTTTCAAAGAAAAAGAAGACTGGTGGAAAAATTGAATGGCTAAGACCTAGTTAAAGTTTGAAAGGAAAGGTAAGTCCCAATTATCCCCCACATTTTAAGGATGAAATTTTTAATGCCATTACTCTATTGCATCATATTGTTGGTAATGAAAAATCTGAAAGATTTGACAACTGGACATGTTAATTCATTTTGAAAATCTATGAAGAAGGTGTCTTTATTAATTGGGATGAAATTATATGCCATCATTTGAAAGAGCAATTGCTGAATTATCAGAAGTGTGCTAATTTTCACATGTGCTCCTATTTAGTATATCTTATTGCCAATCAGAAAGATGTTTTTTAGGGTTGGAAATGCAGGGTACTCTGGTGCCAAGCATGCCTATATACAAATTTATTCTATAACTCACCAAACTATTTGGAATGGAAAGTTACCGCCATGTTAATGATGTCTTCCTAATGGATACTGCTAGGAGGCTAGAAGGAAAATTAGAAGTGCACTTCTCTCCGGACTCTATGTCCTTGATAACGAAATATGGAAGTTTTTACATTTAGTTTGATAAATTTTATTATTTAAGAATTTGTGGATTTGAAGGTGCTCCATTGAAGTTGCCCAGATACCTAGATGACCTTATTATGTTTCTAGAAATCTGCAGACAAATGACAAAAGTAAATCTTAAATATTTGAAGATGGGTAAGAAAGGGTACCCGTTTCCATTTTTATTTTCTTCTTTCACATGAAAAAGTAATCAAGTTTCCAAATAGGCTTATGAGGCCTTGAAACAATTTAATTTTCCTAATTGTTTTGGAAGTGCTAGTTTTGATAGTAAAGGTTTCATCAGATAGAATTGTCATGGCGGGAGCTCCTATGTGCATATTCCACATATTGAAGATTTATGGGAGGACTGTGTTAATGAATTTGAAGTTTTCAAAAGAGGCAATATGAGGTTGACCCTTAAATAGATTTAGGATTTCGAGTTACTTCTATGCATCCAAGAAAATATATTTGAATATTTTATGGTCCTCCATTCTAATTATGATAAATTTTTGTTTGGGTTTTCCATATGTGTTGATTGGAATACGGAAGAGTGCTCTGATATCCATGAGCACTCAATTTCAATTGTTGAGAAAACTCAGGATTGGCTAGTTGGTAAATGGAAGTATTGTGCGGGTTCTACCCATGGATCAAAACCTTCAGGAAAAAAGGAGACAAGGCCATCAACTCAAACTTTGAATGTTACCCCATCAATAGGAAGACCTGCAGATAAATCATCTGGATCAAATTCACAGTCAGGAGGAGATGGAGAAAAATTAGATGATGTGACCAAGTTAAAGTCCAATTGTGAACAAGATTTATCCCCTCCTTCTCCTAAACAAAGTGAAGAGCAAGATAACCTCACAGCTATAGATTTTGGTAATATTTTTAAAAATATTATAGATGATAATGTTTTTCCTCCCTTGTCTAAAGATGTACCTATCCCATCTAAAAATCCAATTGATACTCCTCACAAACAACAATTACTTATTGTTGGAAGTACGAGTGACAATACAACTACAACATCTCTAGGTTGGTTAAAAAAGGTTGTGGAAAAGAAGAGAAAGTCATTCCCTTCTGTTGTGGTAGAAGTCAATACCTTAGCCAAACTTCTTCAGGGTTATGCTAAGCCTAAAAAGGCTAAGAAAATGTCTAAGATAATAAATGATGAGGTATCAGGACACCAATTATTGGAAGAGGTAGACCCAATAGGAGAGCTTAATGAAAATAAAATCACTAAAAATGATTATAAGATCACTCATGTAATGGATATGGGACCTGCTACCTTTGAAGGTGATGTATACCATGTTGGTATCTCTGTGGATGCTCTGATCAAATGCACCAAGGGTTTGAGGAAATAAAATATTATGTTGAAATCCCAAGTACTCACCCTCAGCCAATTTATTTCCTCTTTGATTGCTACTCTTGTGGTTGAAGAAAGCTCTAGCTCTCATATTGAGAGTCTTGATTCTAAAACTTTGTAACAGGTTAAAAGGAGTATGATCTATTCAAAGGGTTCCAATGAATGGATGGAGATGACTTCCCAGAATGCCTTATTATACCTTGGTGAGATTTTTCCTTTCTATTTAAAATTTAGCTCAAAAAGAAAGGAATTATTAGTATAACTACAACATATGAGAAAAGAACAAAATACTTTTTTTGTATTGTCCAAGGAAGTTGCAGATTTGGTTAAACTAGATCCAATTACATTAATTGGGGAGAAAATTGTGAATGATCCCAAAGAAGTTAATCCAAATTGGGATAATTATTTGGAATGGTGATTGGACATATATGATAATCTCATCAAGGAGACTAATATCGTATTGGGGAAATATTTAGATATACTAGTTGATATTAGAGAAAATTGTCATAATCTAGGTACAAATATTATGGATGAATTTGGAGAGAAAATGCTAGAATTCAATGAAGTTTCTATGAAATTTAAAGAAACATTTAAAGAGGAAATATATGAGGCACCCACAACTACTTGGGAACTCTTCTCTAAGCTTGGTAGGATGTAAATTTATTTAAAGACCTACAAGTCAACATGGGATGGAATGTATCAAACTATAGTTGATGCCGAGAAAAACTTAAACAAATGGAAAAATAGGTTGCAGATAAGTACTACTCCAGGTGGCAATAATATTGCTGCAATTATTGCCAAGTATCGAGAATATAGAGTGAGGAAGAGGGGAAAAGAAAGGTTGTTGGAAATTGGGAAGATAGTGGAGGTTGGAGATGAAGAGTGTAGAACCATTGAAGAATGATGCTTATCTATTTTTAGAATCGATTTAGTTTAGCTATTTTTATTTTATTATCTTAAAAATACTTTATTTTACATGATGTTTTAACAATGGTCTTCAAGAAATCGTTATTTGAGACTTATTTTTCAAGACTTTAAATATTGGGAGCAAAGATCTCTCTATCTCTCCCTCTCTTTTTGGGAAAACTTTGATTTTCTCAGAAGAAACACAAAAAGTCTCTAAATCTTTTCTTTTTCAATATGAATATGCTATGGTGAATTATGTAGATATGATCTTTGAATTATATTGCATAATATTATTCATTTTCTATGGATATGTCATCAGTGTATGTTTATATTGAAATGTTTATTAGTATGGAATCTCTTACTGTGAAATGTTGATATGTGAATGAGAATTTTATGGTATCCTTGAAATTTTTTACAATCATTAATATAAAAATTGATATTTTTTGAATTCACCTTTCAAAGCTTTCTAGTTAAAAGAAATACCTTTATCTGCTTTTTGGTTAAAAGAAACACAAATTTAAATTCATTGCATATCATATAAGGTAGCTACCACCTTCTTTAAAAGTAGAGAATCAGATTAGAATATGATCATCATATCTAATTCAAGTGTTGTTTAAATTTGTCATCCCCATGGGTGATAGAATATAGAGTTAGGTGACAAATTTGTGAACCAACAGTAATCAACTAACTACATATCTTGTCTATACTTTTCCACTATGGGGATGGTGCATCCAACAATGAGCTCACTAGCATCTATGAGTTGGGTAGAGTTAAGGACTCTTTCCTTCTTCCTTGGCGTCTCCTTTTCAATCTCCTTCATCATGTTGTTCCAATCCAATGGTTGGGGATGTAATGTTTGCTTCTTATCCAAGTCCAATTTTAGCCATGTAGGGGCACCAGGAGGAGTGATCATTTGAGTTGAAGAAGAAGTGGCAGGGGAGAGTGTTTTCCAAACTACAGTCCTTGGTTGAGAGTCAACCTCTTGCTGCTTCTCTCTCTCCACCTTCTCTTTTTCCTTTTGTAACCTTTTTGCTTCCAACTCCTCCCTTTTCATTCTTTCTTCTTCATTTCTTCTTTTCTCTAGAAACTCTTCTCTTTCCTTGCACATTTTCTCCTTTTTCTTTTCTAGTTGCTCCACTTTGTCCCACATTTCTTTGGATGTTTTTTCATGCTCTGCTAAGTCTTTAACCTCCTTTTCCTTTTGCAGGAATTCCTTCTCAACTTTCTTCTTCAGAACCTCCTCTATCATTTTGAACTTGGCCTCTAAGGCCTCCCTTTCTCTTTTATGCTTGGCTTTCTCTTTTTCTAACTCATGGATTTTATAAACTAATGCAATCATGTCGCTCTCCATCTTCGTTTTTAACTCCTATTCCTTTTTCTATAGCAACAAGTCTTCTTTTTCCTTCGACATCCTTAACAATTCTTTAACTTTGGCTCGAGCAACATCATCTTCTTGTTGCTTGGAAATGGCCTCAACTTGAGCCTTATCATCAACAACCCTCTTTGTATCTTCAAACAATTTTTAATGATCCTCAACGGTGAGGAAATGTTCAGTACTTACCTCCTTTGTATCCTTATCATCCATTGGAACTTCTTTATCAAAGTGGATGGCTTTTGAATTTGTCTCTATATCATGAATTTCCACCTCAACCTCTTTCCCTTTTGATAATTTAGTCTCTTTTGGTAGACTTTTAGTTGGCACATCTCTAATGGTTTGTTCAATCATAGGAGGTTGTGTGGAGGCCTCCCCTATAGTAGTTGTCGGTGCAATGGGATGAGATGTTCCCTCTCCTCCTACATCAATAGTAGCAACTTCTCCTTGTTCTTCAAGTATATCGTGAGCAATTGCTGGATTAGATTCCTCTCCAGAAGTAGGAGGAAGGAATTCCAACTACTCCTTAGGAGTAGCTTTCCTTTTACTCCTTTGATATAATTGGGTAGCCTTCTTTTTCTTTGAGGTTTGAGCCCTTAGATCCTTAGTACTCAATAACACCCATTGAATGCTTCTATCCAAGACTGTTCTAGCAATTTGTTTTATTTCAATGGTTTCCTCTTCATTCCAGTTCACCGGGTCTAAGTTCTTTGTTCCTATATTTTCAGCTTCATAGGCAGGATCTAATGTTACTCCATCATCTGACAATGTGTAAGGAATGTCTTCTTTAACCCCAAATTCCACCATCAATGGGAATGGTAACCTTTCATAGTTCCTTCTTCTCAAATCATAATCATCTTGAAGATCCACCCAAAAATCCTCCAAAATATTGAAGTGATTCTCAAAAACTCTAGGAAGTAAAGACTGCATCTTATGCTTTGGATCTAAATGCTTCCTTGAAGTATACAATCCCAATTTTAAGTTAACTAACTCATCATTAATTACATTTGATGCTACATTATGTGAACAATTGTAATCACCTAGCTTCAATACAAATTTGTGACAATCTTCCTTGTGTTTAATAGAAAATGTTAGATTAACTCCTATTGTCTAGTAAATAAACTCCATGAGTAGAATTCTATTACTGCAACACCTAGGCAATAGGTGAGGGTGCCCATAAAATCCATACAACCTAAAGTATGTATACTTGTGATACCGAATATACCATCTCCCCCACTCAGTAAGGAAGCCCATGACATATCTAGTCAATCTAAATCCTGCATCCCTTGTTAACTATTTAATGATTACATATAGAAATGCATCATTTAACCTTCTGAAGTGAAACTCAGAGTTTTGCAAAGTAAGTTGTTCATAGTGATCCCAGACCCTCTTTTTTTGGGGAGCTTCTCCCAAAAATCCAACCACATTTAAGCCAAGAAAGATAACTCTCCTTGTTGCCAAATAAACAACATAGGAGGTCATAAAAAATGTCTTGGTCTCTCTCAATTTCATTATCTGATTATGTAAGGCCTCCGATATGATCATAGACCAATCAAATTGTTGGATACCATCCAAGATAGTATGAATAAATGGAAACATTCATTCTTTAAAGAATGCATCATCCCTCTTCCCAAAGACCTTGGATAGAATCATGATTATATCCCCAATTTCCTGAGTGAAGTTTGATCTTTTAGGTTGATCAAGGAGCTTGAGCAAGGATTTCTTTTCAGTCCTCATCCAATTTTTGTTCATATGTGATATGTTTTCCTCCTTCTTCTAATTATATATTGTCAATGTCTTTGAATCATTAAGATTCTTTGGATTCTGAGGTGTAGGAATGTTAAACGTGAATTGTATCATCTAAGGGGTCAAATCAATTATGACATTTCATTCTAAGTCCACACACTATCTTATGGATTGATTGTATGCCCCTGCTGGAGTTAATAAGAACTCTAGGTATTGTACTTACAAAGGGAAGACAACCACATGTTCCAAACTAGATTGTTTGATCCTTAATGTTCTTTTTGTGACTTCTACAAAAATCTCATCTAGCATCTCTTGAGGGTTGAATTGCCCCAAGTTGGTGTCAGTGATGTCCTACAAGTCCAAGTCCACCTTTCTTGTAGTAGGCGTTGGACCCATGTGCTTATACCTTAGTGTATAAAGTAATTTCTCTGACTTAATCTTCTTTGGCTTCCCCCCTTGATTGGAGATTTCTGCCAGTTCGCTCCTTTGAGAGGCTTCATTTGATGCTCTTGACATCTCTTACCCCTACAAAACAATCCAAGATTAGATCCTTAAAAGCATGAAGCTTGTTATACCAAACCTTACCTCTCATACCATTCTCCTTCCTTTCTTACTTAGCCAAATTTTATACTTAATAGGGGCAGAGCCAGAGAAGAATCAGGAACAAGATAACTTTCAACATTGGCGGGATTGGAACCAGGAACTCATCAGACCCAAAACTAGAATTGGGACAAGAAAAAAACAAATGATCAATCACAATTTTCCATTTTGGATCCCATCCTGGTTTTGCTTTCGACAAAGAATGAAGGAAAAAATCAAATTAACACTTATCAATACTATGATAAAAAAGGTGGGTACCAGAAGCAGAATGAAACCTAGACTTGGAACTAACTAAAAGTTCCAAGTTCAGTTCCCATTCTAGACCCAATTCTAATGAAGAACAAAGAAGGTCACCAAGATTAATCACTTAATGGGGTGAAGTTATTTCAAAATTGAAACTCTAGTGAAGATAAAATATTTCAAGAACACATTTAGACTTTGACTCGACTTTTTCATTCAAACATCAAACTCAACAATTTACATACATGCTTAAATTAATCTAAAATCAAGGGCTTAGGTCAAAATGATATCATGATATAATCTTTGAACCAAGGAATAATAAGACCAAAACCAAAACCCTAACAACACAACATTGCAACGATCGACTGTACAAGCCCAGATTTGTATGGTGCATCGATTTACCAAAATTAGGGCATCGAAACCCACAATTAAAACCACTAAATTGACACAAAATCGAGGCTAGAAGGTTTATCGATAGATTCAAACAATTTAAAATCCCTAGAACCCTTCCAAATCAAAACCATAATCAAGAACTAGGGAATGACCGAAACAAACAAAACCACCGAATGTGAAAACGACAGCGAAAATGATAGAACAACCCAAAAAGGGAAAAAAGAAGAAGAATAGATGAGAAGCAAAAACGAACAAAAAGAAAAAAGAAAAAGAAAACCAAGACCAGTAGAGATTCGTGAAAATAAAACTTCATGAAAATGCAAGCAAATCACGAAAATAACAAAAAGAAACAAACATGAATGAAACAAAAAGAAAACAAATGACCTACCTCAAATCACACCAAGAAAGGATAAAATTTGTAATTAAATCACTCCTTGATGTTCCCTCAATCCAAATCCACACTTCTCAACTTCTCTGTAGTTGATAGTCGTAGAAACACCTCAAATATACTTATGATCAATAATAAACACGATTAAGGCTTAATAAACCTATTTCGTGCGTGTAGGAAAAGTGGTATTTAATGTCATTAATGCAGTTGGTCAGGCAGAGTCAAAGTCATAAATGTTCATTTAACCCATTCATGAAATCAGGGTAAGGAAAATGCAGATCCAGAGTCAAACCAAAACATGGAACTTTCAACAAGTTTCATATCCAATTCCAACTCCAAGTCTGATCCTAGAACAAAGAGGCAACACAAAAAAAGGAAAGTGGGGAGTGGAGCCTGAACTAGAATAAAACCTGGAACTTTTATCCACTGCAACAAATCCCTATGATTTTCTCTATTTTTTGCTTCCACCCATTGTTTTAATGGATTTTTTGGAAAATTTTTTAAAACATCGACGCTAATTATTGGGATGGTGCAATTTTTGGTGTTTATTGCAATGATCAATACAAGTCAGTGCAAATTTGGACACTACATAATTCTTAAAGTAATGCTGCATTTAGCACTGATATTAGCTTTGAGTGTAGCGCCACTGTGAGCATCGTCTTAGCTCTGAGTTTAGCTTTGAGTTTACCACTGTGTTTAGCTCTGACTTTAGCTTTGAGTTTAGATTTGGGTTTAGCACTGGTTTAGACACAACTATGTTGAAGAGACTTATTTATATATCTCATCGACAATGTAAATAGTGAAATGTCAACAAGATATAGGCATATTGAGGAGAGAATCACGTATACCACATCGACAAGTGCTCAACGAAACACAACTCTTGGATATAATGAAGCAATGTTGATGAAACATTGAGATATCAGTAAGACATATAAGATTGTCTCATTGAAACTCTTCAAGTAATGATCAAAAGAATACACCACTATACCACCAGGAAGGTGAGCAACATATGCAGTAGAGCGGTATACACTTCAACCCTATAGGAAGAAGCCTTGAGCAAGGTGGAAGTGTGGTAAACAGTAGAAGGGAAGGGAAAAACATTGCTATACCACAACAACAATCACAAGTCTCCCCAACATGGTAGAGTTACACTGATATATAAAGAAATACCGCCAAAGGAAAATATCGATGAGATAGTGGCATATCGGCAAGAGATATTAACTTGTCTCATTGACACCGGAAACCAACATCATAAGAACATAAGATCTAATGTCAATGAGACATTGACATATTGGTAAGACAAATAAGATTGTCTCATTGACACTCTTCAAGTAATGATCAAAAGCATACACCGCTATATCGTCGATAAAGTGAGCAACATATGTGGTAGAGCAGTATACACCGCAACCCCACAACAAGAAGCCTTAAGCAAGGCGGTAGTGCAGTAATGTGGCATCATTACAATAAGAGATGATGGTAGTACAATAATGGTGGAATTATTACAATTTACGACAATAAATGCAAAAAATCACATCATTTGTCAAAATAAAATGCTATTAAATTATTAGGAGTTGCCAAAACTAATATGACTGAATATTGTGCCATTCAAAGATAAGTGAGTTTTCCAAATATAGGGAAATATCACACTCATTGTAGTGCACTAGCATGGAAGGAGCTAAGGATATGAGAAGAAGAATTCTTGCAAGTGTGAAGAAGTCCTATAAGTGCACGAAAACTCTTTGAAAGAGATTTGTTAATATAAAAAATCGTTCAAGGTTTTGTCATTTGAATCCATAGTAGAGAAAATTGAAACATTCCTCCTAAAAGAAAACAATCAGAAGTAAAAGAAAGTTGACCTAAAATTAAAGATGAAGTACCTAAAGTAGAGAAGAAAGCACTCCGTCCTAAAACAAAACAATCACAAGTAAAAGAAAGTCACCCTAAAATTAAAGATGAAGAACCTAAAGTAAAGAAGAGGCCACTCCATCAGTCCATATTACATATACTTCCAAGGTCTACTAGAGAGGGTAATAAGAAGTTTCTTGTGGACACTGCACAAAGTTGTAGGGATTCCCTCATTTCCAAATATGGATAAGACCTATTTTGGTATTTTTACAGTAAGAGAAATGAGAAGATTCTAGTGTCAAATGCTTGGATGTTGGATATAGCAAGGTTGATTGTCCCAAATGTGTTTGTTGATGTAGAGTTTATCAAACTACTAGCCAAACACTATCACCCAGCTACCAAAATAGTAGGGTTTCTAAACAACATGATATTGGTAGAAGTAACCAAAAAAGCCATCATTGAGTGTTTTGGCTTAAACAAGTAGGTTCTGACCAAGATAAACTTGCAGAAAAGTGAGGATTATACTAGGTTAAAAAAGACTTATAGAAGTGATGAGGTACCCCTATATATGAAAAGAGGCATTGGTAATAGAATAATGCCCATCTCTACTACCACTACTAAACCATTTAACATGACAAATTTTCAGTATTACTTTGTGAATAAATATTTAGCTCTTTCTAAGTTTTGGGGATAGATGCTCAAGATAAAATGCCAATAGGGCTAATGATGATGGCCATGAGAATTCAAAACCCTGAAAATAATATTGAATATGACTTTGCTTCATACCTTGAGAAGGTGGTAGATGATGAATTCTTGCAAGTTATAAAGGATAGAGCACTGATTACATTCAAACACTTCCCTATTGTGTCATCTGATACTGTACCAAAATAAGGACCGGTTGACTAAAAGAATGGACTTGGATATAGTAGATGAGAAAGGGAATCCCAAACCTATCTAGAAATGGTGCTATATCTGGGATAGTCAGTGCAAGAATTAGAGATTTGTTGTATTTTACAAAGACTTTGTACACTGAATCCTTCAAGTTCTTGGGTATGCAATACCAAGATTGTCGACCAAAATGTTGCAACTACTAAGACCTTTGGCTTTAAGAACAAAGCAAGGTCATACACACAATTTTGGAGATTGATTCTTCCTCTTGGAAGTTACAATAATAAGAGTTTATGGATTCCCTATTGCTCCACACATACTGCCAAAATTTGTGCCCCTCAAATTAGCATTTATTGAATTTATATTGCAAATGATGTGGATGGAGAAAGATCTAATGCACAAGCAAAAGAAAGGAACTTTCCTACCAAACCAAACCAAGTGTAAAGATTGGACTATAGGCTTAGACACACTAGAGGAGTTACAGTATTATTTGAAGACAAGATATGCATTGAAATCTAGAAAAGAAAGGGCCTTTGACCCTGAAAATCATATGAACAACATAAGGCACAATCTTCTTACCAAAATGACAGTGCCACAACAAGTGGATTTTGAAGAAGATGTCATAAGGAACTACATTAATTATAATGATGTATTTGGTAGAAGGAGAAAATGGGAATATATGAAGAAGGTTGAAGAAAGGACAAAGCGGAGGTCCAAGAATTTCATAGGATACTTTGTTGAGGAAAAGGACCCCATCAAGAGGATAGAATTGATAATTGATAGATATGAAGACTTGTGTAGAAAGAAGGAAGCATATCTCGAAGAACATGATAGTGGTGTAGATGCAGATCAACATACCCCAGGTGAAACCTCTAAGCCTCCCATGGAGTAGTTACCTCTGAAAAGATAGAAGACAAGAAGAATTGAACAATTAGTACCTTATGAGGATGTTGAAGAGGTGGGTGATACTGAGGAAGTGGCTACATTATTGCATTCATTGAAAGGTGATATTGAAGTTGATTAGCCCATCCTTGAGACTAGTGCCCATAAACATGAGGAAAGTATGGTGATGTCAAAATTTTTTTTACAGAGATACATGAAGATGAAAGGAAAATTGCAGCCATGAGATTCATAGAAGATGATGAATTCATTAAGACTCTTGGGTTTAATAATTTCTGGACGAAGGTGAAGATAAAAGAATTACAAGAGAGGATGGAATCAACTGAAGCAAGAATTGAAGAATCAGAGAAAAATGAAATGGTAGCACAGACTTTCTAGGAATTAAGAGTCGACAACATTGACATTAGCCTCTAGAAGGCTAGAGAAATGGTCTTGAAGGGAAATATGCTCATTTTCCCTATCTTGGAATTAAAGAAAACATTTCTGCTTGATCAAGTGTGGGCTTAGGAAGATCCAATGCTACTTGCAGAATTTGACTCCGATGAAGGTGTGAGTGGAACTATGTATAACCCAAAGATCGAAACCTTGGCCATATGGATCAAACAAAAAAATACAAAAAATCCAAAATTATTGGATGAAATTCAAGGGATGAAAGGGGAGCAATGGTAAGGACAATACAAGATACCACCCCTTTGGAGGTAGCCACAATGACCATGCATTCACCCATGTTCACTCGAGCAACTATTAAGGGATTAGAATACAAATTGAAGGATTATGAAAAGGAAAAAAGGTTCCTAAATGATGAAGTTACTAAATTTTTCATGGAGAATATCAAATTGAAAGAACAATTAAGAGTAGCAGGACCCTCACAAAGCAAGGAGATGGTGTTATACAAGACTCCTATTGCTCTAATGGATATTGTGAAGAACATTTCTGTAGAACATGTAAAAACTCCAGAAAAGGAAGTGGATGATGTAAAGAAGGCCAACAATCAAAACCAGGATGAAGTGAAAAGACAAATTTGTGAAGTTATGGAAAATACTCTTGTGCACAGGATAAAATTAGCTATGGATAAACTAGAGAATGTGCATGATAGTTGTAAAACACTTCAGTAGGAAATGGATCAAATAAAGATACATATGCTTGTATTAGCTCCATTGTTCAAAAGGTGGCAGCCTATTCACCACACTTTAGCTAAGTTATGTAAATTTCTACAAAGAAGTCCTAATGCACCCACACCATTAAAGCCAACTGAACAAACTGTGAAGATGATTATTGATGAATTTCAGTATGTACAAGGGTTTGATAAAAATATTGTAACATGAATGGATTTATTCCATACCTAGAAACAATTGTATATACTTGAAATCATGAGAGATGGCGATCAGTTGAAGGACTTGGATAAGTGGAAGAAAGAATTTAGTCAGGTTGTTCATAAGTATGTAACTCATATACAGGAGGATGATGATACCAGTCTTCCCAGGCTAAATCAAATCATGGATGGGTTGATTGTTCTTGATGTGGGATACCTAAAGTTTGTCAATGTTACAAAGGCATTACTAGATAGTCGATGGAAAACTCATCTTTCAAACATGCAAAAGATCCAGGAATATAAGTGGCCATCAGATTTTATGGTGTATCAGTGGGAGGAAAAGTATTTGGTTTCAAAATATTAGGACACTGAGGTGAGAGCATTTGGAATTTCATCATGCAGAGGAATAATTTTCCAGATCAATGATCATGGGTCTTCTACATTGAATAATGGAACCATATGTCAAAATGTCTTATGTCTTGTTATTTCCTTAATTATGCTAATTAAATAGTTGTTAGTAAAAGAAGTAGTTATGAAAGGTCGTTTCTTTTTGTAAAAGGCCTATAGCTTGTTGTTTCCTATATAAATATGAAACCAAGGCATAGTTTTAAATTGTCATCATCATGTATCATTTCCATTTTGAAGACTTATGTTATTAATATATATCAATTGAAGCAATATAATGGAGAACATCTTATTATCAAAGATTCTCCATGACTATGTTTGTTGGTATAAGTGTTGGAATATGGCTTGAGGAGATTTGATATGACTTCTAGTGTTGTCATTGATGGAAACCTAAGTCATCTATGAGGTCGAAAACTTTGAATTTATTCAATCCGGCAAGAAAAGGAAGAACAATGCTTTACCGGGTCAGCAGACAAGGAATAGGGTATCTAGTCAGTCTTTTGATCAAATCATTTCATTGGATGATGGTTTCGCGTTAAGGATCATTGAGGAAGTGTTTTGGAATTCGTATAATCATGATCAACAACCTTGGTGATGTGGTACTACTCCATACTCAGGCTAAGTGATCTGACAAAAGTTATTTTCTATTTATTTTGTTCTTGAAGGCCGACTTGTGAGTACATTGAAATGCGAATTTATGTGGATGTATGAACCATGATTATTTTATTTTTAAAATTATGTATGGGTCCCAACTTATAAGTATTACTTGACTTTTGGGAGGTGCACATTTATCAATACATGTGTTTGAGCTGACTAATATGATTATTTTGTTCAAGCCAACTTATGGATGTAATTTGCATATAGCGGATATATATATATATATAATTTTGAAATTCAAGTGTGTGTTTGTATGATGTATGCGAGGCTGTTGTGGTTGTAAAATTTGTTTTTTGAGAAAATAAAAGAAGGATTGGTGATCGATCTAATGCAGTCATTTGAAAATACTTTTGGAGTAGAGTATAGCAGAGGAATCTAGATTTGAAGAAGGGTAGTTAGTGCGAATCTATTAGGAGGGTAGAACATGATCAAGAAATTAAATGGAATTGTAATTAGGCTTGGAAGAAGCTGCTTTCTCAGTTCCTTTTTTTGTTGTAATCAAAACTTTCTATAAGGCAGTGAGCCTTCTTTTCTTTTGAGCAGTGAGATCTAGGCAGTGATCCTAAATGCATGTGCATTCCCTTTTGTTTATCCTTATAATTTTAATAGGGTATAATTCTGGATTAACATCCACCATGGTTTTTCCCCTAACAGGGTTTCCACACAAAAAATTGGTGTTGTGGTGCAATGTGTATTCTTCTTATGGTTTCATGTTTATTTCTACTAATGTGATGTGAATGGTTTTAGATTTGTCTCATAATTTAAAGTTTAGTTGAACACTGATTCACCCCCCCTCTCAGTGTTCCTTGAATCCAACAATGTTATCATTATGTATTTTTCTTATGTTTTCCATACTTATTTCTTCTTATATATGAATGAATATCAGTTATTGAGCATCAATATTGTGCTTATGTGAATGAATATGCTGATATAGTAAAGCATTTATTGTGGATGTTGGTAGAGCTGCTATTTTTTTTGAAAATTTGAGCTTATTTTTCCTTGTTACATGTTCAACATAAAAATGGAAATTATTTAAAAATAATAAGGTTAGAAAAGTTGCTTATTTAAATAATTTTGAGTTACATGCATTAATATTTTATTAACTTTTGTGTCTTCACGAACATATGTTGATACAAAATGAATGGAAGAAGCATCCAAGTAATCCTAATTTTTTCTGCCAACAATTCATACCAAAGATTGAACAATATAATGATATTGCAATAGGTAATTAAGGATATGATGATGATGATGATGATATATTCTTGTACTTGTATATTCTATGAAACATTCCTTATTTTCTATGAAACAGTGTATATATTCTTGTACTTGTAAATATTCTTTTACTGTTATGTCTATTAAATAAAACAGAGTTTGAATAAAAAATTCTTCACCCTTTTTTGTAAGTATGTGAATTATTGTTTAAGGAAAAATATTATAGTGTTTACATTTTCAATTTACTAGTTTCAAATCTTCATTTGCTATGTATATAAATATGTATGTGCTCTTTATCTCGAATGACAATAAAATAGTAATGTCATCAAAATTAGGGTTTTCAATTTCAGCACCATCATTGTCCACACTTTTCATATCCTGTTCACTTTTATGTACAATCCTCAAAATTTTATTTTTATTTCTTGTCCCAGTTAATCTTGATTCCTTTCAACACAACATATTAGGTTTCATGTTAAATTTCAAACATTTTCTTTGCATTTTTTTGTATGTATTATTTTCTCAATGCATCATTATGTAACAACCAATTCACTTCTGAGATATACAATAAAAATAAATGAAAGCACACATTTGATTTGTCAAGGGAAATGTATGGTGAATACCCTATGTCTTTCAAATAAGTGTGCAAGCAAGATAAGGCATAACTGATTGAATTTGATTCTCTACTGTACGATTGTTTTTTTATGTGCTTTTTACTTTTTGCATTTGGATTACCCTCAGAAAGAGACTACTTATCTTTTCTTAAATTAAGCCTTTACATTTTTTGTCTACCTTTTTATAGACTACCTTTTCTATACAATAATTGCTATAAAACATAATTTTGACGACATAATTTATAAAACATCAGTCCACACTCATTTATTATTCTTTGGTTTTCTTCCCTTAAGAACATCCTTTGGGATACCTTGTTCTTCCCTCTTCTTTTGTGCAAGAGTGTGTTTTAAGAAGGGGTAATCAATCAATAACTCATCCCCAATGGTAAGGTCCATAATAGCCTCAACAATTATCAATCTATCAACCTCTCTTTCCACATCTCCATCTTTATCATTTATAACCTCAACAAATTGACAATTCGGTCTTACAATAGGGTCCCTTCCCTTACTACTATTTATAAATCTTGCAAATATTTTTGTGTGTGTATGCACATCCATCTATATACATAGGATGACCTCTATTAATTTATTTTCTACTTTTCAATTGGAGATGATGTGTATACATATTCAAATTAATACCATATGTTGACATGCTAGGCTTATATTCTGCTAGCATTCTCCATTCACCACTGTAATATGGTGAACCATAATATGGAATTAATATCCTAGTGGTTTTTTTTGAATTGTTTATATGTTAGGATCCCACATGTACATTTTGGACAATAAAGAGGCCTAGATTCGCTCCATGAATATTGGAGGGTCATATCATGTAGCTTTATCCCCAAAATTGAAACACCTCATACACTCTAGGTAGTTGTTGATCACTAGGCCAAGCAAAATAGAGTCGACGATCAAATGTCTCTTTGTAAATCGATCTCAAACTCAGGGGAAGCCATCATCTCCATCACATTCATTCTCATAGGGTATGTAGTCCACCCTCCCCTTGTCTTTAAGAAAATTATGCATCTTCACACCAGTTCTTGTTCTATTACTTGTTTTTGTCAATTCCTCATCTTTTGAGCTAGTATATTGACACATATTTCTGTTAGATGTATCATGTGATAAATTATCATTGCCCTCTAGGCTAGAAGCTAGTGATCCAGGAAAATTTAAACCAAGAACTTTATCCTACAAGTATCCATTAAGAAAAACGCAAAACGTCACTTTAGTCATATATTTGACATATTGATATCCAACCACTAGGATACTTGTAGGATAAAGTTCTTGGTTTCCACCTAGTTATTGACATATTGATATCCATTCTCTCATCTATTTCCACCCACTTTCTTTCTCTTCTTACCCCTATTGTATCTGTAGATTTCGTTGTCTCATCTATTTCCACCCATTTTCTCTCAGCAATTTAGTATTTCTACGCCATCCATGTCCTCTCTCCATGGCCTCCTCTATGAATAAAAATTCTGCCACAGAAGCTTTCACTACACTACCGCCAAGAAGGAAAAAAAAAACTTGCGGGACCGTGGTAAAACCACTCTACCACACCAAGCTAATGAAGGAGCCATGGGACAATGGTGGTCACCACACTACCACATGCGAGGAATAGAAGTAAGACTCGTATGCCACTACAAAATCTTTCACCGCACTACTATCGAGAAGGATGAAGCACCTTGTGGGACCACGGTAAAAACTGCTCTTCCGCACTGAGCTGATGAAGGAGCCACATGATAGTGGTGATACAAAATAATGAAAGTAGTCACTATACAACAATAATAAGTTCTAAATTAGGAATACTTGACACTGCCTTATACGTCCAAAACAAATTACATTAACAACCAAAAGTCGGCACTAAAGTTGGTGTTAACTAACGCTGACTAAAATGTCAACTAATGAATCAAAATTCAAGGTTTAAAACTTTCCTGTGAGAAGGAAGAAATCCAGCAAAAAAAAAGGGAAAAACGGTGCACAAAGGAAGAGAGTAGGGTGCTACCACCAACTGATGAGAAATTAGATTTAGTTTGTGACACCATAGGAAAGGTTACAATTTTTTTTTCTTGCTTGAATTCATGATTGTTTACTACTCTTTGTATTGCATTTTAATTTGTGATTGTTTACTGGTTTGTGCCCTAACCAGTCTAGGCAACCTCTAAATTGTCCCATCATTATAAATTGTAAAACCTTTGAGAAACCAACAAAAAAATTTACCCTACCCATTTGAGCTTGGATGCATCGACTAATGAATCAAAATTGAAAATTTAAAACTTTCCCGCATGAAGGAAGAAATCAAATGATAAAAAAGGGAAAAATGCCACACGAAGAAAGAGAGTAGGGCACTACCAACAACTGATGATAAAATTGATTTAGTTTGCGACACCATAGGTAAGGTTACAATTTATTTTTTCTTGCTTGAATTTGTGACTGTTTACTACTCTTTGTATTGCATTTGAATTCATGATTGTTTATTGGTTCATGGCCTAACCAGTCCAGGCAACCTCTAAATTGTCCCATCATTATAAAATTGTAAAACCTTTGAGAAACCAACAAAAAAATTTACCTCTAAATATTATAGCACGAAGTGAGGATGCCTCCGTGTTCTTTCCCTAACCTAGGTATCAAGGAAATAGTGAACTACTTGGAAAATATGAGAATTGGGTCAGTCATTGTTGAGCAACTGCTGAAAATAAATGCAAAAACTGCTTGGTTTTTCCCAGCTACACCATAGTCATCGATGCCATGAAAAATTTGTGCAAGATTGCATTATGAAATAGTTTTCATGATAAGGTTATCAACATGAAGCAAACTGAGCGAACATATTTTTCCTAGGTTATCAACACTAAGAAAACCCGGTGAACATATTTTCCCACAAAGAAAAACTTTCATACCTGGCAATGTTTACTTTGTTTGCCTCCACAGGCTGGACGAAAATAATTTTCCCTAGGTCACCTCAAAATGTCAAGTAGTGGAGGGAAGCGAGTATTTTCAACAAACTCTAGCCATAATGTTGTAATTCATTTTCAATTTATAGATTTGTAAATGTTTCCATTGTTTCTTTGAATTTTTATTTTTAGGTTTTTATTTCTAAATTTAAAAGAAGAAATATAATTTAAATATATATATATATAGGGACATGAGACTAAAAAAGATAAAGAGGAATTGGCTTCCATATTGGGGGTAGAGGCAGTGAAAAAATTAGTTAATGTGGAATTCACATGTGACAACACTTGCCAAATACATAGAAAAATAATCTATTAACGCCCCTCAAACATTGCAAAAAAATCAATTGTGTCAAAGGGAATCGATTAATTCCCCAACCAGTCTTGGATTGAGCCAAAGATCCAGGAGGAAAACAGTGATAGTAAACTCTAAGAATGTGGAATAGGGAGAAGGGAATTCCACTCCTGGGACACAAACTTCTTCCACCACGCCATGTTTTCAATCTTGCATTGGTAGCTACAATACGAAGATAGAATATGAGGTGGTTTAAGGGGAAGTCCGAATGATAGATGCTGGGAAAATGTTTGTGAATAGGTTGAAGGAATCATGCCTTCAACAGTTCAAAGACCATCTACATTTTCCATTCTCAAAGATACTCATGCACCTAAAAAAAGCAGTTATCCATGATATGGAGACTGATTTTGGCATAGGTTGGTCTGTAAAGAAGATAAAGCTACGAATGTCTCAAAATTGTAAGAAATTTTAGTGCAACCAAACAAAGAAGATAAAAAAATCCCTCTTGAGCTAAGGAAAAAAAAAAGGCCAATTGATGTAAGTGTGAAAGTATGGAGAGAGCTTGTAAAAGAATATGAGAAGTCAGATGCACAGAGGAAGTCCAGTGAGGAGAGTACGCCGGTATTTGAATTTTATCATAAGATTATATCAAATTTATTAAACGATATTTAAATTTTGTTTGTGCATATTTAAATTGAATTAGTATATGTTTCAGGACAAGGCCTCCAAGGCTAGGCTTGAGAAACTTCATGCCACACATCATAGTGGCTAGAAAGGTTTACAGGCCTTGATCTATACATTTGTAAGTTTATTTAATATGTTAAATGATTTTTTTATTTCTTTGGAAAAAGTAAATGATTGCATATTAATTAGTTTAACTAGTCCATGTGCCATGTTTTGAAAGGAGGATAAATATGGCCACCATCCAAAGCAATTTGAAAAGAATATGTTACAAAACAAAAAGTGGAACGATTTTGCAATCTGGATGGAGAACGAGGTATCAATAGTTGAGTTTTAGTAACTTAGCTGGATATTGTTGAGTGAATATGTCAATTTGCATCTCTTGTGTTGAGTTTTTTGTTGATGCATAAGATAATTAAATAGAGCTGAAATCTTATGATTATAAGATGACCATTTATGTGCATGAATAAATAGTAGAAGGATGTAGATGAACTCAATTCATCTGACTTTATGCCTCTTGGAAGAAATTCCTCTTTAATCACTAATATCAGGTGCTCGAGACTTCCCTGTAGCTTATATCTTTCATTGCCACCTTTCCTCTTCACTGTGAGACTCATCTCCTTTTTCCTTATCTTCATTTTTGGCTTTGGATTCTAATTCATCCCATGTTTTACCTTCCTCCTCTTTAGAATCTTCTTCTTCATCATCCTCCTCTGACTCCACAAGAGATTCATCTTCTGAACCTTCCTCATCTGATTCTAATTCCTCTTCTACATCAGAGGGTTCATATCCTTGATCTGACTCTTCTAAATTATCAGAATCAAAATCACTAGCTTCCATATTCAAAAATTCCCAACCAACATCTTCAATTAATTTATCTAGATCATTAGTAATACTCTTCAAAATTGGCCAGTAGTTCAAGTTCATTCTGCTTTCATAATTCTTTATATCCATGGAGTTCATCCATTCCTTGATGCCATCAAGAAAAGATTGAGAAATGTCGTACATGTATAGTACATCCCACCTGAAGTCTTTCAAAACAATAGCCATATCAAATGAATTTTTCCCAAGTACTACTCTCTCAAGGTTAACAATCTCAATCTCACTAATAGGGATTTCTAAGAAAGGTAATTCCACCAACTCTACCAAACAGTTTACCATAGGAACAATAAAAGAAGAGGCTTTGAAAGGAACTCCATGAAAACCAAGCTCTCTAAATGGTATATCAAACTATAGCTCAAAATATTTTAGATGAGGCTTCTCCCATAGCTCTCTTACTCGCTTTCACAAATCCTTGAAACTTTGCATTGATTTTATTTTTCTTGTCCCTCCCTTGTTGTTCTTCCTCAATTTCATCAAGATCATACATTAACCTTCTTGCCCTCCTAAGGTTTGGACCACATCCATTACCTCCACATAAAACTAGACATCCTTGGTCTTCTTGGTTCCCATGCCATGATATGGTTATGCAAATGAAAATGAAGCAAAGTAATCATCTCCTTCTCTGTTGGCTGGAAGAATGCATGCTTAATGTTTTGATACATGATATTAGCTCTCTCTTCTACTCTCATGGTTGAATACCAAAATCTAGTATGGTGGGCCTCTAGAGTTCCAGTCATCTTTCTTCCTCTTCCACCAAATGTTGGTCTGATCCACAAGTCTGCTAGCCTAACTGGCTTTGTTTTTGAAAGCTCAAGTTTCTCTTGAGTCACCAGTGTAGCTTTCTTTTCCTTTTCAAACTCTTTCATTGCTACAAATCGTCTTTGGGATTTAATCATATGTACCACATGGTTGATGTGATTTTAATCCTTGCATCTAAAGGAAATTTCCTTAACCTAAATACTACTAGGGAATTTCAATGTTGCCATTGTAGTTGGCATTAAAGCCAGTACCTGCAACATTGAAAATTATCCTTATATAAGAATTTCCTCCATCTTGTTAGCTTGTAACACTCTTGATGGTGGCTATATGAAATTTGATTATGATTCCTCTTCTACATCAGAGGGTTCATATCCTTGATCTAACTCTTCTGAATTATCAGAATCAAAATCACTAGCTTCCATATTCAAAAATTCCCAACCAACATCTTCAATAAATTTATCTAGATCATCAGTAATACTCTTCAAAATTGGCCACTAGTTCAAGTTCATTCTTCTTTCATAATACTTTATATCCATGGAGTTCAACCATTCCTTGATGCCATCAAGCAAAGATTGAGGAATGAAATACATGCAGGGTACATACTACTTGAAGTCTTTGAAAACAATAGCCATATCAAATTCCTTTTTCCCAAGTACTACTCTCTCAAGGTTAACAATCTCAATCTCACTATTAATAGGGATTTCTAAGAAAGGTAATTCCACCAACTCTACCAAATAGTTTACCATAGGAACAATAAAAGTAGAGGATTTGAAAGGAACTCCATGAAAGCAAAGATCTCTAAATGGTATATTAAACTCTAGTTCAAAATATTTTAGATGAGGCTGCTCCCATAGCTCTTTTACTCACTTTAACAAATTCTTGAAACTCTATATTGATTTTATTTTTCCCGTCCCTCTCTTGCTATTCTTCCTCAATTTCATTAGGATCATACATTGACCTTCTTGCCTCTCCTAAATTTTGAACCACATCCATTACCTCCACATAAAACTAGAAATCCTTGGTCTTCTTGGTTCCCATGTCGTGATATGGTTATGCAAATGAAAATAAAGCAAAGTAATCATCTCCTTCTCTACTGGCTGGAAGAATGCATGATAAAAATTTTGATACATGATATCAAATCTCTCTTATACTCTTATGGTTGAATACCGAAATCTAGTATGGTGGGCCTCCAGAGTTCTAGTCATCTTTCTTCCTCTTCCACCAAATGCTAGCCTGATCCACAAGTCTACCAGCCTAATTGGCTTTGTTTTTGAAAGCTAAAGTTTCTCCTGAGTCACCAGTATTAGCTGTAACTTTTTTGAAATTTTATTATGGTATGTGAACTTTGATATGATGTAATATGATTATGGTTTCATCTCATATGTTGTAATATTATATATATAATAGAAAAATAAATTATTGCATGAAATAAATAATAACTTTTCATTCTAAATGTTTTTTTTAGCAGAACACAGGTCTTGATCTAGAAGATCAAGATGATCCTCAACATGATATAGATCAACAAAATTTTGGTTCTGCCAATACATATCACATGGCAAAGGATGATGATGACACAGATGCGGAAGATATCGAGGCCGATGACATTGATGACGACGACGATGACGACGACGACGATGATGATGATGATGATGATGATGATGATGATGATGCTGATGATGATGATGATGATGATGATGATGATGATGATGATGATCACGATGGTCATGATGATGATGAGATAGTTGGTGGTAGTAACCAATGACATTCATGATCATATAAACTGCATCATGGATCATTGTTGATATATCGTTATGATGACTATTTTCATGGTTAGCATCATATGTATCATTTTCATGGCCTACAGTACTATATTATTGAGTTGTATCATATTGACATGTATCATTTTCACTATATCATTTGGACATGTATCATGTTGACTTGTATCGGTTTGAGTTACATAATTTATCAATTTTATTTATATCATTTGTACATGTATCTTTTTGACATGTTTTGATGTACTGGCATATTTGGCTTTGACTTTTTTTAGTTATATATGATGATATCCATATCAGTATTGACTTGTCAATTTATATATATTAAAAGTGGTTGATGATTTTTGGATGGATATTTATTACGTATGATGATTTTAATTTACTACTCAGGATGGATTTTTTCAAATTCAATTCAATTATAGATATTTGTCTCACTTTTTTTAATTATAGATGATGATCATGTTACAATAATAGTTTAGGCAGTGATGAAAGGTAAAATTAATGCATGGCACCTCCAAAATGTAATTGAACTTGAATTAGAGAAGTGTTAAGCTCTTTTGAAAGTTTTGCGGCGAGCCACATTAAAAGAGGTGGTAATGTGGAAGCGAATGTCTTATCTAAATGGGCTTTAAGTTAGCAAACTTAGGTGAAAAAGCAAGTGAGGACAATGCCTTAAATGAACAAGGTGGCGAAGCAAGTGGAGTAGGTTTGACATGAAAAGAAAAGGTAGCGGTGGCATATGTCTTATCTTTAAATGTAATCCCTCGATTAAGATGTGTTAATCACATTTGAAAAGGGTGGCGGTGTTGGTTGTCAAGAGAAATGGAAGCCAATTTCACCTTCTGGTCACAAAGATCTTTGGGCCATTTCATGGAGAGGCATCCAAAAAATTATTGCAAGGCCTTTTCCTTGTTAATGACAAGCGGCTAGTGTAGTGTGCAAAAATGATTTGTGGCAGGGATTTCGGCTCTTTGAAACAAATATACTAAACCAACATGGAAGTTTACTTCTTAATTGCAGCGTGGGGCTTGGATTTAGGTGAACCAGTGGAAATGGTGAGGATGGTGATGCAAAAAATTGTGCATGAAGATATTCTGGTAGGCATGGAGTCCATTCTCGAATGGGTGGTTCCGGGTGTAGGTTTAGATTATTTTGAAGGACTGGTAGATAATGAAATTGAGGAGCTCTATGGGGATTGAGGATCAAACCCTTTATTTGCTGGCCCAAAGGAAAATACAAAGTTCGTTGCTGTGAGGAAGCACGATTGGGATGGAAAGAGCTCAAACTATTCATCGAAGCAAAGGGGGAAGAAGAAGCAAAAAGGAAGCGCTAGAAGAAGTCGGGGAAGTAACAGATGAAGAAGCCATTGGGTCCAAGTGGAGCTTGTTAAGACTGGTCGTGTTTGTCTATGTCTGATTTTGAATTCTCCCTCCGCTTTTGTAACTCTAAACGTTATTAATGGCGGTTTTTTTCAATGACTTTTTGTAACTCTTAACACTGTTTATTTAATGTTTTACTTTGCACGTTTTGTAACTCTGAAAATTGTTTATTAATTTAATGTTTTACTCTGCATTGTTAATGGTGGTTATTTTTTGTAATGATTTTTTTTGTGCCTCTAGTTTTTGTCGATTACTATGGAATTTTGGTGGGTAATGACACTAAACAATAATAGATGTACTTTTTAATCTTTACAAGCAATACAAAAATTTCGTGTTACCAAGGTCTAAAAAAATAAATTTATCTTGTTATTTAATCATATGAGTTAAATAATTAAATTATTTAGTCTATAATCATACGAGTTATTTAAGAGGCACTATATATTTAACTAATTAAATTGAAATAAAACATATTAAATTAATAAATGGAAGCAAAACAAGAAACATTTTTAGAAGCAAAAAAGGAAACAAAATTAGAAGCAAACTTGGAAGCAAAAAAGGAAGCAAAATTAGAAGCTAAGCTAGAAGCAAAATGGGAAGCAAAATTGGAAGCAAAATTGGAAGCAAAACTGGAAGCAAAATTGGAAGCAAAATCAGAAGCAATATTGGAGGAAAAACTGGAAGCAAAATTGGAAGAAAAATCGGAAGCAATATTGAAGGTAGAAGCTAAGCTAGAAGCAAAATGGGAAGCAAAATTGGAAGCAAAATTGGAAGCAAAACTAGAAGAAAAATTGGAAGCAAAATTGGAAGCAAAATCAGAAGAATTGGAGGAAAAACTAGAAGCAAAATTCAGAAGCAATATTGGAAGAAAAATTGGAAATATTGGAAGAAAAACTAGAAGCAAAATTGGAAGCAAAACTAGAAGCAAAACTGGAAGAAAAATTGAAAGTAAAATCAAAAGCCAAACTAGAAGCAAAACGAGAAGCAAAATCGGAAGCAAAAATGGAAGCAAAGTGGGAAGAAAAACTAGAAGCAAAATCGAAAGAAAAAATGGAAGCAAAACCGAAAGCAAAACTAGAAGCAAAAATGGGAGTAGACATAGAAGCAACACCGGGAGCCAAATTGGGCGCTAATTTAGGTGCTATTTCTGATGCTATTTCCAGGCACTAACGAAGGTACTATTTTTGGTGCTATTTTTTGGCACTATTTTAGGCACTAACCACGCTGCTAAATTTGACGTTACATTCAGCGTAAAATACAACACAAAATTCGGTCTCAAAATGACCATGCTTGTTTGTGCCAAGTTTAGCGCCAACAAAATCACCCAATTCATGGATTAAAATACACTAATATTCGACACTATTTTAGGCGCTATTTTCCTATTCTGCTGTAGCAACCAAGTTCCAAAATTCATTCCAATTTCGATCTCGCTTTTGTGACAAACACCAAAGAAAATGAGAAAAGAAAAAATGCAAACAGAATCGGACCAAGGACCGAACCTAGGTGAGACACAATGGGGGCGGAAGCGGAAAGAAAACCAAACTTGCAATCCTCACCAAGTTTCACATTCGGTTTCCACCCCAACTCCATTCCCGACAACAAACAAGAAAACAAAGGGAAAAGAAGGAAAACAAAGAGAGATCAAAGGGAAGGAAACAACCTGAAGAGAAAACACACACACAATGCTAAAAAGAGTCGACCAAGGGCAGAACTAGAACCAGAATGGGAACCACACCTAGAAACTTATAAAAGGTTCTAAGTTCAATTCCATCTTGTGTTATGAACCTACCAGAACAAAAAAAGAAAACATTAAGAGGAAAAAGAACAACTCTTAAGGAAAGAACCAGAACACCAAAAACAAACAAAAGCAAGGGGGGGCCTATTTTAACCAAAACTAAAATGGGGTGGTTATCTAAGGCATAACAATAAGCTTGGAAAGATTTGACCCAACTAAACCAAATCCCCTTGTGCCCTTTGTTTTTATTTTTCTCCTTTTCTTTCTCTTTATGTTTCTATCTTCTTTTCTTGATTTTTCCCTCTAATGTGTGACGACACTTCACCTCAATGATTCCAATTCTCAGAAAATGCATTCACTTCTAGTGAATCTTTTCTTGAAGATCTTCACAAAAAACTTTCTCTAGAATCACATTCCCAACTTGGAACCCTAATGGAACATGTTTCCTTCATCATAGGTTCATAAAGAAAGGGCTTGAGAACCTTCCTCTGAAGTGGGAATAGCTTTGACCTTCCCCTCGCGTGGGGGCATATTCTTCCTTTCAAATTCCTTGATGAAATGAACATCTTTCAAAAGAATCCTTTGATGATGGATCAATTTGAAAAAGAAAAGATCTACTTTCAAATTGTGCATCCCTTGAGTGGACCCCTTCTTCACACCAGTTTCCTGAGGGACCCCTTCGGAAGTCTTTTTGTTTTTATTGACAGTTTGTGTGATTGTCTGCCTGCTTTCTCGCATGGCTACTTCTTGACATGTTCTATCGAAGATAAATGTGTCACCACTTTTGACTCTACAGAGTCCACTTCCTTTGGTTTCCTCCATGATAGAGATCTTGGGGGATACCTCCCTATAGGACTCAGCACCTATAGGGTGCTTCCTTTGAGCTCCCTTCATGTGAGAGATCTTGAAGGTGGCTCCCTTGCAGGACCAAGCACCTATAGGGCCCTTGCTTTTGGTTTCCTCCATGCGAGAGATCTTGGAGGACACCTCCTCTGCAAGACCGAGAACTTATAGGTTGCTTTCCTTGAATGTTATTCATGCGAGAGATCTTGGAGAATATCCTCCCTATCAGACCGAGAACCTATAGGGAACTTTCTTTCTTCAACTTCATAGTTCTGAGAAGCTATGGAGTCCATTGCTTATCTTGTACCTTCAGGTTCACCAGATCATGGTCAGCTTCCTCAATGATACAGGTATACATTTATAGCCCTATTATTGCTGCTTTAGACTACTTTACCAAGCACTCATCAGTATTTGTGCTTGCTAAGTGGGGGAAAAATGTGAAAAAGTAAATTTTCACCCCATGTGCAAATTCCCCTTTTTTCCTTTCTCCACTTTAGAAAACCAAGTTTGGAGGAAAAAATCTGTATAAGCCCACTTCCTTGGTTCCATTTGGCGATTATTTTGCATGTCAATAGAATTAAAACAATCGTGGATTTCTACATAGAACATAGACGTCTGTGTAGCGTGCTAACGTCCATAACAAAATCATGCACCTGGAACGTGAAGAAATGTTACACTTACTATTTAGAATAAGTTGTAACGCCTCCACTTTGACCTCACTGACCTGAAATTTCCTGTTATGCTTTCCTTCTCTACAAATTCACCATTCCTTCATGCAATCTCACCTTTTAGCCATCTTTGATCATCCTCTAGTCATCTTTTTGGCAACCCTTTACCATCTTTGAGAAACCTTCTTTCATCTTTCAAGAATCCATTCCATCTCTCAAGCATTCACTCCATTTTTCCATACACCATTTTGAGCACTCCATTTTCACTCCATCCAGCATTGCAACAACAACAACAATCTTTCAATCACTTTAGTAGAGTGAGTTTGGGACCACGCCATTGTAGCAAAGGCTTGAGTATTCTCATTCTCTCCCCATTTTTCTTGAGTGCATTTGGCAAAGGTGTTAAGCTTCCCATTTCTTTTCTCTATTACATTGGTTGAATAACACTTTACTGCTTTTTTTAGTGCTTTGGTAATCTTTATTTATCATTTATCTATCATCTTTATCTTGGTTGTACATGGAGGTGGAAACACCAAAATGGGGTTTGATGGAGGCATGCCCCTATACAACCCTTCCCCAACATTTTTCTCTCTCTTGTGTGTGCAGGATTTGGTGCTCTTGAATTTTGCTGGAAAGAAGATCTCATTTGCAGGAACTATGTTGGTATAATCTCCTTATCCCATTTTCATTCAATAGTTTCATTTTGACTTCCTTGAAATCATCTATCAAGCTATCAATTTTCTTTCTGTATTTTTCTCTTGTCTCTTATATTTTCCAGCTGTACAGATGCTAGTGCACCTAAGAGACGCTAGTGCGCTGCACTATCGTCCAAGTTTTGCACTTTCGTCCTTAGAAAAAAAGCTCTTTAAGGCACAAAGCCGAATCCAAAATTTGAATCATTTGACCTCTTGCTTTACTTTGGTTTTGTTGAGTGATTGGGAGAATCTATAGTGCTCATCATTCTCATTCCTTACCTCTTGAAATCCACATTAGCTAAGGTAAGTTTGGGCAGCCCTTTGCTCTTGGCCTCTTGTGACTTGGGCCTTGAACATGGTCAGTCCCCCACTCTTACAACATGTTAAGAAGTTAACTACTCATCATCTACTATGAATATTATGTTTTGCAAGTTTTGTGAAGATTATGTATCCTTTGATTTATTGAGTTGTTCCAATCAAAAGATTAAATATACTGGAATCTTTTTATGAAACATCTCATGGAATACCAATTGAAAATATTTTTTTTGCTTTTAGATAAAGCATCTCATGGAACTCTTTGGTTTAAACTGAATTGAGATATTTAAGAAGAAAGGAGCATTAGGAAATACATTTCTCAAGCATATTAAATAAGCCTAGAACTCTCCCATTGCAATTTTGGGTGGATTATTGCTTTCAAAGTATTGGGAATGCTTTTCCTATCTTCTAGTTCATAGTCGCCATTCTAGAAGGCTCATCTCTTGATATATATTATACTCATTCTTAATCAATTATCAAGTTAATAATCAATGCATTTATTTGTAGTTAATATTTTCTTTTTAATTTGTGCAATTTTGTAATTTGCAACTCTACTAGTATTCCTAGAAATATTGAAGTTGTTTAACATCAACTAATTAAGTTGTTTAGCATCAATCAATGAATATTCAAGACAAACCATGAAGGACAACAATGATCAATGCTAGAGCTAACCAATTAATAAGTATACGCGTGAATAAGTCAAGCATACATGTGAATAATGGAAGCACAAACTTGTACTAAAAAACATGTAAGCCTTAAAGTATACACACAAATACATAGTATACACAAATTAATACAAAGTATATGCATGAATACAAGTTATACACATGAAAACACATAAGCCACAAAGTATACATTGGAATACACATAAGTCACAAAGTATACACCTAAGTTGTAAAGTATACACTTGAATACACGTAACTCATATCTATTGAACCATGGATTTATAATGCAAATATGGACACCATCGATAAAAAAGTTTTGTATTAACCAAATAGCCATGTAGGCATACATCAATATATGTTGATATAAATATAAAATATTTACAAAATAGACATATAGGATTATGACAATTCCATATAGCATACAATGTCAAATATATCCAATACAAAATATGTACAAAAATTCCATATAGGCATACAACAAAGGGCTTTGGAATCAAATTCATTACTCTCCATGCTCTCGAAATAAACTCTTGCCCTTTTCTTATCTATTGGATGGTGATAGATCTGTCACTCATTTATTCTGAGATTGAGGAGTGATCTTGGTGCTCCTCTTAGGGTTTAATTCTTGGCAAAACTTCTTATCAGTTACAATAACAAGTAAAGACATTAATATATAGAAATTACATTATAAAAATTGATATATTTAACAAAATAATCACTTACCGCTATTTGATGATCACTCCCCGTGAGGGAAATATTCAAATTACCATGTTGAGGCATGTTGAAGCCCTATAGAAACCATCCAACGAAAAATTAAACTACGAATCAATAATAGTTTGATTTTTCACTAACTAACAGCTATAACAATGAATGTAAATTGAAATTTAGTAATCTGCCTCATACCTTCCCTATGAGAGCCATTGAGGAGTCTATATCACATGAAACATCGAGATCCATTTCCCTATGAAGATTTAGAGGTGTATCTGCTTGCAACATCTAAAAATAAAACAACAAATTATTCAATCACGAAAACCACAATAGTGATCCACTTCATGACTTATAATGTATGAGATAATGGATAAAATTTTGAGTACTTACTAAACTATATATTTCTAAATATCATGCTTACTATTTTCCCTATCCATAGCTTGTTCAAAAGAACCTATTTGTATACTTTTACCCATAGTAGCAAGATGGTGAACCATTTGATAAAATGATTTTGTAGACATGCATGATAACTATGGTGGCATAGAGAAGGAAGTGAACTATTTGAAAAAATGCCTTAAAGAAATGGGGTCTCATGGTGATGGAATTCCATTACAAACAAATGTGTCATGGCATTCCATCACCATACGACCACATTTCTTTGAGGAATTTTTTCAAACAGTTCATTGCATTCTTTATGGTATTATGTTGGGATGGGGTGGGTGGTATAGTGTGGTCCTGGTTATGAGATGGAGGGCAATCATGACATGAAGAGGGAGGGGTGGGGACATGAAAAAGTGAAATAAAAGGTGGAAGGTTCCATGGATTGGTAAATTGAGGATGGGGACCTTGAAAATAATTTGGAGGGGAATTTTGGCTAAAGGGTTGGTTTCTATTCTTCAAGTAGTGAGTTGTTTGAAAAAATGCCTTAGAGAAATGTGGTCTCATAGTGATGGAATGGCATTCCATCACCATGAGACCACATTTTTTCAAGGCATTTTTTATACTACTCACTGCCTTGACTATGATATTGCTTACTATTATGCTTTGATAGATTTTTTCCAAGCATCCATAATTTGTTGGAAAGCACCTATTTTAGGATTTTATCCATAGTAGCAAGGAAGTGAGTATTTTTTATAAAATTATTTGGTACACATGTATGGAAAATGTGGTAGTATAGAAAAGATGGTGAGATGTTTGAAGAGATTCCTCAAAGAAATGTGGTCTCGTGGTGATGGAATGGTATTCCATCACCATGAGACCACATTTCTTTGAGGAATTTTTTCAAAGTACTCACTACCTTGTCTATGCTATTGCTTACTACTATGCTTTGATAGATTTTTTCCAAGTATCCAGAGTTTGTTGGAAAGCACCTTTTTTAGGATTTTAGCCATAGCAGCAAGGAAATGAATTGTTTGATAAAATGATTTGGTAGAAATGTATGGAAAATGTGGTAGCATAGAAAAAGGTGGTGAGCTATTTGAAAAAATGCCTCAAAGTAATTGGGTCTCATGGTGATGGGAATCACCATAAGATCACATTTCTTTGAGGAGTTTTTTTAAACAACTCATTGCCTTGTCTATGTTATTGCTTACCATTATTCTTTCATATATTTCTCCAAGCATCCATAACATAGAAAAGGAAATGAACTATTTGAAAAGATTCCTCAATAAAAAGTGGTCTCATGGAATTCCATGACAAGCAAATGCAAAATTTTGGAAGCTTCTCCTACTTATTACTTATGCTATGTGAAGTAATTTCATCATTGCTTATGTTGACTTTCTAAACAACTATATTGTAACTAAATTTTATCATCTATCAACATCTAGTTATTAGTTATGGAATGTGAAGTAATGCTTTGAGTTTGAAGATGTGAAATGCAATGTAATTAGCGATATGAATATAAACTACAAAAATATATTAAGTAAAATTCATTAGTTAAATTATTTGTTCTATTACCTGTAAATGCATTTTTCTAAATCCATTGGCATTGGGAGGTGTTCCCTCAAAACCTCCAATATTAGCCTATTCAACATCCAAAATCACATATTAGAATACCAATCATAAAACAACGTTATTAACATGTAATAAATTTATAATTGTTTACTAGTTACATACCTCAATGGTACATCGTGTTATAGTGGAGTAATAAGTGGGTGTAGGGCCAGTGTATCCAATATCAATAGAGTGACCCTGAAATTTTATTAAAATCATAAAACTAATTTAGTTAATCTTGAATTTCAAAATTGAAATGTAATAAATTAAATTCAATGAACATGCTAACATTTACCTAAGTATCAATGCCATAGGTCTCATTCAAAATATTAGCTTCCCTCGCCATCTCCATAGCTACAGACATATCTTGTGTAGCAACCTCCTGAGTGTCAGTGGGGTCATATAAACAAGTCACCCCGCAAGCCTTATACAAATGGGATCGAAGCCCACCACTCAAAGACTCCCCTAGATGTAACTGTAGTATAGGTTTGGCATGCTAAATGACACTCTGGGTCAAAGAGCTAATGGCCTGAAAAGTGTCTACCTTGGTACTCTCCTTCGTAATGGAAGGGATAACAATGTGCCCATGAGGTGACCTAGTGAGAGGTTGTCTCACTTGCCACCTAGGATCTTGATGTGCACCAGCTCTATCTTGAGCCGACCCCCCACCTCTCCCTTGGAACTCCCTCATATCAAAATAATTCAAGATTTTGTTCAAGATGAACTTGCAGTATAGTTTCCTTAGAAAATATTGCAGAAATTCGCAATTGGGTGAGTAATCAAAAACCATGTACCACCTATCCCAAAAAAAGGTTTTAGTCTTTTGGTGGTGGCACCAATGGATAGGAAAGCTCTTCGCATTGAGGCTAAGATTTGCATTTGTGCATGGGTCAATGAATAATGATAAAAAATCCAATTTGGTAATTTTTAGATCTTTTACATCTTTATATGAAAATTTATCTTGGTAAAAATTCCTAGCTACATGCCTCCTATCTTGCCAACCAGTTAATTGTTTGTTGATTGAATCTACACATTTTAACATTTCTTTCAATGAATTTGCAAGTTTTTTTCTTTCCATGGTTGAACTATTTGGATTGTTCAACCTTGTGAATAACTCCTCAATTTATTTTTTATTTTTTTCAATTTCACTCGTTAAATTTTGTTGTGTGACTGGAGGATGTTGAGGGATTGGAGGAGATTGTTGTTGTGGTTGTTGAACTTGAGTATTTTGTTGATGTTTTTGTTGCTCTGCTTGTTGAGGATTTTGATCCTATTGTTGTTGCTCTACATGTTAAGGATTTTGAGGAGGGTTTTGAAAAGGGTTTGCAGGTTCAATAACATCTACAAATTCAACAAATAAATATCAAAAACATCCTAAAACTAATAAATTCATAACAAAAAACAAACAATACTTACATCTTAGACCTCCTTGTCAAAGTGGCTGCATCCTAATGACGAAATAGCAACAATTTGATGAAAAAATTGCAAGATTTACTCCTCCTAGAACATGAGCACACAAAAGAAGGGATTTTGGTCACAAGCAGAAAAAATAGTGATAATGTAAATGAATTTGATTTCCTTTGTTTTTTGCTTTTAATTTCTCATAACACGAGCATGTTAGAATGTGAGCACATTATAGGCTCGATGTGGCTGAGCCTTAGGCTCAACACACCAAGCCATAATGCGAGTGCATTATAATGCACTCACATTATGAGCTATCGAAACTTTTTAAAAAATTTGGCCACAAATTGGCCCCTCATCTTTTGCACCTGCCCAGTTGCAGTGTTTATTAGTGTAGTCTGAGTGTACAAGCTGTGTACATTTTTAAGGTATGTTTTCTTACGAAGGATTTTGATGGATTTGAAGAGGATAGAGAAATATTCTAGATCATGATGAAGCATGCTATGTGGTTCACAAGTCATCCTTGTAGATGGGGAAGTGTGTAATTAAAAGTTTAATTGTGCTTGCATAGGTAATAAACAAATTGGTGTTTACATTACATTCAAATATGTTTGAGTATTAATGAAGGTGTAGTGTGGTGTGTGACAATTGATTTGGGTCCCAATTAATTTTTGTATTGGTTTTCTTTTCATTCCTATCCACTGTGGGAATGTTTAGTGCTGACCTGTTTTGAATTTGTAAAGAGTAAAGTGAGTGTAGCCAATTTGAAGATGTTTTTCAAGTTGCGGATGGTCTAAACACAAGGTGAATTGATGCAAGATGAGGTGTGAAATATTTGAATATTGTGATGCAAAATTAAGTGCAAAAGTGTGAATTGCAGTGCAAGCTATAACTCAAGATTGTTGAATGTAGTGAGTTGAGGTATCTTGATGTCTTTAAGGAGCTATTGTGGTGGAATTTTTGTTGCATTGAGATTGTGTTCTCTATGTTTAACATCTTATCTTATTTTCTTCTTTCTATTTTAGTAGTGAGCCTTTCTAGATAGTGTGTCATATTCTGGTAGTGAGCCTCTTTATACTGGTTTTGTAATTACTTATGAGCTAATCCTCATCTTGGCTTTTCCCTCATTAGGTTTTCCACATAAATTTGGTGTTCTCTTTTGTATGGTTTTAGTTGTTTTAGTTTTAGTTATCTCTTTTTCATGTTCAAATATTATAACAAATTAAGGGTTTAATGAATGCATGTGGATTTGATTACTGTTGAGGGTTTTGATGTTCTAATTTGATACAACTAATTCACCCGCCCCCCTTTGTTGTCTTGTTCATTCAATAAAGTGTAATATATATGACAAGATAGATGATGGTTTGAAAAAGTGCCTCAAAAGTTTCCAAATCATGGAATACAATGGTTGAAGAATAAGAAATAAATGGATTTTTTGACAATTTTTAGGGCTTTCAAATAGAAAAAACTTACAATTAGACATACATATGAAATAAAGATGCATTTACAAGGCACATGAACCAATTGATAGAATGTGCTAGTGATATATCATCATGTATAATGCAAGTCTAACAAAAGAATAAGTTTGCACTTCTTAGAGGACTTTCTTAGCAATCCACATACTAGGTGGAGTTTTTGGGGGGAAGAGCATACTTTGTTAAAAATTGGTACTCTAATAAATTCCCACTTCCTAGAAAATAAATTCCCATAATTCTTTTTTATTTCTTAATATCTTGGCGATCTATTTTATCATTTTTATGGTAAAAAACATGCTTGAATAGTTGATTTGATATTGTACATGTTATTTTTATGGATGTAGTACCCCTCCATTTATGCTTATGCCTTTTGCTGTTATGTTTTCACACAGTTAGACTATGATATTTTGTTTGGATATTTTGATCACTGGTTTTGAGCGACAGTGGATTTATTCTGACATGATGATACATTGTTTGGTGATTACTGATTTTAGACATGCTTTCAGATAGCTTAGATGTTTACTTTCAGATGATTATTGTTATGTATATGTTTTGATGGACTAACAGTTATTTATTTCGTCAGTCTGATGTGATGTGTATTGGTGTGGAGAACGGAATCACATCACTCGCTTGCGAGTGCCCTGTGATATCTATGATTTTCTCCGCATGGTGTGTCTGTTCAATGATTTATATATATGCATGCTATTGCTTGGTTGCAGGAATTGTAGGTACATGACACCGACTCCACCTGGGTACTCAGGTCTGAGCATTTCAAGACTCAACAGAAATGTTGTTTGGGAGGTAGTAGTTTGGTTCATCCTAGTCTAGTCTTTAACCCGGTCACTGTACATTGTCAGTTTTAGTTTGAGTCTTGGTTGTCTTGTATTTTTCTGTTTGGCTTAATTGTTTGAAAGGAAAAATGTCAAATTTAATAATAGTTTATTATGTTTTATTTACTGTTATTTAAATTAAATTTTAATGTTGAAGAAATTTTTTGCATGTTATTTAATTAATTAATTAGCTTATTTGGTTAAATGGTTTGATCTTAAAAGATTAAATTTATTTAATTAATTAAATAAATTTATTTAATTAAATAAATAAATTAATTAAATTAAATTATTTAAGTGTGTGAATAGCTTTATTTGAAATTAAATATTATTTTTGTGAAAATGGCATGCTTTATTAATAAATAAAATTTGCATTGAAAATTGTAAATTTAAATAAATTAATTATATGCATGCAATTTGAAATTTGATTTTTTAAATTTAAATAAATGAATTAAATTATGCAAATCTTGAAAGGCAAGATTATTGAGAAGTGGTTAAAAGATATTTTGCACTTCTCGTGTGCCATGCAATTATGATTTTTGGTTGAGGATTTTTCAGATATTATCTGGGGATTTGGAAAATACAGAGGTTGTTCAATTTCTTCACGGGAAAATATCTCTGCTTTTGCAAAAAAAAAAAAAAAAAACTTTCTATATTGTGTTAATTTGGTAATACTGTATATTTGTGGAAGATCCCTTTGCTTGGAGGATCTTTGTGGTTAGTTAAAGCTTTCTTGGATTTGGTGCTTTGAAGAAGCTTTGGAGGACTGTGGCAATAGAGGCTCTCATTTCTACAGCCAAATCTCAAGTTACAGGTATTTTTCTTTGTTTCATTTGTTTCCTTTTGAAAAAGAATGATTGAGAAAATATTAGCTTTGTATTTCCTATGTTCTTCTCGGGAGTTTTGTAAAATTTTATTTAAACAGTAGGAAAGATCTATGAAGGATTTTTGTATTTATCATTTGTTAAATCTGGTAAAGAATGGTGGTTTTGTTATTAAATAAAATATATAACCCTGTTGATGAACTAATATTTTAGAATGGATTGTACAAAAATGTGAATATTATTTTCTTTATTCCCTATGGAAAATTTTACCAGAAAACAAATTGCCTGTATATGTTAAATCTTGTTGGTTACTTATATATATATATTAATATATATTTATATTAATATATATTTATATATATATATATATATATTAATATATATTTATATATATATTCATATATATTCATATATATGTTTATGAAATTTAATTTTGAAACTGATATTATCTAAAATCGCCATACAGGCGAATTTATTTCATAGTATTTGTTTCCTATTATTAAATCATGAATTTGCCGAAGAGGTGCCATTAGGGTTTCATAATTTTTCTTGTTTTATTTAAAAAATAAAAAATAAATACGGAAATGAATTTCCGCAAGAATTTCTTTTGTTAAATCGTAGTGATAAGAATGTTTAGGGATAATGCTAAGGCATTGCAGCTGCAGGGGAATGCTACCCCCACGGCTGACCCCTAAGGGAGCCGGCTGTGAGGGCAGCGCTCGGCTCTGCCTTCGCAGGTAGTGCCCCAATGGGGTTCGGCAGTGGAAGCCGACGGCCCTGCGAATTTTGGATATCTTTTATTTTATTAATACTTTTCTTAAAATGTAAATTACTTGGCTTATTATATATATATATATATATATATATATATATACATATATATATATATATATATATATATATATATATATATATATATATATATATATATATATATATATATATATATATATATATATATATATATTTATATATGTGTGTATATATATCTAAAAATATTTATATATATATTTACCAGTATAATTAAGATTTGTTTTTTTATTTAAATAAATTAATATAGTTATTTAAATGAATAATCAAATACCATGATTAGAATGTATTTTTTTTTATTGATGGTTATTGTTATGATGAAATGCTTAAATTAGTGAAATTAGTTTTCATTATAAGAATAAATTATTATTTTGGGTAAGTTATAGACTTGATTAAATCATAGAAGATTAATTTCTCAATTTAATGAATGATTGGATTTAGTAAATCTGAATAATAGGTGTCTATTTTTCCTGATTTGCGTTAAATTGTGTTATTTAATTGGGGCAACGGGGAAATGTTTTAGTTGTACAAGTCTTCCAGACCAATTGTTAAATGGGGATTGTGATTGTTAAAGTTAAATTCTTGAGTTAGCTAAGGTTGTGTACATGGTATTTGTATGGTGTTTTGACACCTATTTTATGAACAATGATTGATGTTCGTTATAACACGTATTGGTCTTTTATATTGATTTCGGTTATATGTACACCTTGTAAACCTTAGTCAGAAAACTTAGATTCCTTTGTTATGTTTAGGGGAGTGGCTTTTTGTAAGGGCCGACACACAAAGTGGTGTCAGGGTAACTTGCAAAGAGTTAGTAAGTCAGTGATAACTAAATAACATAGTAGTTAGATTAAAACTCTTAACAAGATGTTTATGCCTCGCTTATGACTCTTGAGCTAGTTTAGTCTTGAGTATAAGATGAGAAGGCCTGGAATGGAAAATCGATGTCTTGTTTCTTCAAAAGACATTCGATTCCGCAATAATTAGTAATGGGGTTGAGTTTCGTAAGAGGTTACCAGGGTAACCCAAGCTGGGGGCTAGAACCTAGGAAGAAACACCAGGGTAACCTTTGCAATATTGTGATGACACTCCACCTAAAATAATAGTTAACCTTGTGTATGTAGCACATTCAATTGTCCTAAATTTGGAAGCAATGTAACCAATAGTTTGTTGTGTACTAGTGTCTAGGGTTAGTAGATTATGTCTAGGTAACCATATTACTATCTCCTAGCACAGGGGGTGGACCTATGGGTACCACATGGTTGGGTGGAACGTGCACCTTACTCTGTTGGGTCACCAGTTTTGATCATGGCATCGAGAGCTTCATGGATGGAGAGCTCGTACTTGGATACAGATGTACTTTCTTTATTGCATTATTGTAAAACTTGTATTGTAAAGCATCCCTCAATTGTTACGAGGTGAATATTGTAAAATGTAATTATTATTGAACTACCTCATCAGATGAATGAGTATTGTATATTTTATCAAATGCAATGTATGAAACATGTTAGTGCTATATGTAATCTTGAATGGAGTTTTCAAATGAAATGCAATGTTTATCTTTAATGTTTATGTTATTAATTAATATGTGCAATACAAAATACTAAAGTCGTCTATGGAAACTCAAAGTAGTGTAACGTCACATAGCTTAATGAATGTATGCAACTAATTAACTTAATAATTATACTTTAAAAATAAATTATTACACTTTTATACACTATTGCAACATTCCTTAGGTTATTATGATGGGGTATTATAGATTGCTATCAAAGCCAAGGTTACAAATACTAGACGCTCTAGGTAATCACGAGCCCATTAGGTTGACCTAGTACGTAGTGTCGTAACTATTAGCCTTGGTTGAATAGTATCTAAGACTCGTTATTGTTTTGTGTAGGAACATGCCTAGGCGAGGTGGAAGAGGTCGTGGTAGAGGTCAAGGTGGAGGTCGAGGGCCAATCCCTCAGGTTACTCCCCCTCTGAGCCCTCATCACAGTGATCAGTCAGAACAGTTGGATCAGAGGAATGAGGGACAAAATCCTGAACAGTCAGGAGTAGAGGGTTCTCAGATATGTCCTTTATTAGAGGAGGTCCTAGCTCATCTTGGACCTAGACAGGAAGATGACCAGGAGGTTGTCAGAGAGAAATAGATCTCCTAGGAGAATAAATGACTCGGTGCATCAGGATTCTATTATAGTAGGACACATGAGGGATTTACTAAGGGCACTTCCTCCTACCTTTGATGGTGTAGGAGGTGGCTTAGAGGCAGAGACCTAGCTACTAGATTTGGGTAGATGCTTCGCCATGCACCCATACAGTAGCAATACCCGTGCGAGATGGGCTATCATGCATCTAAGAGGATTCACCTCTACTTGGTGGTGCCTGGAGGAGCAGAAGCTCCACTTAGATATTGGGTCAGTGTCATGGGAGATGTTCCTTGAGAGGTTTAGAGCATGGTTCATGTCGGAACACTAGAGGCAGCAACGGGCTAATGAGTTCCATGATCTACGTCACTTGGCTCTTTCTGTTGAGCAATATGAATGTAGGTTCTATGAACTCAAGCAGTATGTCGGTATTGGCGATGATGAGCCTATGCTAGTACAACACTTCATCAGGGGTTTGAACGCCCACATTAGTGGTAGTGTCTGAGTCTTTGAGCCAAAGACTATGGAAGTTGCGGTGGAGAAGGCTCGCATAGTGGAGGAGAACCTTGTTATGGCGTTAGGTGGTCACATAGGAGTGCAGATTGGTAGTGCTCCTATAGCAGGTTTTAGTCCAAGGGGTGGACAGGCACAGACAGGTGGTTCCTCTAGGAACCAACAGACACCCACAAAGGGTGGGCAGCAACAACAACAACGAACACCTCAAAAGAACAATAATCCACAACCACAACAAGGTAATAGTCCTCAAATAGGGAAGGGTCACAACTAGTGGCGCAACAAGCGCAATAGGTAGGATCAGCCTGCGCAGAGTGCTTAGTCTACTATCAGTAGAGGTATTTTCCAGCAATCCAATGCACCTTCGGGTGGTAGAGGATTCGGTAGAGGCACAGGTTGTTACTCATGTGGGCAGCAGGGACACATAGCTAGGTAGTGTCCGATGAGAGGTTCCACTGGTTTTGGGCCTCAACCTATAGTTTCAGAGCCTATAGTGGGTGATGTAGGATGATCACATACAGTATATGCTATGGTTAATGACCGCCAAGCCAATCACCAAAACACAGTGGTCAAGACTTCAGGTAAGTTACATGGTGTTAGTATTTCCATTCTTTTTGATTCTGGAGCTACCGACTCCTTTATTTCATCGACAATTGTTGACCATTGTGGTCTTGTGGCAGTAAAACAAGGTGGTAAGTGGCAGGTTGAATTTGCCTCTGGGGTGAAAGTAGCAGTAGAAAACTTAGTACATAATTGTGAACTTAAAATTGGTACGTTAACTACCTTAGTAGATTTATATGTTACACCTTTAGGATTGTATGACATAGTTTTAGGTATGGATTGGCTAGCATCTTATCATGTTGTGATTGATTGTCGACTTAAGATAGTTAGTTGCATTAATGATCTAGGTGTGAAAGTGGAAATCGTAGGTATTCAAAGACCTATCTCTTTGCGGATGATATCTACTATGAAATTAAAGAGATGTCTTCGTTAGGGATGTCAACTGTTTGCAACAACAGTTACTGATTTAGAAGAAGGTGAGAGTTGAGAGGTATCTCTTGATGATCACCCTATTCTTAGGAAATTTGCTGATGTGTTTCCCGATGACATACCTAGAATGCCATCGAAGAGGGATATTGACTTTAGAGTTGACTTAGTTCCTAGAGCTGAACCTATATCTAGAGCTCCTTATAGAATGACGACTCAGGAGTTAGAGGAACTTCGTATTTAGTTAGAGGAACTATTAGAAAAGGGTTTTATTCATCCTAGTGTTTCCCCTTGGGGAGCACCTATTATCTTTGTAAAGAAGAAGGACATATCTCTTAGGCTATGCATTGACTATCGTCAATTGAACAAGGTTACGATTAAGAATCATTATCCTTTGCCTAGAATCGATGATCTTTTTGATCAAATTAAGGGAGCTAATGTGTTTTCTAAAATTGATTTGAAATCTGGTTATCATCAATTGCGTATAGCCAAAGCAGACATTCATAAAACTGCTTTTCGAACTCGTTATGGGCACTACGAATTCACAGTAGTACTGTTTGGGTTAACGAATGCACCATCAGTATTCATGAGTCTAATGAATGGTGTTTTTCATACATACCTTGATCACTTTGTCCTTGTATTTCTCGATGATATTTTAGTCTATTCGAGAAACATGAAGGAACATGAAGAACACTTGAGACAGGTATTGCAATGTTTAAGGGAAAATCAATTGTATGCGAACCTGAAGAAGTGTGATTTCTTTCAAACTGAGATAAAATATCTTAGACATGTGATATCTAGTAAATGTATTGTTGTGGATCCTTCAAAGATTCAAGCTATTGTAGATTGGCCCGCACCTACTAATGTAGGTGAAGTTCATAGTTTTATGGGTCTAGCCGGTTACTATAGGAGATTTGTAGAGGGATTTTCTAGAATCGGTCATCCTATTACTTTTCTTCAAAGGAAAGGGAAGAAGTTTGTTTGGACAGAGCAGTGTCAGTTGGATTTTTAGGCACTTAAAGAAAAGTTAACTAATGTGCCTATACTGATTGTTCCTGATCCTACTAAGGATTTTGTGGTTTACACGGATGCATCCTTAGAGGGTTTGGGAGCAGTTTTGATGCAAGATGGGCATGTGATTGCTTATGAGTCTCGCAAACTCAAAGATCACAAATTAAACTATCCTACTCATGATCTAGAACTACCTGCAGTTGTGCATGCATTAGTTTGGTGGAGGCATTTCCTATTAGGTCATCATTTTGAACTTCACACTGATCACCGTAGTTTGCAATACATTTTCATGCAACCTAACTTGAATGCTAGGCAGAGACGATGGATGGAGTTCTTGTGTGAGTACGATTTTGAAGTGAGATATGTTCAAGGAAAAGAGAATGTAGTGGTTGATGCTCTTAGTCGTCGTCGACATGAGATCTCTGCTACTACTCTTGAAGTAGATTTGAGGGGTCAAATAGTAGCAGCACTTCCTACTGATAGATTGTATCAGGAAGTGAGGACAGAGATTGAATTAGGTAGACCTTTAGAAGGTCAATTCACAGGGTATGTCCTTGAATCAGATGGTATATTACGACATTTAGGTCATATTTATGTACCACATTTTGAGGGTCTTCATACATTAATCATGATTGAAGCTCATCAAGCTCCATATTCAGCTCATCCAGGAGTTAAGAAAATGCATGCCGACCTTTGGCAATTGTATTTATGGCCTAGTATGAAATGTGATATTGCTGACTATGTATCGAGATGTCTTGAATGCCAGCGAGTTAAAGCTGAGCATCAACATCCCGCTGGATTATTGCAGCCACATCTCATTCTCGAATGGAAATGGGATATTATATCCATTGACTTTATTGTAGGGTTACCTATGTCATCACGTCGACATGATGCCATTATGGTAACTGTTGACTGATTGACTAAAGTAGCTCATTTTTCACCAGTACGTTCTTCATACAATGCTTCATCCATAGCTAGGATTTTTATGGAGGACATCGTTACATTGCATGGGATTCCTCATAGGATTATTTCTGATAGAGATCCTATATTTACTTCAGCCCTATGGACTTCATTACAACATGCTCTAGGTACACAGTTGAACTTTAGTTTAGCATATCATCCTCAAACTGATGGACAAATGGAAAGAGTTAACCAAATATTAGAGGATATGCTTAAGATGTACATAATAAACCAACAATCACGTTGGGAGGATTATCTGTACTTAGTAAAATTCGCTTACAATAACATATATCAGAGTTCCATAGGTATGCCACCATTTCAGGCATTATACGGTTGTCCTTGTCGAACTCCACTGAGTTAGGATTGATTAGAGGATAGAGTATTACTTGGACCTGAGATGCTTTGTGATATGGAGCAACAGGTTGACCGTATTAGAGAACATTTAATAGCGGCTCAAGATAGGCAAAAGAAATATGCCGATGCACACAGAATAGACTGACAGTTTGTTGTTGGTGATAGAGTGTTTCTTCGAGTGCGACCGCGAAAGAGTCCTATTCGTTATGGAAAAGGCTCTAAGCTTGCGCCTCGTTTCATAGGGCCATTTGAGATCTTAGAGAGAATTGGTCCTATGGCGTATTGACTCGCCTTACCACCTAGTTTGTCTCGTATTCATGATGTTTTTCATGTATCAGTTCTTAGACCGTATCATCCTGACATATCTCATGTACTTGATTGGAATGTGTTACAGGTAGAGGACGAGCAGCTGGCTTTGGAGCTTGTGGCCATTCTATAGCGCCGGATGCTCGGTCTCAGGGGTCGAGACATTGATCAGGTGAGGGTCCAATGGGATCCTAGCCATGAGGCTTCTGCTACTTGGGAGGATACGACACACATGAGGGAACTTTATCCCTATCTGTTCGCAGGCTTTCAGGAGAAAGCCTGATCCTAAGGGGGGAGGATGTAGTTACCCTCCATTTATGCTTATACTTTTTGCTGTTATGTTTTCACATAGTTAGACTATGATATTTTGTTTGGATATTTTGATCGCTGGTTTTGAGCGACAGTGGATTTATTCTATGACATGATGATACATTGTTTGGTGATTACTGATTTTAGACATGCTTTGAAATAGCTTAGATGTTTACTTTCAAATGATTATTGTTATGTATGTGTTTTGATGGACTAACAGTTATTTATTTCATCAGTTTGATGTGATGTGTATTGGTGTGGAGAACGGAATCGCATCACTCGCTTGTGAGTTCCTTGTGATATTCGTGATTTTCTTCGCACGGTGTGTCTGTTCAATGATTTATATATATATGCATGTTATTGCTTAGTTGCAGGAATTGCAGGTACATGACACCGACTCCACTTGGGTACTCAGGTCTGAGCGTGTCAAGACTCAACGGAAATGTTGTTTGGGAGGTAGTAGTTTGGTTCATCCTAGTCTAGTCTTTAACCCGGTCACTGTACATTGTCAGTTTTAGTTTGAGTCTTGGTTGTCTTGTATTTTTCTGTTTGGTTTAATTGTTTGAAAGGAAAAATGTCAAATTTAATAATAGTTTATTATGTTTTATTTACTGTTATTTAAATTAAATTTTAATGTTGAAGAAATTTCTTGCATGTTATTTAATTAATTAATTAGCTTATTTGGTTAAATGGTTTGATCTTAAAAGATTAAATTTATTTAATTAAATTAATTAATTAATTAAATTAAATTATTTAAGTGTGTGAATAGTTTTATTTGAAATTAAATATTATTTTTGTGAAAATGGCATGCTTTATTAATAAATAAAATTTGCATTGAAAATTGTAAATTTAAATAAATTAATTATATGCATGCAATTTGAAATTTGATTTTTTAAATTTAAATAAATGAATTAAATTATGCAAATCCTGAAAGGCAAGATTGCTGAGAAGTGGTTAAAAGATAGTTTGCACTTCTCGACATGTGTGCCAGTGCAATTATGATTTTTGGTTGAGGATTTTGCTAGATATTATCTGGGGATTTGGAAAATATAGAGGTTGTTCAATTTCTTCACGGAAAAATATCTCAGCTTTTGCAAAAAAAAAAAAAAAAACTTTCTGTATTGTGTTAATTTGGTAATACTGTATATTTGTGGAAGATCCCTTTGCTTGGAGGATCTTTGTGGTTAGTTAAAGCTTTCTTGGATTTGGTGCTTTGAAGAAGCTTTGGAGGACTATGGCAACAGAGGCTCTCATTTCTACAGCCAAATCTCAAGTTACGGGTATTTTTCTTTGTTTCATTTGTTTCCTTTTGCAAAAGAATGATTGAGAAAATATTAGCTTTGTATTTCCTATGTTCTTCTCGGGAGTTTTGTAAAATTTTATTTAAATAGTAGGAAAGATCTATGAAGGATTTTTGTATTTATCATTTGTTAAATCTAGTAAAGAATGGGGGTTTTGTTATTAAATAAAATATATAACCCTATTGATGAACTATTATTTTAGAATGGATTGTACAGAATGTGAATATTATTTTCTTTATTCCCTGTGGAAAATTTTACCAGAAAACAAATTGCCTGTATATGTTAAATCTTGTTGGTTAGTTATATATATATATATAATATATATATATATATATATATATATATTATATATATATATATATATATATATATATATATATATATATATATATTAATATATATATATATATGTTTATGAAATTTAATTTTGAAACTCATATTATCTAAAATCGCTATACAGGCGAATTCATTTCATAGAATTTGTTTCATGTTATTAAATCATGAATTCGTCGAAGAGGCGCCATTAGGGTTTCAGAAATTTTCTTGTTTTATTTTTAAAAAAATAAATAAATACGGAAATGAATTTCCACATGAATTTCTTTTGTTAAATCACAGTGATAAGAATGTTTAGGGATAATGCTAAGGCATTACAGCCGTAGGGGAATGCTACCCCCATGGCCGACCCCTAAGGGAGTTGGCTGTGAGGGCAGCTCCGTAGACAGTACCGGCGCAGCCTGCACAATCATGCCCCAATGGGGTTCGGTAGTGGAAGTCGACGGCCCTGCGAATTTTGGATATCTTTTATTTTATTAATACTTTTCTTAAAATGTAAATTACTTGGTTTATTATATATATATAAAATATATACATATATATGTGTGTGTGTGTGTGTATATATATATCTAAAAATATTTATATATATATTTACTAGTATAAATAAGATTTGTTTCTTTATCTAAATAAATTAAAATAGTTATTTAAATGAATAATCAAATACCATGATTAGAATGTATTTTTTTTATTGATGGTTATTGTTATGATGAAATGCTTAAATTAGTGAAATTAGTTTTCATTATAAGAATAAATTATTATTTTGGGTAAGTTATAGACTTGATTAAATCATAGAAGATTAATTTCTCAATTTAATGAATGATTGGATTTAGTAAATCCGAATAGTAGGTGTCTATTTTCCTTATTTGCATTAAATTGTGTTATTTAATTGGGGTAAACGGGAAATATTTTAGTTGTACAAGTCTTCCAGACCAATTGTTAAATAGGGATTGTGATTGTTAAAGTTAAATTCTTGAGTTAGCTAAGGTTGTGTACATGGTATTTGTATGGTGTTTTGACACTTGTTTTATGAACAATGATTGATGTTCGTTATAACATGTATTGGTCTTTTATATTGATTTCAGTTATATGTACAACTTGTAAACCTTAGTCATAAAACTTAGATTCCTTTGTTATGTTTAGGGGAGTGGCTTTTTGTAAGGGCCAACACACAAAGTGGTGTCAGGGTAACTTGCAAAGAGTTAGTAAGTCAGTGATAACTAAATAACATAGTAGTTAGATTAAAACTCTTAACAAGATGTTTATGCCTCACTTATGACTCTTGAGCTAGTTCAATCTTGAGTATAAGATGAGAAGGCCTGGAATGGCAAATTGATGTCTTGTTTCTTCAAAAGACATTTGATTCCGCAATAATTAGCAATGGGGCTGGGTTTCGTAAGAGGTTACCAGGGTAACCCAAGTTGGGGACCGGAACCTAGGAAGAAACACCAGGGTAACCTTTGCAATATTGTGATGACACTCCACCTAAAATAACAGTTAACCTTGTGTATGTAGCACATTCAATTGTCCAAAATCTGGAAGCAATGTAACCAATAGTTTGTTGTGTACTAGTGTCTAGGGTTAGTAGATTATGTCTAGGTAACCATATTACTATCTCCTAGCACAGGGGGTGGACCTACGGGTACCACATGGTTGGGTGGAACGTGCACCTTACTCTGTTGGGTCCCCAATTTTGATCATGGCATCGAGAGCTTCATGGATGGAGAGCTCGTACTTGGATACATATGTACTTTCTTTATTGCATTATTGTAAAACTTGTATTGTAAAACATCCCTCAATTGTTACGAGGTGAATATTGTAAAATGTAATTATTATTGAACTACCTCATCAAATGAATGAGTATTGCATATTTTATCAAATGTAGTGTATGAAACATGTTAGTGCTATATGTAATCTTGAATGGAGTTTTCAAATGAAATGCAATGTTTATCTTTAATGTTTATGTTATTAATTAATATGTGCAATACGAAATACTAAAGTCGTCTATGGAAACTCAAAGTAGTGTAACGTCACATAGCTTAATGAATGTATGCAACTAATTAACTTAATAATTATACTTTAAAAATAAATTATTACACTTTTATACACTATTGCAACATTCCTTAGGTTATTATGACGGGGCATTACAATGGAATCATTTTAATAATGACTAAAATTACTTGATTACACTTTAAATAGTTATTAATTTTATAAAGTAATTTTCTTCTTTATAGGTATGCATTATTGGAGAAAATGAATGATATATTCAAACTACCATTAAATGAATCAACCACAATACATAAACCAATAAACTATCATAAAATGTGTAGAATACAATGATGAATTTTTGTTTATAAAAGACAATGATCACTCCTTTTTTATATAGGACAAGGAGGAGGTAGGAAGGTGAAACAAAAAGATTTACTAACCCTCTAGGTGACATGACACATGTAGAAAATTTGGGACAAGTGTGAAGACATGTGTCAAGTGTTTATGAGGTGAGACAACTAAACCACTAAGTGAACCTAATCTAGTGTGAATAGGAATACTAGGTGTAGGAACTAGATAAAAGGGAACTAGATGCATAAAGACAATTTTCAAACTAACACCCCCCCTTAAGTAATAGTTAGGGAGTAAGTCACTAAAATATGAGTCCCAAAAACAAGGCCTAATGAGGTACTCATATAAAAAATAAAATTCTCTCACAAATGGAGTTGTTACCAAATTTCACTCATAGATCAATTTAGTAGAGCTAAAATAGTTTACATTTTTTAGGAGCATTAAGGAGCATCCAGGAGCAGAAGAATTAATGCATCATTTGAAGTTTTCAAATTTATTATTTTTATAACATGTTTGTTCATTGTGTAGGTATAGGTGAAATGTTTTTGTTGGATTCATCTTTTGACATTTTATCATGTGGTGAAAAAATGGGCTCCCACAAGGGTTTAGCCCAACATGTTGCCCTCTTAGATTCAAAAGATGAAACAAAAAATTTTGTGAGTGGAGTTTGTGAATAATGTTGAGTTCCATTTGAGAAAATAGACTATTAATGGTGATAGCATTCAGATGAAATATTTTATGGATGCGAATATGAGCAAAAGAGTTGCCATTTGAACACCTTGCATCACAAGAACAATAGTCACGCATTTCAATCATATATCAAAAACTATGATTTGGGTTTTTGTGATTTTTGGAAAAAAATAGAAAACGAGGAAAAAAAAAACTTTAAATTTATCACCAACCTAGTTCGTAGTTTTCGAGAAATTTTCACCAGTCCTAAGTTGATCTTCTTTCTATTTTATAAAACTAAAAACTGCAAAGCAATTGTAAGACATTATTAAAGAAATTTTCTATAAATTTCTTTAATAGATGCCAAGTAAATGTAGTAAAATATAGAAAGTGTTGAGTGTCCTTATAGAAGCTTTCAATTTACCTTCTATTTTCTGCTTGAGCACCAATTGTACAAATTGGAAAGATTCAATGAACTGAGCTTTCTATTCCTAATTTTTAGTTAGTTTTGAGTGATCTTTAGAGTCTTTTTGGATCAATCCACTTGGGGAGGAAAGTTTCCACATATTCTCACTTAGTTGTGAGTCAATTTGGGCCCTATTTTTGAAGTTTTTTCTTCTTTCTTGAAAATGGCACTGAAGTTTCTATTATGGTGAGCAGTTAACTAATATTTTTCCCATTCTCACACATGGAGACACATTGGAGTTATCTATTGGAGAAAAAGTTAGTTTTTTCTCATTAGTTAGCAGTTGCAAGTTTAGATTTGCTTCTTTCTCTCTTGATCACTTGTAGAGAGTTTTGTAAGCTTCATTTTGTACTTATATCTTCATGTTTTGATACTCCTTTTAGATAAATAAAAGTAGCAGATCATTCCTATCTCATAATTTTTTGTCTCATTTTGTAGTAATGATTTGATGTTGTAATTGTGATTCTAAGTATTGAATCCTTTTTATGTCTTCTTATTGCAAGTGTGGGTGTAAAAATTTTGTGTAGCATAGGTTGTATGTTGTGTTTGATTTCAAACCTTCATAAAAATCACTTTTGTGTTGTATGTTTCATATGAGGTTGTGAAAGTTAGTGTTTTGAGAGCTAATTGTGAGTGAAGTTAGTGAATAAATTTAAAGTTCAGGTGCATCACCCTTTAGGTTTTAGAATTTTCATTTTCAAAGTTATCCTTCTATCATTTTCCTTAGAAAATTCATTTAGTATAGGTGATCTACTAGGGGAACCAACCCTCTCTAGAGATTCATTCTTGTCATAAGTCACCCACAACTTGAGACTTTTTCCATGTTTTAACAGGATAGTTGAGTCTAACTCAACTAGGGTGCAATTGTGATTGACAACATGAGTAAAGGAGAAAACCTAGTGGAAAATATCCTCTCCCAAAAAAAGGAACTATATACAAAGAAAAGAGAAATCAAGACCCCCCCCAATGATAACTTCCTTCACCCAAAGTAATGGTGTAGTATAATATAGTGAGGTAATACTAAAGGTTCATAGAAGATTTATACAACCTAATTCTCAATATGTAAATACTCTAAGGATAGAAAACCATCCTAGATAAGCTATCAAATGAAGTGCATATGAATTTCAATGTGCTTTGTTTGCTAATGCTCAATTGGGTTGCATGAAATTCTAATGGAACTTTGGTTATCACACCAAAGTATAGTAGAATGATTAAGTGGAAGACCAAACCCTATCATAAGGTGTCGAAGCTATAGTATCTCCCAACTAGCAAGAATCACTCCTCAAGGCTTAACCTCAGTAAATGTTAATGCAATAGTAAATATTTGTTTCATTGAACCAGAACTAAGAGAAAAATAAGGAAGTGAACTTTCATTAATCAACATCTCCTACCCAATCTAAGTTTGTGTAGCCTAATATCTATGAATCCCCTAGTGTATATTGAATAGAAAAATGAGTGGTGTCATGAATATACCTCAAAATATGCTTAGATTGTTTCCAATGAATATCTTGATGGTAATATGAAAAATGAGACAAGCCTAGTAGCAAAGGTGATATTTGGGCATGTGTGTGTAAAACAAAAAATACTACCAACTAAAGTTGTCTATACAAAGTAGCATCAAAACTAGGGGTGCTACAAGTGGTAGTCAAAGTGGTACTAGACTGGAATGGTGTAGGTGAGCTTAAAATCACTCATATAAATTTGACGAAGCAATTCAATGGCATACTTATTTTGGCATATAGGAATCCCCTTGAAGTAGACTGAAGAACCTAAAGACCAAGCAAGAAATTTTGAATCCCAAGATCTATCATGTAAAAGTGTACCATTAAAATATGTTGAATATCCTAAATCATGGATGAGGAACTAATAGTAATGATCAGGTCATCAACATATGATAGTAGTATCAAAATTTCATCTCCATATCTTTGGATGTATATTGTATGATTAGAGTGGTAATGGTTGAAACTAGATGCAAGATATAAGCCATCAATCTTCTCATACCAAGCCCTATGGGATTTCTTGAGACCATATGTAAAGAATTATGTAACCTAAAAACAAGTGAAGAGTCTTAAAAAAAAAAGAGAGGTCATTCCATGTAGATCTCCTCATGAATATCACCATATAGAAAAGATCTCTTCGCATCCATCTAATAAACTAACCATCTTTGTGATACATCAATAGAGGGAACAAGGAAAAATAAATCCATCTTGGCGGTAGGGGAAATGTCTTAGAGTATTCAATACTATCAACTTGTATCTTTCAATATAATCATTAGTTCCATATTTGGTGTGGTACAACAACTTGCAACAAACCATATTTCTTCCCTTAGGAAGAGTAATTAAACCATGTATTATTCTTCATCAATGAAGAATACTCCTTTACTATAGAACTATCCCACTCTGTAATAGTAGAATCATTTGAAAAACTATGAAAATCTAGAGATATAGAATAAATCAAAATACTATCCCTATAATTCTATGAATGAGTGTGCTTAGAGGATGTAAGATCACTAGGTAAAGAACCCAAATCCTAAAAAAAAACTCTATCTCACTTGGGTAAAATGTGAGTTGTAGGATTTGGAAGTGGTGGTGGAGGTTCTAGTGGTAGATTAGGACTATCCATCTAAAGCATCCTCAAGTAATAAGGTATCCTCATGAGATGAATAAGGTATAGTAGGTAGTGAGGATGAAGAAGATGATGGAGAGTTTGTTTATGTGAAAGACTCATCAAATTGGAAATCTCTATGAAAGTGTACATTCCTAGTGATACCTGATCAAATAACCTATAAGCTTTCACATCCTTAAAATAACCAAAAAACATAGTGGTGAATCTTCTTCTCCATTTCCTTATGATGACCATCTGGTATGAATTCCCAAGCTTTACTACCAAATACCCTAAATAAGGAAACATCGTAATTGATTTTGGACCAAGAATCCTCTAGAGTATAATTCTGAACTGCCTTGTGGGGAGTGTGATTCTAAATATAGTTGCCACAATCAATTTCCTTAACCCAAAATGATGGGGCCATAGACCTAGACAAGAAGCATACAATTTTTCATACCCTTTAATAATTTTTTCTTTCTTTTAGCAACACCATTTTGCTGAGGAGCATAGGGAATTGAATACTGATGTTGAATACCATGCTCAAGACAATACTCCATAAAGGCCTAATTCACATATTCCCCCCATTATATGTGTGTACCTACATAATAGAAGAAATGGGCTGCTTCTCACAAACACCTTGAATGTCTTGAAAGTGTTGAAGACATCACTTTTTTACTTAAGAAATTACACCCAAGTGAAATAAGAGCAATCATAAATAAACGTGATTACATACATGGCTCTTGAAAACTAAGGAGTTGGAAATGACATGAGGTCACTATGAACCAACTCAAGTAAGGTAGTAACATGATGAGCCTTACCCTTTGGAAAGGTTTCATGATGATGTTTTCCAAGTACATAACCTCAAAAAATTACCTTTGTACAAGACACCTTAGGGATACTAAGTATCATATTCTAAGTACTCAAGTGCTAAATATATCTATAATTGAGATTTTCAAACCTCTTGTACCAAAGTCTGCTCAGAGATTCAATATGGGAAATATGTGATGCTCCATAAGATGACTCAAAACCATGAAACCTGCACAACAAAGATCCATGATCTACTTTTCCTAAAGATTCAATCCTATCTGGATGGTGTAGCTATCAAATAATTACATCATGTGATGAAAATTTAACTATGTTTTCATTACCAATATGAAAAATTTGGTAAACCAAAAGAAGATTAGTTGAAATCTTAGGAACATAGAGAAAATCCTCAATTCTACATTTTTTAGTTGTAATGTACCTGAGCCCATAACTGGAATATGTGAAGAGTTTCTCACTAAAATTTGAGAAGTAGTGTTGTTAGAAATAGATGATAGAAGATCTTTTGAGTGAATCATGTTGTGTGACGGCTCTTGAGTCAACTATCCAACTATCCTTGGGTGAATCCAAACCTCTAGATGTAAGGGCATGTCTCTTAGTAAGTCTGGGAAGATCAATTTTATGTCTTTTTATGGCTTCTTCCAAAGTTAAAATCCTCTTATGACAAAATTTACTATCATGATTCTATAATCCACAAAAAATATAATGGAGTTTATTTTTCTTTCTAGACTAAGTATTATTTCTTTATTATGTAGAGGAGGTGGATTGTGTGTCGACTTTATTCTTCTACATAGATGATTGCTCATTTTTTGAAGTTGATTATACCTTAGGTTTATTAGAATACTTCTTTATTTTTTCCTTAGATGATTGGACTAGTGCCTAACTTTTTGAAGAGATGATATCATCCATAGAGATTAACTTATATTTGTCTCTTGTGAGTCTATCATAAAACTATTCAAAATAAGATATTACATGTGTTGTTTTAAGATTATCCATTGTAGAGTAAAAGGAAAAAAAAATCTAATAAGGACCTTTTAACTTGAAAGTGCAGGATCATGATGGGCCAAAAAGTGGCAATATGATGGGTATGTGGCTGACGACTTTTTTTTTTACCTAAAATTGATGAAATGAAGAGGGTTTTTAAAGGAGATTCTCAACTTTCCACCAATATAAATTATTCTTTGCTTTGAATTTAATAAATAATTATTATTCATTTTCTATTTGAATTACGACTAAAGTCCTGATTGATAGGTTGATTGAAAAACATCTATAGCTTTCAAATGGTATCACATTTTTTGAATCCGAAACATGCATCACATTCTATTCTTTGCATATTATAGGAGTAAAAAAAAATTGAATTCCATGAATTTTTGACCAAGTTAAGGTGGTCAGACATACGAGTTTTATATTTTTCAAAAGTTGTAATAAGAAAATCATAATTAATTATTTACTTGGAAAAAATTACAAAAAAATATGCATCACATTGGGACATGAGTCCTCTACTTCTATCTAAAATCTTATAAAAGAATATTATCATTTTATTGTGGTTAGGGTGGTCAGACAGACACCTACTTCTTATTTTTTCCCTAGACATTCTATTCTTACATTTTTTTAAATAATATAGATAAATTATTCAAATTTTTACATCAAGTTGCCTAACTCTGACTTTTCTAAAATTTTCATCACTTAAGGGCCTATTTTTTCCATGATGATCCTGCACATACCCTTTAACAAAATCAATATGATACACTCTCTTTTTTTTATTTTTTTCTTACCACAAACCTTATGTATAGAAAAAAAAGACTTAAACTGTACCAAAAAAATTCAATAGAAGGAGAGGCATCAAGAGAAAGTGTCGTTAAGTCAGCATCCAATTACATAATCTTAAACTCATCAAATTTACCAAAGAGATCTTCAAAATTTTCCATATTTTCTTAGGTGTTGTACAACTAGTATTGTCGAATTAAAAATTTTCAAAAACATGGAGACCAGTGATGCCCATTGCCACTTCTAAATTTTTTTGATAAGTAAATTGTTCAAAATCTCAGTAAACCTCATTTGTTATCCATTGACAATTTTCCATTATCCCTTATTGATGTAGTTTTTGTACTTTGATTTTCCATGTGTGCAGTACCCTTACAATTTGCTTATGTTTTCAGATAGTGCTTTTACTTTGATAGACCATGATACTATGTTCTTATTTGATCGCTGACATTGGAGCGATGATGGTTTTTATATTTAGTTGTGATGATACACTATATGGATGTTTATTGTTTATGATATGCTTTCTGATTAGCATAGTTGTTTATTTGGGTTGATATTGATATATGTTCATCTATAGTTAATTGATGTTTTAATTTCGTCAGTTTGATGTGATTGTATTGGTGAAGGGGACATGATTACATTACTCATTTGTGAGTGCCCTGCTATTCTGCAATTTCTCTTCATGGTGTGATTGATATGATTTATATACATGTACAACATGTGTTTTTATTAGAGGATTGTAGGTACAAAACATCATCTCCACCTAGATTCACAAGTTTGAGCGTGTCCATTGCCCAACAGTATTGTTGATTGGGAGATAGTAACGAGGTTTCCTTGTCAAGCCACAATCCTAGTCACAGTGTGTCGTCAATCCTTGTTTTGGTATGTCTTGTTGTTATGTTGTCCACATTTGCCTTGTTTATTTATTTTGCAAAGTATGTTCTTGGGAAATTAATTAATGCTTAAATGTTTTAAGTGATTATTTATTTAATTTTGTTTAATATTGTTAGAATATTTATATATGATTTAATTAATTAAATTAAATTTATTTTGTAAAGTGATTTAATCCTTGTGATTAAATTTATTTTATAAAGTAATTAAATTAATTGATTAAATTTAATTAGAAATTAAATTGTGAGTTTGAATTATTAAAATGCATAAATATCTTAGAGGAAATATCTGTGATATGTTTAAAAGATATTTTATATGTGACATGTGTTAGAAAAATTAATTAAAAAAGATTTTTGTTGAGAATGATTTCTCGAAGAGAATAATTAGATTAACTAAAAGAGGGAAGAGGTTACTTCAAGAAAATGAGGAGAAAGTTATTTTTAGAAAATAGTTGTTGAAAATTTTGGGGGAAAGAATTCTCTCGAAGTGCTTGGCTCTATTTTTTTGGTTTTGCATCTTTCTGGAAGTGGATATTTTGGTAGAAGCTTTGGAAAATAAGAATCTACAGGCGGAGCTCTTCTTCAATCTTCGTTTCCTCAAGCATCTAGAAACAAGTTCTTTTAATTGTTTTAAATTTATTTTGTAAAATTGGAAAAGATTGCTTGTGCAAGAAGTTTATGTATTTCTAAAGAAGCTTTGATTTATTTTTGTAAAATTGAAAGATTGTTTGTACAAGAGGATTTGTTAATTTTGTAGAAGCTTTAATTTAATTTTGTAAATTGGAAAGATTGTTTGGAAAAATTGAGGATTTAGAAAAACTCTGTAGAATTGAATTGAATTCCTCTAGTAAAATTGGAGAAAATAAAATCCTCTGGTAAAATTGTAAATCTTTTTCTGTAGGAAAACTTTTGTTTAAATTTGCTCTTCTCGAGCAATCATTCAGGGTTATTTGTTTATACATACATAAATACATACATATACATATACATGTACATGTACATATACATTTACATGTACATGTACATATATATATATATATACACACACATATTTATATAAAAATATGCATTTGAAATTATGAAATTTTCTATAGAAATTTTTTATTGAAAAATACAGTGAACTCACCGTACGACGAAATTGGAAACTCAGGAGAAATTTTTTTTAAAAAAAAATTAAGTATATGAGAGGGTTGGGGGGCTACCCCACAGCCACCCTCATAGAGGAACCTTCCACAGTAGCATCTCCCCTATGGGGAAGGCTGCGTAGGCAACCCAACCCACAACCATAGCCATGCGTGGTTGTGTTTATAACCTGCATCGCCTTTATTATTTCGTTCACTCCTTTCTATACTACGAATTCCAATTTTTAATATTTATTTTGTTTTTAATATATATTATATTTATATTATATGTAATATATATTATTTATGGTATATATTATATATACTATATATATTTAAATTTTTTTTGTAATTAAAAATTATATATATTTTTTATATATTATTTATAATATATATATATTGCAATAGATGGTTATTGTAATTCATATTTAAAAAGAAAGAAAATTATTTAAATGATTAATATGTTATAATTGGTGCATGCAAAAGCACATGATAATTTTTATATGAAATAGTTTTAAAGGGAAATTGATTTTTATTTAAATGTAATTGAAAAATTAAAATGAAGAAATACATTAATTTTCTTATTGTTTGTAAATGGAATTATTCTATGTTCTTGAAATGAAATTGGATTTAGGAAATCCTAATGGTAGTTTATTTATTTGTCTGAATTTCTCTTAAGTTGTGTTTTCTTCTATTCATGTCAATTGGGCAATTTGGGTTAGTAGTGATTTTGTAGGTCTTACAGATGATGTTCCTTAATGAGGGGGTTGTTATGTGTTGTGGTTCAACCCTTTGATTTACCTTGGGTAGTACACGTTGTTGTAGTTTAGTTTGAACACTTGGTTACTATGAACGAGATGTGTTGCATGTGGCTTTATAGTTGATATTTGTTATCGGTTTTTGTGCACTTTGTTTACCCATGGTTTGTGGATTAGATCCTTGTGTTGTCAATAGGAGAGTGGCTCTCTGTGGGGGTCTGACACACAAAGGGGCACCAGGGTAAGTCATTGAGGGTTTAATCAAGTGATAACTTAAAAAGAATTAAGGGAATGGGAATCTCTCACAATAATAAATATAGTGAATGCCTCTCTCATGGCTCATGCACTTGTTTAGGATTGAGGTGAGATGAGAAGCATAGTTTGTATGGGGGTTCGATGGCTGATAGAGGCAGCCAGGGTAACCTAGGATGGGGGTCTGGTAGCCTAGGAAGGTTATGCCAAGGTAACCCATAGAAAATTATGTGTGACACTCCTCCTATGACAACAATTTGTTGTATTGTTTAGTGGGTGTACTTGATTATTTTACTCTGGAAGCAATGCAACCTTCTTGTTATGTATTGTACTTGTGTAGTTTAGTAATATACATGTTGCCTATGTCTAGAGGTTGTAGTTTGTTGCCTAAGCAGTCCTTTTACTATCTCCTAGCACAAGGGGTGGGCCTTCAGGTACCTCTTGGTTGGGTCCCCAGTTCTTGTTCGTGATGGCAGGATCTTCCTAATTAGAGAGCTCATGTGTACCAATGGATATGTTCCTTCTCTTATGTGCTTTTGTATTAGTTGGATACCTTGTATATGTACTACTCCTCATTTGTATTCCAGGAGGATTCTTGTATCAATGTAATTGTAAAATTATTGTATGATCTACCTCATTTTGGAAATGAGTCTTGTAACTTTTATATTGAATGAATGCAATGAATGAATGAATCTTTATTTTGTACCTTGTATCTTATGTGATGAGTTATATTTTATTGGATGTATGATATTTATTTCATGAGTATAATTTTATATGCTATGGTTAGTTTACTTTTGTAAGTTATCGGATTTGAATGTAAGCGTTGTCGTGTACCTTAGAGAAAGTATGTGTTAGTGTAGTTCACTTAGCTTGTTTAATTACACTTTGAAGAAAAAAAATTGTTCGCTTTTGTTGTGTGTGCGACATTCTCCAGGGTTTTGTGATGGGGCATTACAATGTGTGGAAATTATGTGGAGTTAACAAGTCAATTTTAAGATCCATGATGCACACACAACAAGGCACTTGAAAATGTGTATACATTAGTTAGTGTTTGTGCATATTATTTCCATGCATCTATTGTGTATTTGTTCCAAAAGGATATCCAGATCTCATAGAATTTTATAATCATATTTTGGCCTTGTCTAAAGTGTGACGAAGTGGAAATATTGAGAAAATATTTTGTGCTATTTCTTACAACATATCCATGTCCACCTACATGAACAATGTTAAAAAGAGTTTCATTTCCTACCACACCCTATGAAAAATTCCTTCCACTCTAGTGGGACCAAAGGTGATGTTGTGTATGAACCAATTTTAAAGAAAGGGACATATTTATGTATCTTTTGGGTCATGAGGTTTGTATCATAACAAAATAAAAGATAACTTCACTTGTAAATTCTCATCATATTTAACTCACCAAAAAATGATCCCCTCCTAAGTTATATATATTAAATTTGTAAGCTAATTTAGAGTGTAATTTGTTGTTTATGAGAAAATTTGTTTCAACACCCCTTCTCTTCAATCCTCTATGTATGTAGAGTCTTTGAGCTAAGTGGGTCTTTGATCCTTATTGGGCCCTATGCCCTCTGCATGAAATTATCCTTTTTTATTAAGAATTTATAGAAGATAAGTGCAACATTAATTTAAAACTTACAAAAAAAAAAGAAAAATCAAATTTGAATCTAATGAGAGGGTACACCGACATTCCTTAATGATTTTTAATAATTTAGAAAAGATGTTGCAAATATTAAAACATGTATCTTGAAACAAAACTATGTGTGTGTACAATTATTACATGATAATATTAGGTACTATACATCGAATGCATGAGTTGTTGTGATGACTTCAATTATGTGTCCTTGGCACAAGATATGCTTAATAAAATTTCTAAAAAATTCCACTACTTGGGCTATATCTAGTCTAATACAAACCATTGCATACATTAAACTACCAATGGAAATAGCAAAAGGAACCTTAGAAATCTCATCAAAATCATCATCATAATTAGGAAACATGTCTAAACTCAACTTAGGATTCACAATAGGGATTAAATTTGGATTCACCACAAATGAGAAGGAACTTACAATTCAATGATCATGCTCTAATACCATGTTGGAGCAACAAATAATGAATATAATATTCAAACTACCATAAAATGAATCAAGCACAATGCATAATCCAATAAACTATCATAGTATGTCTAGAATACAATGATCACTCCTTGTTTATATAGGACAATGAGGAGGTATGAAGGTGAAATATAAAGAATGACTAAACCTCCAAGTGATGTGACACATGTAGAATAGTTGGGATAAGTGTGAAGGCATGTGTCAAGTTTCTATGAGGTGAAACAAAAAAACCACTAAGTGAACTTAAGCTAGTGTGAAGAGGACTACTAGGTGTAGGAACTATATGAAAGGAAACTAGATGCCTAAAGACACTTTTCACACTAACATGCACATTATTTAGATGATGATGTAGAAGTTGAGAAACTTATTGTTTAGTATTGCAGATGAATTATGATTTCTATAAAAATATCCAAAGTAGGGTTTACTATGATAGTGATATAGGGTTTAATAACACACATAATCAACACAAATTTTAGTTATTTAATAAAAAACTAGGTCTCTATCAAATGTGAGCAATAAGGTCAAGTTATTGAGGGTTTTGATACCCTTTTATCCTCAACCCACTATTCCAACTTAAAAAATTAAAATGACTTAACCCAACACAATTACTTTAGAGTAGACTATCCATTTTTCCAATCTAACTCCATTCAAGTTAAGTGACTCATTGAACTTAGGAAGAAAAAAATACCCAAAGTTAAAAAAAAAGTGAAGTATTTACTTGCATCTATGACAAGTAACAAATGAACATTCACAATTATAACATGTATATCTACACATGCATTGAAACACCAAATCAAGCATCTAAAATGCATTATAACATACATATGACCTACTAAGAGTGTAAGTGTGTTTCTTCTCAATGGACATGGTTCAACCACCATATTGTTGTCATCTATCATCCTCTCCTAGGTGATACTCTCCCTTAACATGTGAGAGGGAAATATACATGTTACTACATTCACCTTAGATCAATATAAATGTTAGTTCATTTCCAAGATTATTATTCCAAATCAAATACGATGTCAACTTGTACAATAATATTTATCATAACAAATAAAGATTGTACACAAAATCCATTATCAAAATATTAGACAACATATAAAATATCATTTGAATTTTCTCACCCTTGACAATTTTTAAGTCATTGAAATATGTTTAAAATAGGCTATCAAAATGGGATCTGACAATTCCTAAGTTATTGGAGACACACAAATATATGTTAAGATTACATGTTGATAGCACACTATCTTAACATTTTACATCTATTCATCTAAATTTGATGTATACGGTATTATTTTACATTCCATTCTATATAAATTAAATTTTATATTTTTATTAATTTTGTGGAAGTTATGTGATGCACAAACTTAATATATAGTTTCAAATATGCATCCACTTTAAAAATACAAAATATTCAATAAAAAATATATAAAATTGTATAGTCTATAATTTTATCTCTTAGCTTTTTATCTACCATTTTTAAAAAAAAAATACTTAATACAAAAAAATTTGAGGATGCACACTAAAAATGATGTTATACCTTAATTATCAAAATAGGAACACTTTGAAATGCACCTTAAGCTAAACTATTTAAAAAATTCTTTATTATTTAAAAATTAAATTGGAAGTACTACAATTCTTATTATTATCATATCTTTAAATTTTAAATGTAGGCATCTCAAACCATATGTTGAAGTTTAGGTTTAACTAATTTTAAGAAAAATAATCACTTTCATTCCTATTTTTTCCTTCATTTCCATGCACAAATCCAAGATTGATGAAATTCTATTATAAATAGACTATGAAAATAAACTATTTAGAAAATACATTTAATATATAAGAAATTGAATGCAACTAAATGCTTAAAAACATATTTTTATAAACCTATGAATGCAAAAAAACATGTTTGAGTAACAAGAAAATATTATCAATAACTAAGTGACATGAAAAAAATAGTATCATGAAATCACAATAAAATATATTATGATGTCACAAGAAACACTAATATCTAGAATTTTCTACTAAATATTTTATACAACTATCTAAATTAAAAATAGGTGAAAGTAAGAAGAAAAAATATAATGCATTCTGATGGAACCCCTAAAATTTTCATGTTCCATCTTAAAATCCTTCTTAAATTTGAGCTAAGTTTGTACCTGAAGGCTTAGGGTTTTTGTCTACTATTACTGTTCAAGGGTTTTATGTTATCTGGGATCTATATTAAAAACCCCTTGAGTTTGTATCCCCACGAGGGTTTTAATTCTTTGTTCACTCCTTATTGCTGGTTCTCGATCTTTTAAGTCATATCTTACACCATCGAAACCCATGAAATAACCAACCCTTTGGTCTAGTTTTTTCGATTGTCATATGTTGGGCCATTATTTTAATTTTCCTAAGTTAGGCTAAATATTTCATGCTGAAATCATTTGAGCCTTCAGTCTTTAATCCCATGGGTTTTTGTCCTGTTGACCTAGTTGAGTCCCCTTCTTAAAACTAACAATTTTGGAATGTGCATATATGAAAATCCCTGATGACCATTTGATCATCACAAGTAGATCTTGGTCATTCCTCGTGCACCCATTCCATTTCATTTTCTATTATTTTATTCTAATAGGCTAGCGAGCATAAGCCACATGTCTTGTACATTAGCGAGCCTGATGTATTTGCTAAATCTTGCAGGCGGTCTTAAGGGGAAATCAATGATGGTAGTTGAATGACGTGGTTGCATCTTGATCATTCCCCACGTGCCCATTCTGTTTCATTCTTCATTAAAATAATCACATGAGTTGATGGGTAGTTGTCATGTGTCTTGTCCAATAGCGAGCCTAGTTTTTTCAAGTGGTCAACAAGCAGAGCTTTGAAAAGAATCAGCAGTCGATAATGGGTGACATGGGTCAATCTTGACCGCTCCCCATTATCCCGTGTGGGTCCCTCCATTGATTCTTGGTTCTCAATGGGGAGGTGGGCAATTTCCATATGGAATAACTTGAGGGACATCGACAATAAAGTCTGTGCTACTAAAATAAGGTATAATGCACAAGTTTGAGATCTTTTAATCAGTGCCATTAATTGTGTAAGAGGAATAAGGCCATGGGTAATTGGTATTGGATTAAGGTGTGAGTACATAGAGGTTGTGAGATTTAATCTTAGCCCTTCCTCGTCTCCTCACTAATGAAAGTTGCACACGGGTTAAGAATCACGGGGGCGAGGCGAGGAAGACACATGGATTCAAGATGCAGTGACAAATGAATGGTGGAGCTTGCAAATTAGTAGCAAGTGTTTCCGTGTGGCTTTCTATCATTTAATGAATATTTATGTTGTATATAGTCAAATTTTTCAAATCAAGCTGAGTAAATCTAGATCGTCCATCAGCTAACATGTCAACATGATCAATGGATAGCATTCAAAACTTAGTTTAAGGATAAGTGATTCATTCTGGTTTGCGCAAGTGATCCTTAATAATAGAAAGGAGGTCAAGCTACCGAAGCAGAAGGTTACATAGCTATTAAAAACATATCTTGAAAGCATAATTCAACATTGTGAAGGATATTCTACACACTTGGAGAGCTTGTGTTGTGGTTTTCAAGCTTTTTTTACGTCGGAGCTAGGGTTATCAACCTACGAAAAACTAGTAAGTGAATTGCTACCTTCCCATTAGAATTATTGATAAATTGTGGTTTCCCAAAACTTTGAGCCAATTAGGGTTTTCTTGGTTTAACATTTTAAGGTTTGATGTTCATAAAAGAGATTTTGTTGGTCCTACATTGTCATAATTTGTGTCAAACCCTTATTTGATCTGTAAGCCTTATTCCAAGAAACCAAGAACCCTGCTTTGTAATACTTGTGTAACATGGATCCCAAGGCACAATTAAAAGCATCTTCATCTAAAGGGGAAGCTTATGCTCCCAAAAGGCTTTTGAGTAAAGACCTTATTGGCTAGTTGCCACTCTTGACCAGTGAAAAATCTAAGGGTCAATTGTTGCTCTAAGGTCCACAAGTAGTTGAGGGTTTGATTGATAAGAAAATTTTTATTAAGGACACCAAATTAGCTTATACTAGGTGGGAATTGTTCTTTGGTTGGTTCAAAAAACATGGGTATTCCAATGGGTAACTCTTGGAATTGTGACCTAGGGAAGTGGATTGTACCCAATGCCTACATGGATGTTGACTTGCTTAAATCAGTGGCCACCAATTATGATCTAGTTACAAGGACTATAAGAACATATGATGGGAAATAAATGCTCAAAATCACCAAGGATGAACTTGCTCATGTCTTCAAACTCACCAGGTGGACTGATGAAATCCATAAAATCAATGAAAACACTCTTAAGGATGAATATGACAAGACTAAGATTGCATTTAGAGTCCACATACTACCAAGATATCTAGCAGAAATGGGGGGCCAAAGGATTACAATCTAGAGAAATATGATAAGGAGCCTTTCCCTGTTAGTTATTTTGTTTCCTACTTCCAAAAAACCTTTTACTCCATTTTCCAAATAATTGGTTATGATCCAGTCATAGGAATGCCTATGGCATGGATGTACATGGAAACCCATACCCATATTCAACACCCCCAATATTGCATAGTATATGATTATGTAGGTTTTCTTTTAGAAATAATTCATGAGGGTTTGATAAGGTTGAAGAAAGGTGAGTTGTGAGTAAGGTTTAGCTGGTACTCATTGCTAATGCATATGTTTCCATTGAAAGGTGCACCTTACTTTTGGCATAATATGACTCTGGATAGGAAGGCCTAGGTAACTTGGATTTTCCTATTTAGTGTTGGACTACTGTCTTGGAAAAGGTCATCAGGACATATGATTATGTGACATTTCAGAACTTTCTTTCTTTAGAGTTAAAGAGATCCTTGGTTGTGAATATTCCTAGAATTCCCATAGCCTTGCATGACTTCTTGAGGCCCAAGGAAAGAAGGACTGAGTTGGTAGTTGATCACAGTTGGGGAGATGTTATCCCATATCCCTATTACACTATTTTAAGAGCGTATGGTTCTGTAGACACTCAAAATATCCTGATTGATATCATGCACTCAATTCTAATTAACTAACTTCAATTATTCCTTGATAATTTCTTTACTAACCAATTAATTGAATAATATTTATTTAATTAAATCCTAATGTTCTTCATTTTGATTAAATAAATCAACTTTATTTAATTAAATCCTAAAGTCATCTCTTTTAATTAAATAAATCAACTTTATTTGATTAAATCTAATGTTCTTCATTTAATTAAATTACAAATCTACCTACTATCCTCTCAATTGATTTAAATAAACTCAAATATCTAAATTAAATGTCAAATCAACTAATTCCATCTAAGTTAATTAATCACAAATTAATTAACTCCTAAATCCTCCATTCCTCTAGCTTTTGCAAGTTGCACATGTAAATCAATTTATTTGATTTATTAATTCCCCTATTTTCATTTAAATATGGCATATTCTTGGAATATTCCACCTATTTGAATTCTCCCTCCCAAAGGACTTTTGTCCTCCAACTTGGCATTAGAAACTCTTACATGTCCTCTCCTTCAGCCAACTTGGCATCAATTCCTCTTACATCCCTCCTTACACAAGTCACCTCTTGAAATTCAAAATCCACCTACATGCATTTAACATGCACATTGTTCAAAATGTGCTCCACTCTCCTTCATTAGCATGTTGACAAGTGGCACAATTCCATTGGTTCAAGTTTTAATCCCACATTCTTCCTATTTTTCAATATTCAATCCTTCTTCCTTATAAATAGAGGCCTTCTATATTGATTTGAGGATCCACAACTTCAAGAAAAGTTATTATTCACAATTTTACTTCAAACTTCATCTATCATCAAGCTTGTCAAGGGATTCTTTCCACATCAAAGAAGCACCAATCCCCCCATGGGATGCTAGTTTTAGTATTTGAATAAGATTTCATTAGCTTTCATTTGATATTTTACTTTGTTTTCTTGTTCTTGTGTTTGAATGAATTTCATGGGGAATGATTTGTTAAGACTTGTTTAATGACTAATGTTTGATTGTTTGTTCATGTTTAAGTATGTCTAGGAAAGGCATTCATAGGCTCCATTGTTGCACCTCACCTGCTACCAAAGTATGTGCTAGAGAGAATTGGTTTCCTTGAGGTAATATGGCAATTGGGAAGTGTAGAAAATGAATATTTGTTGAATCAAGGAAAGGGAAAATTTTTTCCTTCATACACATGCTTCTTCAATTTTTTAATGACAAAGGGAGGTTGGAATAAGATACTTGATATACTAAAGGTCTTTTGCATGCAAAGAACATTGGAGAGGATTAGGTATGATCCTGAAGGTTTCATGGCCTAGTTGAAGGAAAGGAACAAGACTTACAAATTTGTGCATATTTTTCAATTCCCAAAAGATGTGATAAGAAATGTGTTTGATCTTTTGGAACAAGAGAAAAGAAAAGCAAGGTGGATTGCATTCAATAAGATGAAGAGAAGGATAAAGAGTAAAAAACCTGACTTCAATATTCTTCCAGAGATTAAGAATGTAATGCAAAAGGTGGAACATGTATCAAATAATTTTGAGACAATAGTAGGCCACCTAGAAAGAGAAGGGGTGATATGAGATAAGGGGAAGGCCCCTATTGAAGAAGAACATAGTGGGGGAGAAGTCCTTGCTATGGAAGAGAAAACTACATCTCAAGCCCTTGAGGAAACAAAAATAAAGTTCTTTATAAGGAGAAAAGGTAAGACAAAGAAAAATGGTGTAGCTACTGCTCCCTCCCAACAAGAGGAGCGAAGACCCCTTTCTCCCATGCCAAAAGTACCACCACCATCTCCTCCAAGGCCAAAAAGGCCCAAAATAATGGATTTGGATGCTCCACAACTAAGTGCATCACCACCAAAAGAGCCACCATTGAAGAAGTAGAAGTTTGAAGTAACTAGTTTGGTGGACTATGCTAATGAGGAATCTGCTAATGATATTTGGGTATCAGAGCAGGAAATGCAAGAAGGAGTGCCCACTGCACCAACAATGATGGTGACACAAAAATTAAGTATGCGATTAACTAAAGTTGACCTCACTAGGCGTAATGGTAAAGATGATATGAGGGTGGAAGCATGCACAAATTTTTTGGATGATGATTCATTTGTAAAGTCTCAATAGTTTATAGAGTTTACATATAAGACTAAGAGAGATGAATATGTCAATAGCCTGGCCATAGAAATAATTCTTCATCTATAATTAACTGATGCCACCATCCAGGAAAAGGTTTTGAATGAAATGAGAGCTAAGTTCCAAAGGATGACTACAAAGGAAGGTAAAGAGTTGGTGCGAAATAGTGGTATTTTATTACTTCCAGAATAGGATTAGCTTCTGCCATAGATTTTGATACAATAAAGATATGTGATAGACCTATCTAAAATTCAGAAGAAGAGGTTGCAATTTCATTACAAGGGTTTTCCTTCAGTGAACAATGGGATGTATTAGCTATTCAGTCTCTATCCCCAAGTACAAGGAAGCCTAACATTGTTGAGCCTGCACCTAACTATAGTGGAGGCCTAATAATAGAGAGAGTGTCAAAAACATTGGCTCTAGAGGAAACAAATATGTTAGTACATGTTGCACAATTCACAAGGGCCACTATAGAATCTATAACTACAAAAAAGAGATGCTTAGGACATATCACAATAACCTGCTTGTTCAATATGGAAAGCTTGAACAACACAATATGCAATTACAAACAAAGGTAGAATTATTGGAGGAGAAGTTGCAAAGTTTACAACTGGGAAAGCATAAGCAAACTAATGTCGACTCCCCGACCACTACACAAGAAGTTGCACCCCCTGAATTTACCACTAAAGTAAGTTCCTCATCATGGGAAATTGTGCAATACAACATGGGAAGTGTTCCCATCTCAATAATAGAGCCAAGTACATCAAAAATGCCATAGGATGAGGAAGATATTAGTAGGGAGGAGTTGCTCAAGCAGCTAAATGAGTATAAGGAGAAATGTGAAAATCATGACAGGGAGGTTTTCAATAACAATATGGAGATTGCCACTACAGTATTAGAGCATCTAAATAGAGGGGTTAATAATAGATTGAATAACATTCATAATAACTATTCACACATGGTAGCTGCTATGAATAATTTTGACAATGTGAGGGAAAGATCTATTCCACTTATGGAAATATGGATCCCTAGGATGAAGGAACTAAGATTGATGTCAATAGGAGCTAAGTAGGATGTTAATCCCCCTAAAAATTTCAAGCCCACTCATAATCTTGTAGGTAAAATTGAGGGGTATAGGGGAAACATTTTTCCTTTGGAAATCAAGATAAGGGAATTGGTAAATTCCTTTCATAAATCACATCATGATCTCCTCCTATCCATTCTAAGGGATGATGGTAGCATGAAAACTCTACAAGAGTGGAGAGATGAAACTAGTAAAACCATTTCAAAGTAGGCAGTTTCAATTTTTCAAAAACATGATATGGATACACTGAAAAGAAATATGGATATGTTGGCTCAGGGAGAGATTTTGTTGTTAGAATTTGATAGGGAGACCAATCAAATTGTTACCAAGTATTCTCCTTATAGAGAAAAGGCAGATGAGGTCATAAATTTCAGCCGGCCTACTGAAGAGGAATTCCTAGCATGGAGATTTAAATACTTGGAGGGGTTGGGGGATTGATATGGGATGGCAGGGTGGTGATTTAAAATTTTGATTTTGAATTTTGCAATCATGATGAATAATGGATAGGTGAAAATTGTATTGCATAGCCTGGATTTAGTACAAATTAGGATTTTGCTTAAGTATAGAAAATATAGTGCATTTTCTTCAAATTGAATTGGGGGCTACAAGAATGGACATATTCTTTGTTGTTTCCTTTATGTTTCTTTCATGCTTTCTTTCTTTTTTACTTTGTGTGCATGTGCACAATTTTTGAGGAAATGCAAAGATTCCTTTTGAAAGGTGGAACTAGATCTCCAATGAAAAATGAAGACTATTCTTATTTAACACTTGTTTCCCACCACCTAGGAATGCAAAGTAACTAAAAATGGAATAATGTTGTAGTGGTCCAATAAGGTAATGACATGTGTACTTTATGGCCTGAGGCTTGTTTTGCTCCTTCATTTCTATAAGAGGGAATTCAGGGCTAGAAAGTAGGGTTTTGTTGAAATGCAATTGACACAATGATGTAAAGGGAATATAGAGCATATTTTAAGTTTTATCTTAAGTTTTGAGTTTGTAGTTATGTATGTAATTTTGATAACAAGATAGAAAATACAATACAAAATGATACCAATTTCATGGCTATTGTCTCTCCTCTATACTTGTTTTATTTGTTATAAATAAAAATAATCAAGGATTGTTTTGTTTGTCTCTATTTTTCCCCAATGGATGTTTAATTTCATTCTTGCTTATCAGTTCTATGAATTAATGTAAATGCTTGGATGAGATTGTTAACTCATATGAATTAGGTGCTAGGATATTTGTGAGCAGTAATGGTCATGAATGTAATAAGGGAATGTTGTAATGTACTGTTTCTCAAGAGATTATTTTTTTTTATTGTTGAGTTGTTATCTAGTTGCATAAGTTGAGATTGACCCCGTGTTTAGGATAAGGCACTGGTTTAAGCAAAGTATTCATAATTCTGTTTCTGGGTTGATTCATCAGCTAATCACTTTTTATTCACAAACTTTTGAATGAGTACCACTATAGTTATTTTGTGATGAGTTTCATTATTCACATGCTCCAAGTGTAGGTTATTAATAAATGAGCTACCAACTTGTTTGATATACTACGTTTTTGAGTAAGTATATAAGAATTATATGTTGTTTACAATGGATTTACATAGTAGTCATATAAATTCTTGAGTGTACATTGTGGGATCATCCTCCCAAATTTCCTAGAGCCCAAAGTGTAGGAGTGAAATTTTTGCAAGTTTTACTCATTTTTTGGCCAATCCCCTTAGATTGCTAATTATTGGGAATGAAAAAGTCCATAGGTAATTCTGAAGATCAACTTGGTTCTCAAAAAACAACCAACACATTCATCATGGGATTTAAAACCAATTTTATGCATTTATTAAAGTTTATATTTTTTTTCTTTCTCATTTCTTGATATCCTTGTAGTTTTGGAATAAAGAACATTAATTGAAAAATTATAATTTTTTTCTAAATACTTTGTATTTAGTTTGTACAATATCTATGATGGAAAAAATATAAATGTTTATGAGTGTAATTGGAGTGATACAAGTATAATTATGAATGTGCAAAAATAAACAATTGAGTGTCTATATAAAAGTTGAGAAATTATTACTAAAAATTTATGAATGAAAATATTAATGTTAAATATGAAGAACATAATTTCCATGTTTATGAATGAATTTCCTCTACATTCCCTCCTAAACCCCACACTAAAGAAAAAACCATAAATCCCATCTTCCATCACTCAATTTCCCAGTGGCCCAAATAGTACTAGAATCCTCCTTGACTGATTTGTAGGGATTCTTATAAAGTCCATTCATTGTGGTTGAATAAATAGAAAAAAGGGTCATCAAACTATTGATAAGTTCATAAATGATTATTTGCTAGTGGTTTGAGGAGGTTTTTAAGTTTAAACTACCACATATGAATGAAGACGTGTTGGATAATGTTTGTTTCCTCATGCATATATAGACTACGATGGAGAATGTGAACACTAACATGACAACAAAAAATAAGAATTTTTAAATTCCTTCATGCCAAACATATTTTGTTTGGTTTTTAAATTATTTGCTCTAGTTTTATTTTTTTATTTGAATGTGATTCAAATATATACTGTGAAAGCCATTATTGTAAGTGGCTTACAAACATTGATGGTCCCATTTAAATGTGGATACTACTTTTGATTTTGTTCATATGATCATCATTTGTTAATGGTGGGGTCACTATGCCACATTATTGACACTATAACACCATATGTTAATTATTCTTAATAGTATTTTACCTTGTTTATTAAAGAACTTCCTCTCTTAGGAGATACTTAACACTTTGATTATTTTACTTTATGTTTGTGAGATAGTTGTGTGTATTATTTTCTTTAAATTCTTGTTGAATTATTTTTAATAAACAATGTTGATTCACTCATTTTTCAAGGGTAATTAGAACATTTTCCAACCTCTTATTTACCACAAAAATACCCGCTGCACATCTCTTTCCTCAATACATTTATTTCTTCACTTTTTCCAAGAGATTAGTGTCAAATTAAATACCATCACATAATAGTGATCAAAACATTAATGGGTTTAATTTTATCAAATAAAGATATGATCTTCTGGAGGGAAGACTACCTAAAAACTTTCAACAATTGTTGTTAAGAATTTCTAGGATATTTTAATATTTAAGTGGATTTATGAATTTTTTGGCAGCAATGTTAAAAAAACTATTTTAGGATTATAGAAAATGATTGTTTTATGAATTTATTTTGGGTAGTAGTAGTTAATCTTAAAAACTACTTACGTACTTTAATGAAACCATATAGTGAAATAGCTCCTAAGCTATTGGGGTGAATTTCCAGCCATATCCCAAAAGCAACCACTACAAATTTGAGAACTAAAAATTAGAGGCTCTTATTTTCTAGGATAAGATTCCAATTTATCTTGTAGCAATTTTTTCCTCATCACATGAGACTTTTGCACCATAAAAATGCATTCTAAAACTCTCTTCATAAGATTGCTTCCTAATTTTTTTTAGCACTTTGATGTCATTGATAAAAAATAAATTATATTTACTTTATAATTAAAAAGTCTATTACAACTAATTTATAATATAATATTTTTTAACATAAAAGATTCAACAAGAAAATAACTACCTAATTTAAATATCACCTAACTTTATAAACTAAAATATAAATGAATTAAATATTAATCCATGATGATAACACCTCATTACATTATCCATAGACTCTATGTACTTCACATATATTTTTCCAAAATCCCACAAATTTATTTTTATAAATAATAAAATAATACATTATTATCATTTAACTTCAAATATACTCAACCAAAACAAACTCTCAAAATTAAATATTTACTGATATAAAGCCATAAGCGCCAAGCTCTCCCACAGTGAACCTGAATGTAAACTTCAACAAACACAACGACTATCCAAAAATTAAAAAATATTTATACCCTAATGTTTGCCCCTTCCTTGGCCGAATCTGAAGCTCAACGATATCCCTTATAGCCATACCCATATCTCTCCTCACTCCTATTGTTCCGGAAAGCACAACACCCCACAGAATATACCACCACCAGAGCAATGAGCACCACAATATTGATAACTGCAATCTTACGCCAGTCATGCTTCAAGTTTGCCAGCACACCTGCCTTGCAGGAATCACAGTTATAACACAGTTGATCTTGATCATTACTCCATTTACTACAGTCCATGTCTGTTGAGTTGCCTGCTGTGGAAGTCCAATAAGTGGCGTTCACATACACAAAGTTGCACGAACTTGGAGGCTTGCAGCAACCGGACTACAAATTCGATTCAAATTTCACATGTTATTATTACAGAAAGATATCAAAACCCTAGTGTTCATAAGATGAAAGAGGCAGAGCTCAGATACTCCAAAGTTACAATATTTATAACAAAAAGGAGATTTTAGGCGTGGAAGGTCAAGTGAATTACCTGAATTGGCGATAAATTCTTTTTGTAGAACTGCTCTGCAACTTCGTCGACCGAATTAGCGGCAAGTTTCTTGCATACTTTGGCGTCCTGAAGGCAGCTTTTGATTTTGTTCCAGTTGCTGCCCTTCTCTATTCTATTCTGCAGCCAGTTTGAGTAGTCCCCCAGGCGGTAATCTTTGTACCCTCTCCCCGAGACGGCCTGGCCGGCGCCCTTGTTGGTGATGACGAAGGCGAAGACAGTGAAGCAGAACAAGAGCAGAATGAGCACAAACATGGCGGCCAAGTAAAGCCAGAGTAGCCATTTGATTCTGCAGCAGGCGCCTACCAAGCCGGCGAGAGAGACGAGCATGAGAAACGCTCCGAGGACTATCGCAGGCCATTGAAGAATCTTCTCGCAGTCACTGCCTGCCTTCGTTGCCAGCCATATTCCGGCGCCCAAGATCGGGAGAGAGAGCACAAATGTTGCAAAATTAAGTAATCCGATGATGTTGTTACTGAAACGAACCATTCTCAAATATCTTTCCACCAAGAGAAAAGAAGATACTAAATTGGAATTCAAGAATTCCTTTTTAACAAGAACGTATTTGAATTATCAGAATGGAATGGAAGTACAGAGCCACTGTTAAGCAGAGCAAATGGGCGTTACTAGACGCGTAATGATTTGTTATGCAGGGGGTATTTCTTTGGGATTTCCTTAACAGACTGTGTCTTCTTTGTTGGCATTTAATTAATGATTTAAAATGATTAAATTCAAGAACGAGGAAAACGATCCGCGAGGACTTTTTATGAAGAAATGATTTAAAAGAAAATAAAAAAATGTGTAGAATATGATGGGTGAGCATGCACAGCTCACGTGAGGTGGTGACAGGTGTCATCATTGGCGGACGATTTCAAAGTTGCCAAGTCCAATCTCTCCTACTTCGAATGGCATTCATTTAAAGTTTATTAAATGTGATTACACGTCAAGTGACGAAGCCTCCACATAATTTGTATCATATTTGTACCTGCCACTTTGACTTTATTTTTCTTTCTTTTATTTTTAGTGTATCTCAGGAAAGTATAATCTTGTTTGATCAATCAAATAGTATAAATATGTCAATTTTTTATATGAATGAGGTGTAAAATTGCTATCATCTATTTGAATAATTGAACTCATGATATTTTTAAGTAGAGTTTTTCAAAACTTTTTTAATGATTTTTTCCTTCTTAGGCTCTATTTTAGCTAGGATATTATAGTTGTATAATCTAGGTTTTGAATTTCAAATTTTCTCTTAAGTTCATAAATTTAGAAATATAATTGCTAGTTATCATGTGCACATTAAATATTTCAAATTACATGTTTAGGATTATGTAGTTAAGAATATCACCCTACATAAATTTTAAGGAAAAGAATCACACCAAAACAAATTATTTATTGATCACATCACAAAATAAATTTACATCAATCTCAACTTACATTACTACAAATAGTCTAACATCTAATATTCTAATTAAGTAGTTGACATGTTATCATTCATATTACTTCATTGATTTATTGTCACTCACATCAACTCACTCTTTCCCACTTTCATACCTTAAATAAAACTCATTTTAATAAGAATAATGCTTAGATTGGTGTATATATGATCTTTATTTATTTTAATAAATAAATTATATATAATATTAATTAAAAATTTAATTTTTATTAATATATCATTAGATTATAGAAAACAACTAATTAAGTTGTTTGAACCAACACAACATAATACTATTATGTATATTTGTCATTAGTAATAACAAAATCACAGTGGGCTTCAAATGAAGGGCTTGGTTGTTGATATTAATGAGGGGCTCATTGCTACTGTGACTAACTTGCCTATGGTTGGCTATAAATTCTTCAAAGATAAGAAGAGTAATGACGAGACTATGGGGGTGATCCCACAATAGTGGTTTACAATTTTTGGCCAAACTGGATACTAAAATATATTTTTTTAACTAAATCTTCACTTTCGGGCACCTATAGCGGCTAAACTATGAGGAATTTGAAAATGATGCAAACTAGAGTTTCATGACATTTTGTATGTAGATTCTAAATATATTTTTTTCAAA
>VDFB02086081.1:152767967-152784840 GCA_007258455.2 Sequoia sempervirens | reverse complement strand
AAATCACTTTACAAAATAAATTTAATTTAATTAATTTAATTATATATAAATATTCTAACAATATTAAACAAAATTAAATAAATAATCACTTAAAACATTTAAGCATTAATTAATTTCCCAAGAACATACTTTGCAAAATAAATAAACAAGGCAAATGTGGACAACATAACAACAAGACATACCAAAACAAGGATTGATGACACACTGTGACTAGGATTGTGGCTTGACAAGGAAACCTCGTTACTATCTCCCAATCAACAATACTGTTGGGCAATGGACACACTCAAACTTGTGAATCTAGGTGGAGATGATGTTTTGTACCTACAATCCTCCAATAAAAACACATGTTGTACATGTATATAAATCATATCAATCACACCATGAAGAGAAATTGTAGAATAGCAGGGTGCTCGCAAATGAGTAATGTAATCATGTCCCCTTCGCCAATACAATCACATCAAACTGACGAAATTAAAACATCAATTAACTACAGATGAACATATATCAATATCAACCCAAATAAACAACTATGCTAATTAGAAAGCATATCATAAACAATAAACATCCATATAGTGTATCATCACAACTAAATATAAAAACCATCATCGCTCCAATGTCATCCATCAAATAAGAACATAGTATCATGGTCTATCAAAGTAAAAGCACTGTCTGAAAACATAAGCAAATCGTAAGGGTACTGCACACATGGAAAATCAAAGTACAAAAACTACATCAATAAGGGATAATGGAAAATTGTCAATGGATAACAAATGAGGTTTACTAGAGATTTTGAACAATTTACTTATCAAAAAAATTTAGAAGTGGCAATGGGCATCATTGGTCTCCATGTTTTTGAAAAATTTTAATTCAACAATACTAGTTGTACAACACCTAAGAAAATATGAAATTTTTTGAAGATCTCTTTGGTAAATTTGATGAGTTTAAGATTATGTAATTGGATGCTGACTTAATAACATTTTCTCTTGATGCCTCTCCTTCTATTGAATATTTTTGGTACAGTTTAAGTCTTTTCTTTCTATACATAAGGTTTGTGGTAAGAAAAAAAAAAAAGAGAGTATCATATTGATTTTGTTAAAGGGTATGTGCAGGATCATCATGGAAAAAATAGGCCCTTAAGTGACAAAAAATTTAGAAAAGTCAGAGTTAGGCAACTTGACGTAAAATTTGAATAATTTATCTATATTATTTAAAATACAAGAATAGAATCTGTAGAAAATTGAATGTAGTTTCTAAACTACTAGGTTTTTTTTTAAAGTATTTGGTGAAAGTTTAAATTTCAATGCAATAGTACTTAAATTTTAGAGGGAAAAATAAGAAGTAGGTGTTTGTCTAACCACTCTATACAATAAAATGATAATATTACTTTATAAGATTTTAGATATAAGTAGAGGACTCATGTGCAATGTGATGCATATTTTTTTATAATTTTTTCCAAGTAAATAATTAATTATGAATTTTTTTATTACAACTTTTAAAAATATAAAACTTGTATGTATGACCACCTTAACTTGGTCAAAGGGTCATGGAATTCATTTTTTTTTACTCTATAGTATGCAAAGCATAGATGTGTTTGGATTCAAAAAATGTGATACCATTTAAAGCTATAGATGTTTTCATCAACCTATCAATCGGGGACTTTGATAAATTCAAATATAGAAAATGAATAATAATTATTTATTAAATTCAAAGCAAAGAATAATTTATATTGGTGGAAAGTTGAGAATCTCCTTTAAAAACCCTTTTCGTTTCATCAATTTTGGGTAAAAAAAAAGTTGTCAGCCACATACCCTACACATACCCATCATATTGCCACTTTTTGGCCCATCATGATCCTACACTTTAAAGTTAAAAGGTCCTTATTAGATATTTTCTTCTTCCTTTTACTCTACAATGGATAATCTTAGAACAACACATGTAATATATTATTTTGAATAGTTTTATGATAGACTTACAAGAGAAAAATATAAGTTAATCTCTATGGATGATATCATCTCTTCAAAAAGTTAGGCACTAGTCCAATCATCTAAGGAAAAAACAAAGAAGTATTCTAATAAACCTAAGGTATAATCAACTTCAAAAAATGAGAAATCATCTATGTAGAAGAATAAAGTCGATACACAATCCACATCCTCTACATAATAAAGAAATAATACTTAGTCTAGAAAGAAAAATAAACTCCATTATATTTTTTGTAGATTATAGAATCATGATAGTAAATTTTGTCATAAGAGGATTGTAACTTTGGAAGAGGTTGTAAAAAGATAGAAAATTGATCTTCCCATACTTACTAAGAGACATGCCCTTACATCTAGAGGTTTGGATTCACCCAAGGATAGTTGGATAGTTGACTCAAGAGCCTCACACAACATGACTCACTCAAAAGATCTTCTATCATCTATTTCTAACAACACTACTTCTCAAATTTTAGTGAGAAACTCTTCACAGATTCTAGTTATGGGCTCAAGTACATTACAACTGACAAAATGTAGAATTGAGGATTTTCTCTATGTTCCTAAGATTTCAACTAATCTTCTTTTGGTTTACCAAATTTTTCATATAGGTAATGAAAACATAGTTAACTTTTCACCACATGATGTAATTATTTGACAGCTACACCATCCAGATAGGATTGAATCTTTAGGAAAAGTAGATCATGGATCTTGGTTGTGTAGGTTTCATGGTTTTGAGTCATCTTGTGGAGCATCACATATTTCCCATGTTGAATCTCTGAGAAAACTTTGGTACAAGAGGTTTGAAAATCTCAATTATAGATATATTTTGCACTTGAGTACTTAGAATCTGATACTTAGTATCCCTAAGGTGTCTTGTACAAAGGTAATTTTTTGAGGTTATGTACTTGGAAAAAATCATCATGAAACCTTTCCAAAGGGTAAGGCTCATCATGTTACTACATTACTTGAGTTGGTTCATAGTGACCTCATGTCATTTCCAACTCCTTAGTTTTCAAGAGCCATGCATGTAATCACATTCATTTATGATTTCTCTCATTGCACTTGGGTGTAATTTCTTAAGTAAAAAAGTGATGTCTTCAACACTTTCAAGAAATTCAAGGTGTTTGTGAGAAGCAACCCATTTCTTCTATTATGTAGATACACACACATAATGGGGGGAATATGTGAATTAGGCCTTTATGGAGTAATTTTTTTAGCATGGTATTCAACATCAGTATTCAATTCCCTACGCTCCTCAGCAAAATGGTGTTGCTAAAAGAAAGAAAAAAATATTAAAGGGTATGAAAAATTGTATGCTTCTATCTAGGTCTATGTCCCATCATTTTGGGTTAAGGCAATTGATTGTGGCAACTATATTTAGAATCACACTCCCCACAAGGCAGTTCAAAATTATACTCTAGAGGATTCTTGGTCAAAAATCAATTACGATGTTTCCTTATTTAGGGTATTTGGTAGTAAAGCTTGGGAATTCATACTAGATGGTCATCATAAGGAAATGGAGAAGAAGAGTCACCACTATGTTTTTTGGTTATTTTAAGGATGTGAAAGCTTATAGGTTATTTGATCAGGTATCACTAGGGATGTACACTTTCATAGAGATGTCCAATTTGATGAGTCTTTCACATAGAAAATTCTCCATCATCTTCTTCATCCTCATGCAGGAGCACCTAGGCTAACCTCCATTTTTCTTGTTATCAATTTTGGTTTGTACCTGACCTTAGCCAAGTCAGGATAATGGTGTGTTTATTTTGGACCTTAGAAGGTCTTGCTTGTGTGTGGTTAGTCACTAGGACTAAAATCATCTTAGTGTAATCATTGTTGTTAAATTTTGCTTTAATTAGCCTTAGACAGCTTATGTTGGAATGTAAAGCATTAAATGTGTGCTAAACACATCTAAGTTGTTAGAAGATGCCAAGAGGCAGTTAGGGGAGTTGTTGGCTCGGAATCAAGAAGATTGAGGTCCTAAGATGTAGGATGATGGCAAAGTTGCAAGAATGTTGCAAAGTTGCATGACAACATTTGTTAGGTTGCATGCAACTTAGTTGTCTTGGATTCCCTAAAAATTAGGAGTGTGGGATCGATCAACTTCCCTTGAAATATGGCAAAGGCATCTATGTAGGTGTGGTGGCTCGTAGACAAGCAGTTAGAATGCATTGTAATCAAGTTTTTGGATTGTGTGAATAAAGAAATTCTGCATTTTCCTGTGTTTACCCGTGTATCTTGAGAAACAGAGATATCAAAGGCACTGTATATACTGATTTAGCACTGTATTTGAGTTCATAGCATAGTTTTGAGTACCTTTCATTTTGTAATCAAGTTGCTTAGAGTTGATTTGTTGTTTTGAATTCACAGTTTAGAGTCTAGAGGGTTGTAGTTGTTGTTTTTGAGCAGTCAGTCTTTGAATGGCTCCCCCATAAAATCTAACCACGGGATCTCCCTGAGATTGGATTGAAATGATAGGGGAGCCAATCACTTGTACATATTTAGCAGTAGGAAGTATAGGGAATGGAGCAAGGATTACTAAACTCAAACCCTAGGCGAGCTAGGACAGTCCAGTTAGAGGTTTGAGAGTGAAAATTTGAAGAACTTAGGCAGGGGAAGGAGTACAGTACGGACAAGTACAGTTCCAGGGGAGATTTTGTCATAACTAAGTATGTTAGAAGGATTGAAACCTCAACCAATCCATTTGAGATAGATTTGAAAGAGAAAGTGTTAAAACCCTAGGAATTAGGCCTACTAGCCCTAATTGCCCTTGATTGTAGGAATCTATTGTACGGAGGAGACAGGGGTCTGAAACCCTGTGAATGTTTTAAAGGACTAAAAAGGGTGTCCAAAAGTGCAATTTATTTGCTAGGCTGTTTGGAGAGTTTGGACAGGAAAAGCAAAAAGGTGACTGGTAAGGGCTACAAGAATTAGGCCTCTTCAAGGCAAAATCTTGAGATCGGTAGGAGTGAAGACTGAAGACCCCCAAGATGTATTCAATTGAATGTGAAATGCAAGAAATCAGTGTCTCTAACACCCCTGCAAGCAGTTCAAGTTTGATAATGAAGTTGGCACTTAGATCCTTCTAAGTGTAGGAGATAGTCTACAAATTCAAATGGTGTTAAGTCCTCCAAGGTGAAGCACAAGGAGTGAGACTCTTGTAGCAGAGTTGAAACAAGGCTTAGTTAATGATCTAAGTCAAATCAGAACCTAGAAGCTATCAGGTTCTTGGGTGAAGACAGAGAGAAGTCTTCTAGTAGGTTGGTGCAAGCAAACCCTGGAGCATATACACCACTCACTACCTTCTCTACCTTATTCATCTCATGAGGATACCTTATTACTTGAGGATGCTTTAGATGATAGTCCTAATCTACCACTAGAACCTCCACCACCACTTCCAGATCCTACAACTCGCATTTTACCCAAGTAGGATCAAGTTTTTTGTTAAGGAGTCAGGTTCTTTACCTAGTGATCTTACATCCTCTAAGCACACTCATTCATATACTTCTAGGGCTAGTCTTTTGATTTATTCTATATCTCTAGATCTGCATAGTTTTTCAAATGATTATGCTATTATAGAGTGGGATAGTGCTATAGTAGAGGAGTATTCTTCATTGATGAAGAATAATACATGGTTTAATTACTCTTCCTAATGGAAGAAATATGGTTCTATGCAAGTTGTTGTACCACACCAAATATGGAACTAATGATTCTATTGAAAGATACAAGTTGATAGTATTCAATACTCTGAGACATTTCCCCTAGGTCGCCAAGATGGATTTATTTTTCCTTGTTCCCTCTATTGGTGTATCACAAAGATGGCTTGTTTATTAGATGGATGTGAAGAGCTCTTTTCTACATGGTGATATTCATGAGGAGATCTAAATGGAATTACCTCTAGGTTTTGTTTAAGACTCTTCACTTGTTTTCAAGTTACATAATTCTCTGTATGGTCTCAAGAAATCCCATAGGGCTTGGTATGAGAAGATTGATGGCTTATATATTGCATCTAGTTTCAACCATTGCCAATATGATCATATAGTATACATCCAAAGATATGGAGATGAGATTTTGATACTAGTATTATATGTTTATGACTTGATCATTACTATTAGTTCCTCATCCATGATTTAGGATATTCAACATATTTTAATTGTACACTTTTACATGATAGATCTTGGGATTCAACATTTCTCCCTTGGTCTTTAGGTTCTTCAATCTACTTCAAGGGGATTCCTATATGCCAAAATAAGCATGTCATTAAATTGCTTCATCAAATTTATATGAGTTATTTTAATCTCACACCTACACCATTCTTGTCTAGTGCCACTTTGACTACCACTTGTAGCACCCCTAGTGTTGATGCTACTTTGTATAGAATACTTTAGTTGGTAGTATTTTGTGTTTTACACACACATGCCCAAATATCACCTTCGCTATTGGGCTTGTGTCTCATTTTTCATATGACCCTCAAGAGATTCATTGGAAGCAATCTAAGCATATTTTGAGGTATATCATGACACCACTCATTTTGGTATTCAATATACACTAGGGAATTCATAGATATTAGGCTACACCAACTTATATTGAGTAGGAGATGTTGATTAATGAAAGTTCACTTCCTTATTTTTCTCTTGGTTCTAGATCAATGAAACAAATATTTACTATTGCATTAACATTTACTGAGGTTAAGCCTTGAGGAGTGATTCTTGTTAGTTGGGAGATACTATAGCTTCGACACCTTATGATAGGGTTTGGTCTTCCACTTAATCATCCTACGATACTTTGGTGTGATAACCAAAGTTCCATTAGCATTTCACGCAACCCAGTTGAGCATTAGCAAACAAAGCACATTGAAATTCATATGCACTTCATTTGATAGCTTATCTAGGATGGTGTTCTATCCTTAGAGTATTTACATATTGAGAATTAGGTTGTATAAATATTATATGAACCTTTAGTATCACCTCACTATATTATACTGCACCAAATTACTTTGGGTGAAGGAAGTTATCATTGGGGGGGGGTCTTGATATCTCTTTTCTTTGTATATAGTTCCTTGTTTTTTGGAGAGGATATTTTTCCACTAGGTTTTCTCCTTTACTCATGTTTTCAATCGTGATTGCACCCTAGTTGAGTTAGACTCAACTATCCTATTAAAACATGGAAAAAGTCTCAAGTTGTGGGTGACTTATGAAAAGAATGAATCTCTAGAGAGGGTTGGTTCCCCTAGTAGATCACCTAAACTAAATGAATTTTCTATGGAAAAGGATAGAAGGATAACTTTGAAAATGAAAATTATAAAACCTAAAGGGTGATGCACCTGAACTTTAAATTTATTCACTAACTTCACTCACAATTAGCTCTCAAAACACTAAATTTCACAACCTCATATGAAACATACAACACAAAAGTGATTTTTATGAAGGTTCGAAATCAAACACAACATACAACCTATGCTACACAAAATTTCTACACCCACACTTGCAATAAAAAGATATAAAAAGGATTCAATACTTAGAATCAAAATGACAACATCAAATCATTACTACAAAATGAGACAAAAAATTATGAGATAGGAATGATCTGTTGCTTTTATTGATCTGAAAGGAGTATCAAAACATGAAAATATAAGTACAAAATGAAGCTTACAAAACTCTCTACAAGTGATCAAGAGAGAAAGAATCAAATCTAAACTTGCAACTACTAACTAATGAGAAAAAACTAACTTTTTCTCCAATAGATAACTCCAATGTGTCTCCATGTGTGAGAATGGGAAAAATTTGAGTTAACTGCTCACCATAATAGAAAAATCCAGTGCCATTTTCAAGCAAGAAGAACAAACTTCAAAAATAGGGCCCAAACTGACTCACAACTAAGTGAGAATATGTGGAAACTTTCCTCCCCAAGTGGATCGATCCAAAAAGACTCTAAAGATCACTCAGAACTAAATAAAAATTAGGAATAGAAAGCTCGGTTCATTGAATCTTTCCAATTTGCACAATTGGTACTCAAGTAGAAAATGGAAGGTAAATTGAAAGCTTCTATAAGGACACTCAACACTTTCTATATTTTACTACATTTACTTGACATCTATTAAAGAAATTTATAGAAAATTTCTTTAATAATGTCTTACAATTGCTTTACAGTTTTTAGTTTTACAAAATAGTTCTGAAAGATTGACTTAGGACTCGTGAAAATTTCTCAAAAACTACGAACTGGGTTAGTGATAAATTTAAAGTGTTTTTTGCCTTGTTTTCTATTTTTTTCCAAAAATCACAAAAACCCAAATCATAGTTTTTGATATATGATTGAAATACGTGACTATTGTTCTTGTGATGGAAGGCCTTCAAATGGTAACTCTTTTGCTCATATTCGCGTCTATAAAATATTTCCTCTGAATGCTATCACCATTAATAGTCTATTTTCTCAAATGGAACTCAACATTATTCACAAACTCCACTAAAAAAAAAAATTGTTGCATCTTTTGAATTTGAGAGGGAAGCATTTTGGGCTAAACCCTTGTGGGAGCCCATTTTTCACCACATGCTAAAATTTCAAAAGAAATGAATCCAGTAAAAACATTTCACCTATACCTACACAATGAACAAACATGTTAGAAAAATAATGAAGTTGAAACCTTCAAATGATGCATTAATTCTTCTGCTCTTGGATGCTCAGGAATGCTCCTAAAAACTGTAAACTATTTTAGCTCTACCAAATTGAGCTATGAGTGAAATTTGGTAACAACTTCATTTGTGAGAGAATTTTATTTTTTACATGAGTACCTCATTAGGCCTTGTTGTTGGGACTCATATTTTAGTGACTTACTCCCTAATATTACTTAAGGGGGGGTGTTAGTGTGAAAATTGTCTTTATGCATCTAGTTCCCTTTTATCTAGTTCCTACACCTAGTAGTCCTATTCACACTAGATCAAGTTCACTTAGTGGTTTAGTTGTCTCACCTCATAAACACTTGACACATGTCTTTACACTTGTCCCAAATTTTCTGCATGTGTCATGCCACCTGGAGGGTTAGTAAATCTTTTGTTTCACCTTCCTACCTCCTCCTTGTCCTATATAAAAAAGGATTGATCATTGTCTTTTATAAACAAAAATTCATCATTGTATTCTACACATTTTATGGTAGTTTATTGGTTTATGTATTGTGGTTGATTCATTTAATGGTAGTTTGAATATATCATTCATTATTTTTTCTCCAATAATGCATACCTATAAAAAATAAAATTAATTTATAAAATTATTAGTTTAAAGTTTAATCAAGTAATCTTAGTCATTATTAAAATGATTCCATAAAAATAACATGTACAATATCAAATCAACTATTCAAACATGTTTTTTACCATAAAAATGATAAAATAGATCACCAAGATATTAAGAAATAAAAAATAATTATGGGAATTTATTTTCTAGGAAGTGGGAATTTATTAGAGTACCAATGTTTAACAAAGTATGCTCTTCCCCCCAAAAACTCCACCTAGTATGTGGATTGTTAAGAAAATCCTCTAAGAAGTGCAAACTTATTCTTTTGTTAGACTTGCATTCTACATGATGATATATCACTAACACATTCTATCAATTGGTTCATGTGCCTTGTCAATGCATCTTTATTTTGTATGTATGTCTAATTGTAAGTTTGTTTTTATTTGAAATCCCTAAAAATTGTCAAAAAATCCATTTATTTCTTATTCTTCAACCATTGTATTCCATGATTTGGAAACTTTTGAGGCACTTTTTCAAACCATCATCTATCTTGTCATAGATATTACACTTTGTTGAATGAACAAGACAACAAAGGAGGGAAGGTGAATCAGTTGTATCAAATTAGAACATCAAAACCCTCAACAGTAATTAGATCCACATGCATTCATTAAACCCTTAATTTGTTATAATATTTGAACATGAAAAAAATATAACAAAAACTGAAACAACTAACACCATACAAAAGAGAACACCAAATTTACATGGAAAACCTAATGAGGGAAAATCCAAGATGAGGATTAGCTCATAATATAAGTAATTACAAAAATAGTATAAAGAGGCTCACTGCCAGAATATGACACACTATCTAGAAAGGCTCACTGCTAAAATAAAAAGAAGAAAATCAGATAAGATGTTAAACACAAAGAACACAATCTTGATGCAAAAAAAATTCCACCACAATAGCTCCTTAAAGAGATCAAGATACCTCAACTCACTACATTCAACAATCTTGAGTTATAGCCTGCACTGCAATTCACACTTTCACTTAATTTTGCATCACAATATTCAAATATTTCACACCTCATCTTGCATCAATTCACATTGTGTTTAGACCATCTGCAACTTGAAAAACATCTTCAAGTCGGCTACACTCACTTTACTCTTTACAAATTCAAAATCGGTCAGCACTAAACATTCCCACAGTGGATAGGAATGAAAAGTAGACCAATACAAAAATTAATTGGGACCCAAATCAATTGTCACACACCACGCTACACCTTCATTAATACTCAAACATATTTGAATGTAATGTAAACACCAAGTCATTTATTACCTATGCAAGCACAATTAAACTTTGAATTACACACTTCCCCAAATCCAAGGATGACTTGTGAACCACATAGCATGCTTCATCATGATCTAGAATATTTCTCTATCCTCTTCAAATCCATCAAAATCCTTTGTAACAAAACATACCTTAAAAATGTAAACAACTTGTACACTCAGACTACACTGCTAAACACTACAACTAGGAAGGTGCAAAAGATGAGGGGCCAATTTGTGGCCAAATTTTTAAAAAAGTTTTGATAGCTCATAATGTGAGTTCATTATAATGTGCTCGCATTATGTCTTGGTGTGTTGAGCCTAAGGCTCAACCACATTGAGCCTATAATGCGCTCACGTTCTAACGTGCTCGGGTTATGAGCAATTAAAAGAAAAAAAAGGAAATCAAATTCATTTGCATTATCACTATTTTTTCTGCCTGCGGCCAAAATCCCTTCTTGTGTGCACTCATGTTCTGGGTGGACTGAATCTTGCAATTCTTTCATCAAATTGTTGCTATTTCGTCATTAGGATGCAGCCATGTTGATGAGGAGGTCTAAGATGTAAGTATTTTTTATTTTTTGTTGTGAATTTATTAGTTTTAGAATGTTTTTGATATTTATTTGTTGAATTTTTAGGAGATGTTATTGAACCTACAAACCCTCTTCAAAACCCTCCTCAAAATCCTTAACATGCAGAGCAACAACAACAGGATCAAAATCCTCAAAAAGCAGAGCAACAACAACATCAACAAAATCCTCAAGTTCAACAACCACAACAACAATCTCCTCCACCAATCCCTCAACATCCTCCAAGCACAAAACAAAATTTAACGAGTGAAATTGAAAACAATAAAAAATAATTTGAGTTATTCACAAGGTTGAACAATCCAAACAGTTCAACCATGGAAAGAAAAACACTTGCAAATTCATTGAAAGAAATGTTAAAACATGTAGATTCAATCAACAAACAATTAACTGGTTGGCAAGATAGAAGCCATGCAGCTAGGAATTTTTACCAAGATAAATTATCATATAAAGATGTAAAAGATCTAAAAATTACAAAATTAGATTTGTAATCATTATTCACTGACCCACGTACAAATGCAAATCTTAGCCTTAATGCGAAGAGGTTTCCTATCCATTGGTGCCACCACCAAAAGATTAAAACCTTTTTTTGGGATAGGTGGTGCATGGTTTTTTATTACCCACCCAATTGCGAAGTCCCACAATATTTCTTGAGGAAACTATACTATGAGTTCATCCTGAACAAAATCCTGAATTATTTTGATATGACGGAGTTCCAAGGGAGAGGTGGGGGGTTGGCTCAAGATAGAGCCGATGCACATCAAGATCCTAGGTGGCAAGTGAGACAACCTCTCACTACGTCACCTCATGAGCACATTGTTATCCCTTCCATCGCAAAGGAGAGTGTCGAGGTAGACACTTTTCAGGCCATTAGCTCTTTGACCCAGAGTGTCATTTAGCATGCCAACCCTATACTATAGTTCCATCTAGGGGAGTCTTTGAGTGGTGGGCTTTGATCCCATTTGTATAAGGCTTGCGGGGCGACTTGTTTATATGACCCCACCGACACTCAGGAGGTTGCTACACAAGATATGTTTGCAGCTATGGAGATGGCGAGGGAATCTAACATTTTGAATGAGACCTATGGCATTGATACTCAGGTAAATGTTAGCATGTTCATTGAATTTAATTTATTAAATTTCTATTTTGAAATTCAAGATTAACTAAATTATTTTTATGATTTTAATAAAATTTTAGGGTCACTCTATTGATACTGGATACACTGACCCTACACCCGCTTATTACTCCACTACATGTACCATTGAGGTATGTAACTAGTAAACAATTATAAATTTATTACATGTTAATAACATTGTTTTATGATTGGTATTCTAATATGTGATTTTGGATGTTGAATAGGCTAATATTGGAGGTTTTGAGGGAACACCTCCTAGTGCCAGTGGATTTAGAAAATTGTATTTACAAGTAATAGAATAAAGAGTTTAACTAATGAATTCTACTTAATAGATTTGTGTAGTTTATATTCACATCACTAATTACATTGCATTGCACATCTTCAAACTCAAAGCATTACTTCACATTCCATAACTAATAACTAGATGTTGATAGATAATAAAATTTCAAATACAATATTGTTTTTTAGAAATTCAACATAAGCAATGATGAAATTACTTCACATAGCATAAGTAATAAGTAGGAGAAGCTTCCAATTGCATTTTCTTGTCATGGCATTCCATGTACCACTTTTTACTGAGGCATCTTTTCAAATAGTTCACTACCTTGTCTATGTTATGGATGCTTGGAAGAAATATATGAAAGAATAATGGTAAGCAATAGCATAGGCAAGGCAATGAGTTGTTTAAAACAATTCCTCAAAGAAATGTGATCTTATGGTGATTCCCATCACCATGAGACCCAATTACTTTGAGTATTTTTTTCAAATAGCTCATCACCTTTTCTATGCTACCACATTTTCCATACATGTCTACCAAAACATTTTATCAAACAATTCATTTCCTTGCTGCTATGGCTAAAATCCTAAAAAAGGTGTTTTCCAACAAACTATGGATACTTGGAAAAAATCTATCAAAGCATAGTAGTAAGCAATAGCATAGACAAGGCAGTGAGTACTTTGAAAAAATGCCTCAAAGAAATGTGGTCTCATGGTGATGGAATGCCATTCCATCACCACAAGACCACATTTCTTCAAGGAATTTCTTTAAACATCTCACCATCTTTTCTATGCTACCATATTTTCCATACATGTGTTCCAAATAATTTATCAAAATACTCACTTCCTTGCTACTATGGCTAAAATCCTAAAATAGGTGCTTTCCAACAAACTATCGATGCTTGGAAAAATTAAGAGACAAAAAGCATAATAGTAAGCAATATCATAGGTCAAGGCGCGGAGTAGTATGAAAAATTTCTTGAAAATGTGGAATCTCATGGTGATGGAATGTCACCCAACAATTGGTGGAGACCACATTTCTCTGGACATTTTTCAAACAACTCATCGCTGAAGAATAGAAACCAACCTTTAGCCAAAATTCCCCTCCAAATCCTTTTCAAGGTCCTCATCCTTAATTTACCAATCCATGGAACCTTCCCTCTTTTATTCCACTTTTTCATGTCCCCACCCCTCCCTCTTCATGTCATGATCGCCCTCCATCTCATAACCAAGACCACACTATACCATCCACCCCATCCCAACATAATACCATAAAGAAGGAAATTAATTGTTTGAAAATATTCCTCAAAGAAATGAGGTCTTATGGTGATGGAATGCCATGACACATTTGTTTGTAATGGAATTCCATCACCATGAGACCCCATTTCTTTAAGTTATTTTTTCAAATAGTTCACTTCCTTCTCTATGCCACCATAGTTATCGTACATGTCTACAAGATCATTTTATCAAATAGTTCACCACCTTGCTACTATGGGTAAAAGTATACAAATAGGTGCTTTCGAACAAGCTATGGATAGGGAAAATAGTAATCATGATATTTAGAAATATATAGTTTAATAAGTACTCAAAAAAAAATTCATTATCTCATACATTATAAGTCATGATGTGGATCACTATTTTGGTTTTCGTGATTGAATAATTTGTTGTTTTATTTTTAGATGTTGCAAGCGGATACACCTTTGAATTTTCATAGGGAAATGGAGCTTGGTGTTTCATGTGCTATAGACTCCTCAATGGCTCTCATAGGGGAGGTATGAGGTAGATTACTAAATTTCAATTTACATTCATTGTTATAGCTGTTAGTTAGTGAAAAATCAAACTATTATTTATTCATAGTTTAATTTCTCTTTGGATGGCTTTTGCAGGGCTTCAACACACCTCAACATGGTCAGTTGAATATTTCCCTCTTGGGGAGTGATCATCAAATGGCGGTAAGTGATTATTTTGTTAAATATATCATTTTTTATAATGTAATTTCTATATATTAATGTCTTTACTTGTTACTATAACTGATAAGAAGTTTGACCAAGAACTAAACCCTAGGAAGAGCACCAAGAGCACTCCTCAACCTCAGAATAAATGAGTGATAGACCTATCACCATCCAATTGATAAGAAAAGGGAAAGAGTTTATTTTGAGAGCATGGAGAGCAATGAATTTCATTCCAAAGCCCTTTGTTGTATGCCTATATGGAATTTTTGTACATATTTTGTATTGGATATATTTGACATTGTATGCTATATGGCATTCTCATAATCCTATATGGCTATTTTGTATATATTTTATATTTATATCAAAATATATTGATGTATGCGTACATGGCTATTTGGTTATAACAAATATTTTTTATCGATGGTGTCCATATTTACATTATAAATCCATGGTTCAATAGATATGAGTTATGTGTATTCAAGTGTATACTTTACAACTTATGTGTATAGTTTGTGACTTATGTGTATTCCAATGTATTCTTTGCAACTTACGTGTTTTCATGTGTATAACTTGTATTCATGCATATACTTTGTATTAATTTGTGTATACTATGTATTTGTGTGTATACTTTAAGGCTTACATGTTTTTTAGTACAAGTTTTTGCTTCCATTATTCACATGTATGCTTGACTTATTCATGTGTATACTTATTAATTGGTTAGTTCTAACATTAATCATTGTTTTCCTTCATGGTTTGTCTTGAATACTCATTGATTGATGCTAAACAACTTCAATATTTCTAGGAATACTAGTAGAGTTACAAATTACAAAATTACACAAATTGAAAAGAAAATATTAACTACAAATAAATGCATTGATTATTAACTTGATAATTGATTAAGAATGAGTATAATATATATCAAGAGATGAGTCTTCTAGAATGGCAACTATGAACTAAAAAATAGGCAAAGCATTCCCAATACTTTGAAAGCAATAATCCGCCCAAAATTGCAATGGGGGAGTTCTAGGATTATTTAATATGTTTGAGAAATGTATTTCCTAATGCTCCCTTCTTCTTAAATATCTCAATTCAGTTTAATCCAAAGATTTCCATGAGATGCTTTATCTAAAAGCAAAAAACATATTTTCAATTGGTATTCCATGAGATGTTTCATAAAAAGATTCCAGTATATTTAATCTTTTGATTAAAACAACTCAATAAAGCAAAGGATACATAATCTTCACAAAACTTGCAAAAAATAATATTCATAGTAGATGATGAGTAGTTAACTTCTTGACATGTTGTAAGAGTGGGGGACTGACCACTTTCAAGGCCTAAGTCATGAGAGGCCAAGAGCGGAGGACTGCCCAAACTTACCTTAGCTAATATGGATTTCAAGAGGTAAGGAATGAGAATGATGAGGACTATAGAGTCCCCCAATCACTCTACAAAACCAAAGTAAAGTAAGAGGTCACACGATTCAACTTTCAGATTCGGCTTTGTTCCTCGGAGAGCTTTCTTTCTGAGGACGAAAGTGCAACACGTTGGCATCTCTCAGGTGCACTGGTGTCTATACAGCCAAAAAATATAAGAGACAAGAGAAAAATATAGAAGTCAAACTAACAACTTGATAGATGATTTCAAGGAAGTCGAAATGAAACTATTGAATGAAAATGGGATAAGGAGATTATACCAACGAAGTTCTTGCAAATGAGATCTTCTTTCTAGCAAAATTCAAGAGCACCAAATCTTGCACACACAAGAGAGAGAAAAATGTTGGGGAAGGGTTCTATAGGGTCCTGCCTCAATCAGACTTCATTTTGGTGTTTCCATCTCCATGTATAGTCAAGATAAAGATGATAGATAAATGATAAATAAAGATTACCAAAGCACTACAAAAAGTAGTAAAGTGTTATTCAACCAATGTAATAGAGAAAAGAAATGGGAAGCTTAACACCTCTACCAAATGAACTCAAGAAAAATGGGGAGAGAATGAGAATACTCAAGCCTCTGCTACAATGATGTGGTTCCAAACTCACTCTACTGAAGTGATTGAAAGATTGTTGTTGTTGCTGCAATGTTGGATGGAGTGCAAATGGAGTGCTCAAAATAGTGTATGGAAAAATGGAGTGAATGCTTGAGAGATAGAATGGATGCTTGAAAGATGAAAGAAGGTTGATCAAAGATGGTAAAGGGTTGCCAAAAAGATGACTAGAGGATGATCAAATATGGCTAAAAGGTGAGATTGCATGAAGGAATGGTAAATTTGTAGAGAAGGAAAGCATAACAGGAAATTTCAAGTCAGTGAGGTCGAAGTGGAGGTGTTACACCTTGTTCTAAATAGAAAGTGTAACATCTCTTCACATTCCAAGCGCAGGATTTCATTATGGATGTTAGCAC
>VDFB02086081.1:152590542-152767867 GCA_007258455.2 Sequoia sempervirens | reverse complement strand
ACAGTTATAACACAGTTGATCTTGATCATTACTCCATTTACTACAGTCCATGTCTGTTGAGTTGCCTGCTGTGGAAGTCCAATAAGTGGCGTTCACATACACAAAGTTGCACGAACTTGGAGGCTTGCAGCAACCGGACTACAAATTCGATTCAAATTTCACATGTTATTATTACAGAAAGATATCAAAACCCTAGTGTTCATAAGATGAAAGAGGCAGAGCTCAGATACTCCAAAGTTACAATATTTATAACAAAAAGGAGATTTTAGGCGTGGAAGGTCAAGTGAATTACCTGAATTGGCGATAAATTCTTTTTGTAGAACTGCTCTGCAACTTCGTCGACCGAATTAGCGGCAAGTTTCTTGCATACTTTGGCGTCCTGAAGGCAGCTTTTGATTTTGTTCCAGTTGCTGCCCTTCTCTATTCTATTCTGCAGCCAGTTTGAGTAGTCCCCCAGGCGGTAATCTTTGTACCCTCTCCCCGAGACGGCCTGGCCGGCGCCCTTGTTGGTGATGACGAAGGCGAAGACAGTGAAGCAGAACAAGAGCAGAATGAGCACAAACATGGCGGCCAAGTAAAGCCAGAGTAGCCATTTGATTCTGCAGCAGGCGCCTACCAAGCCGGCGAGAGAGACGAGCATGAGAAACGCTCCGAGGACTATCGCAGGCCATTGAAGAATCTTCTCGCAGTCACTGCCTGCCTTCGTTGCCAGCCATATTCCGGCGCCCAAGATCGGGAGAGAGAGCACAAATGTTGCAAAATTAAGTAATCCGATGATGTTGTTACTGAAACGAACCATTCTCAAATATCTTTCCACCAAGAGAAAAGAAGATACTAAATTGGAATTCAAGAATTCCTTTTTAACAAGAACGTATTTGAATTATCAGAATGGAATGGAAGTACAGAGCCACTGTTAAGCAGAGCAAATGGGCGTTACTAGACGCGTAATGATTTGTTATGCAGGGGGTATTTCTTTGGGATTTCCTTAACAGACTGTGTCTTCTTTGTTGGCATTTAATTAATGATTTAAAATGATTAAATTCAAGAACGAGGAAAACGATCCGCGAGGACTTTTTATGAAGAAATGATTTAAAAGAAAATAAAAAAATGTGTAGAATATGATGGGTGAGCATGCACAGCTCACGTGAGGTGGTGACAGGTGTCATCATTGGCGGACGATTTCAAAGTTGCCAAGTCCAATCTCTCCTACTTCGAATGGCATTCATTTAAAGTTTATTAAATGTGATTACACGTCAAGTGACGAAGCCTCCACATAATTTGTATCATATTTGTACCTGCCACTTTGACTTTATTTTTCTTTCTTTTATTTTTAGTGTATCTCAGGAAAGTATAATCTTGTTTGATCAATCAAATAGTATAAATATGTCAATTTTTTATATGAATGAGGTGTAAAATTGCTATCATCTATTTGAATAATTGAACTCATGATATTTTTAAGTAGAGTTTTTCAAAACTTTTTTAATGATTTTTTCCTTCTTAGGCTCTATTTTAGCTAGGATATTATAGTTGTATAATCTAGGTTTTGAATTTCAAATTTTCTCTTAAGTTCATAAATTTAGAAATATAATTGCTAGTTATCATGTGCACATTAAATATTTCAAATTACATGTTTAGGATTATGCAGTTAAGAATATCACCCTAAATAAATTTTAAGGAAAAGAATCACACCAAAACAAATTTTTTATTGATCACGTCACAAAATAAATTTACATCAATCTCAACTTACATTACTACAAATAGTCTAACATCTAATATTCTAATTAAGTAGTTGACATGTTATCATTCATATTACTTCATTGATTTATTGTCACTCACATCAACTCACTCTTTCCCACTTTCATACCTTAAATAAAACTCATTTTAATAAGAATAATGCTTAGATTGGTGTATATATAATCTATTTATTTTAATAAATAAATTATATATAATATTAATTAAAAAATTAATTTTTATTAATATATCATTAGATTATAGAAAACAACTAATTAAGTTGTTTGAACCAACACAACATAATACTATTATGTATATTTGTCATTAGTAATAACAAAATCACAGTGGGCTTCAAATGAAGGGCTTGGTTGTTGATATTAATGAGGGGCTCATTGCTACTGTGACTAACTTGCCTATGGTTGGCTATAAATTCTTCAAAGATAAGAAGAGCAATGACGAGACTATGGGGGTGATCCCACAATAGTGGTTTACAATTTTTGGCCAAACTGGATACTAAAATATATATTTTTAACTAAATCTTCACTTTCGGGCACCTATAGCGGCTAAACTATGAGGAATTTGAAAATGATGCAAACTAGAGTTTCGTGACATTTTGTCTGTAGATTCTAAATATATTTTTTTCAAAATTTTTGGAATTAGTTTGCACTTCTTTTTCCATCTCCCTCGAAAACTAATTTTTTTCATAAAACAACATTTTTAAAAAGTGACTCACCGTATAACGTATAACTTTTTTTCCATGAAGGATAAAATTCTAATTCTTTCAAATTTAGATTTGTAACTTTGATATCTAGTGCTTCCACTTGGTTAGATAGTTTTTATTGAATATTTTTTCTTTAATCAAGTTTCAAAGTCAAACCAATTACAATTCAAACATAGCGCAACCGTATAACACGTAACTTTTTTTGTATGTATCAAAATTTAGTCTTTTTATTGGATCAAGGACTTCAATATCTGGTGCACTCATATTTTTCAAAAAAAAATTATAATCTGCTATTTTTCCACATGTGTAAAACAGAGAGCTCGATTTTTGGTGAAAAACCTATGTTTATTAAAACCAAAAAATATTAAAATTATATTCGTTGGATAGCTCATTCCAATGACTACCTAATTCTAGTTGGGTTTGTGAAGTCTCCACCATTTTCGTCTTCAACCGGAGCTCTGAAGTGCAAAAATTTAGATTATTTTTGTGTCTTAGGGAGAGAATGAGGGATAAGCGGGGTTTGAACGAACCCTAGTTCAAGCGGACCACCCTTCCATAATGCATTTTGGTTGGTTTTTGGGCGGGAAAGAATTAAATGGGTTCATTCGAACCCTAGTTCGAGCGAACCCATTATGGGTTCGGTCAAACCAGTAGGTATGTATGAACCCCCAAAATCAATTTTTTTGCCATGGGGTCATTTTTTGTGAGTTTTCCTTTCTCACTTGAATTATAAACCACTTTTGTGGGTTTACCCATGGCTCAATTTTTCAAAGCTGATGAAAGGAAAAAACTCGTCAAAATGGAGGCTTGGGGCTATGAGCCGAAGTCTCTCAAGAAGATATGGATGAACATTGTGGAAGTTATAATGTGGTGTGTGACTCTAAAACACAGGTTTACTGTAATCCTTGGCCATCATTTTACTCTTTTAAACCATTTTAGGCATGGGTTGTTTGTTTTCTTTCCATTTTTTCTCTTGTCTTCCATTGAGGTCTATGTGTATGCACACTTAAAAAAATAGGAGGGAATCAGTCCTACATAAGGGCCTTATTCTATTAATTATGGAGCACATAAAAGCTCTTAAATCCTTGCCTCTTCAATTAAGGGTAAGGAGAAGATTGTTAGTGAGGTTTCTAGCTCTTTTGGTTCAAACACTATCATAGCTAAGGATGAGGAGTGGAATGAAGATGGTGAGGAAGAGACCTCATCCCCTATAGCTACATCCTTAAAAAAGAGGAAGAAGGGTATTTCTAAAGGTAAATGGGTAGCTAAGTGTCTTATTCTGCAAGAGTCAAAGTCACAGTCTAATGGTGAGGATACAAAAGTGGGCTCTGGAGATTCCACGCCCATGGATGATGCTTTGAACATTGGTCAAAGTGATAATGAGGTTGGGGGTAAGGAGGACGGGTTTCAGGAGAATGTGTTGACAATAGAGGCCAAGGACAAGCCCGAGAGGGTTTTGTTATGCCTTGCATAACCACCTCATTTTATTTTTGGTTAAAATGGGTTGCTTAGTGCTTTTGCTTGTCCTTGGTGTTTTGGTTTTGGCCTTAGGAGTTGTTCTTTTTCCTCTGAAGGCCTTCTTTTTTTGTTCTAGTGGGTTCAAAGCGTAGGATGAAACTAAACTTGAAACCTTTACAAAGTTTCTAGCTTGGTTCCCATTCCAGTTCCAGTTTTGCTCTTTGTTGTCTTTCTTTGTCATTGTGTGTGTGTTCGATTATTGGTTTGGTTTCTTCCCTTAGGTATTTCTTTGTTTTTCTTTTCCTTTTATTTTCTTGCTTGTTGTTGGAAGCGGAACCGAGATGGAAATTGAACTTGAAACTTGGTGAAAGTTACAAATTCGGTTTTGGTTCTGATCCCACTCCCATTGTGTCTTGCCCGGTTTTGGTTTGTTGTGCTTGCATTTGTTGCAGAAACGAAACCAGAGTCAAAACGAAGTTGGGAACTTTATAAATTTTTGGTTTTTGTTTTGGTTTCGACTCCACTCCCTGCATCCCTTTGTCATTTTTTCTTTTTGTTGCCAGAGCCGAAGTTGGAGTAAGATATGAAACTTGTCTAAAGTTTCATGTCCTGATCTAACTTTGAGTCCGCATCTGCCTTATCTCAAATTCACGTATGGGTTGAATATGCATAATGAATTTGACTCCGCCCCGACCAACCACATTAATGGCATTTATTGCCACTTCTCTCACACATGCGAAATAGGTTTTAAAAACTTAATTGTGTTTGTTATCGCTCATAAGTGTTATTTGAAGCATTTTTGCAACTTTGAGCTACAGGGAATTTGAGAAGAACATATTTGGATCATGGGAATGTATTGAGGGGGTGATTTCTTATCAAATTTCAACCCTTTTTTGGTGTATTTCGAGGTAGGCACTTCATTTTATTTTCCCAGTTATGTTTCTATTCGTTTCTTTTTGTTTGTGTGTTCTTCATGCATTCATGAATTTTTCTTTCTTGAATTTTCACTAGTTTTTGGTTTGCTTTTGTTTGTTTGTTGTTTCTTTCTGTTTTCTTTTTCTTTTTCTTTGGTTTGTTATCTTTTCTATTTGCTTCTTCATTTTTGTTGTTGTTTTCACATTCGGTGGCTTTGTCTGTACTTGTCATTCCCTAATTTTTTATTGGGTTTGGTTTGGAAGGATTTAGGGCATTTTAAATTGTTTTAATCTACTAAAATATTCTTTTAATCTTATTGATGTGTCGAGTTAATGATTCTAATGGCTAGGGTTTTAATGCCCTAAATTTTGTTAGCTGACATTTCATACAAACTAGGGTTTGTACAATTGACCATTACAATTTTGTTCTTTTAAAGTTTGAATTTGGGCTTATTTTGTCATTGGTGAGTTTTAGCCCCTTTATTCAAGGTTTTCCATGACTTCATATAACCTGGGTTTTAATTCAATTTGATCACATGTTTTAAATTAATGGGTTTTGATGATTGACTAGTGGACCCAGATCTGAATCTGAAATTGTTCTTAAAATGTTTTCTTTCATAAGAGTTTAGATCCTGAATTGATCCCACCTCTATTGAATAATGAATTTTAGTCTACATCCTTCTTTGTACCTTATTGGAACTAGATCCAGAGTGATACTAATTTGGAATTGTTGGTTAGTTCCAAGTTCGGGTTTCATTCTGATTTCGATTCTGGTCTTATTATGATTGTGTTGTTGGAAAAGTGCTAATTTAGATTTTTTCCTTTGTTCTTTGGTAGAAGCAAAACCAGGGGGGAGTCAAGTTTGAAACTTTCAATTAATTCTCCATTTTGTTCCCATTTCAATTCTAGTTTCAAGTCCATTTTGTTTCTAGTCCTGATCCTGCTAGTGTTAAAAGTCTTCTTTCTCCTAATTCTTTCATGGATCTGTCCTTGGTGAGTATAAAATTTGGCTAAGTATAAGAAGGGATGGAGAATGGTATGAGAGGTAAGGTATGGTATAATATTTTTCATGTTTTTGAGGTTCTAATCTTGGGTTGTATTACAGGAGTAAAGGATGTCACGAGCCTCAGATGAAGCATCTCAAAGGAGTCAACTTGTTGAAAGCTCCAAACAAGGGGGAAAACCCAAGAAGATAAAGGTTGAACAGTTACCCTACACTTTGAGGTATAAGAATAAGAGTCCAACTCCTACTACAAGCAAAGTGGACTCGGATCTAGTAGACATTACTGATACTAATTTGGGGCTATTCAACTTTCAAGAGATGCTTGAAGAGATCTTTGCAGAAGAAATACCATGGACACAAAGGATTCAACAATCTAGTTTAGCTCACGTTGTTTTCTTTCCTCTGTCAGTTCAATGCCTTGAATTGCTATTAACTACAATAGGGGCATATAACCAAGCAACAAGGCAATGTGTGGATTCACATGGGAACATCATTATTTATCTAACTCCTTAGATGATACAATTTATGTTTAATGTACCAACACCTAAAAATCCAAAGTAGTTGAATGAGTCAAAAGCATTGATTTTATACAATAATAAGAAGGATGACAACATGTCACACATGAAAAAAAATGGATGAGGGTGGAAAATAAATCCTTGCTTAAGAACCCTGATCAACCTAAAAGATCAGATTTCACTCAAGAAATTTGAGATATAATTATGATGTTGTCAAGGGTGTTTGGAAAGAGGGATGCGTCATGTTTCAAAGAACGAATGTTTCCATTCATTCATACCATCTTTGATGGTGGGAAGCAATTTGATTGGCCCATGATTAGTTTAGAATCCCTGCACAATCATATGATCAAAGTAAGGGAGACTAAGACATTCTTTGTGACTTCTTATGTTGTATATTTAGCAGCAAGAAGAGGTATTTTTCCTAGTCTAAATGCAGTTGGAGTCTTAGGAGAATCCCCTCAATAGAAAAAGGTCTAGGACCACTACGACCAGTTGACCTTGCAAACCTCTGAGGTGCATTTTAGAAGAGTGAATGTTGTATTCTTATATGTAATCATTAATCAATTGACAGGGGATGCAGGATATATGTTGAGTAGGGATGCCATAGTGTTCATTGCTGAAAGGGGGCAGTGGAATATTCAATATCCTAAATTCACATATTTTAGGTTGGCTGGATTTGATGGACACCCTCATTTATTGCCAAGGTGTTGTAGTAATAAAATTGTGCTTATGGAGTTTATCTATCAAGCAATATGAGTTAATCTTAGGTTTTCCAACAAGCATAAGGTAGGTTGCCATAAGTTTGTTTTGAAGTTAGGGGAATATAGTTGTGCACATAATGTGGCAACGAAGGTAATCAGTGATGAACTAATTCATCTAAATTTGGGTTTGTATACTTCCAGGAAACACTTTGACCCTAAGCATAAAATGCAGGCTTTGCTCCCTACGGTCTTTGAAAAACATTTCAATATATTAGAGGATTTTTGGGTAGAATTGTAGGTTGACTATGATTTGAGGAAAAGAAACTATGAGAGGTTACCCATCCCATGGATGATAGAATTTGGGGTAAAGGAGGAAATTCCTGACACATTGTTAGATGATGGAGTGGTCTTAGACCCTGCTTATGATGCTAAGAATATAGGAACCAAGAATTTGGACCTGGTAAATTGGGATGAGGAAGAAACTATTGATATTAAGAAAATTTCAAGGCTAGTTTTGGATAGGAGCATTCAATGGGTGCTTTTGAGGGCTAAGGATCCAGGGGCTCAAAATTCAAAAAAGAGGAAGACTCTTGGGACCACTCAATTTTACTAGAGAAATAAAAGAAGAACAACTCCAAAGGAGCAATTAGAATTCTTCCCTCTTGGTTCTAGGGAAGAACTCAATCCAACATTGCTTGCCCAAGATGTACTTGAGGAACAAGAGGGAGAGGTTGCTACTAATTTTGGGGAAGGAACTACATCTCAACCCATTGAATCAACAACTACTACAGGAGAAGCCTCAACACAACCTCCTGTGATTGAGAAAACAATTGGAGAAGTACCTACTGAAATCCTTCCAAAGGAGCCTGAATTGTCAAAATGGAAGGAAATGGAGGTGTAGATCCATGACATTGAAACATATTTATAAGCCACCCACTCTAACAAGGAAACCCCAATGGTTGATAAAGAAACTGAGGAGGTGGTAACCGAACATGTCCTCACTCTTGGGGATCAATACAAGCTATTTGAAGATGCCAAGTAAGCTGTTGATGCCAAGGCCCAAGTTGAGGCACTTGCAAAGAAAAAAGAAGACGAATCTGCTCAAGCCAAAGCTGAAGAATTGGCAAGGAAGCAAAAAGAGAAAGAAGACTTGTTGCTGCAACAGAAGGAGCAAGAGCTAAAAATGAAGATGGAAAGTGACAAAATTGCTTTAGTTCAAAAGATACATGATCTTGAGGAAAAGAAAGCCCAACATAAAAGGGAAATGGAGGCCTTAGAAGCCAAATTTAAAATGATTGAAGAGGCCCAAAGGAAGAAAGATAAAGAAGAACGCCTACTAAAAGAAAAAAGAGGCTTTAAAGAGTTAGCAAAGCATGAAAAGCTATCCAAAGAAGCGTGGGACAAGGTTGAGCAATTGGAGAAACAGAAGGAAAAAATGTACAAACAAAGAGAAGAATTGTTAGAATAGAGGAGAGTTGAGGAAGAACGTGAATTAAAAAGGAGTTGGAAGCAAAGAAATTGCAAGAAGAAAAGGAAAAGGCAGAGAGAGAGAAGTAGTAAGAAGTTGATTCTCAACCTCAAACATTAGTTTGGAAACCCCTTTCTCCACCTACCTCTTCCTCAACACAAATGATCACCCCACCTACTACCCCTACATAGTAAAGCTAGACTTAGAAAAGAAGCAAATGTTGCAACCCCAAACACTGAATTGGGATGAAATGATGAAGGAAATTGATAAAGAGAGGCCAAAGAAAAAAGCAAGAGTTCTTCATTTTACTAGGCTTACAGATGCAGGTGAGCTTATTATTGAGTTGTAATCCCCATGGTTGAAAAGGATAGGAAATATATGCAGTTGGTTGATTATCAATTGGGGACTATTAATTTGGGAAGACCAAAAATAAACCAACAAGTGAAATTGATTGATGTAGTGGCATCAACCACTAAATCAAGAATGATTAAAGATAAGCAGAGAAAGGATGAATGAATGCTCAATTGGACTAGCTACATAAGTTCCTCAAAGATGTTTCCACTCCTAATATTCAACAAGTTGCTACCCCTGACATCTCGGTCCTACTAAGTAAAAAGGAAGCAAAATATTTGGTTCAAATGAGGAATAAAGTAGGAATGCTTGATAGGTGGGTGGATAAGTTGAACCAAGAATTTGATGAATTGCTTGTTGAAGGTTTCAAGGTTCATGAAATGGTATTGGAACTAATAGAGGAAATAAATGTTCATTCTGAAGCTTTGGGAAAAGAAGGGGAGGAATGTAGAGAATACACTAGGAAGTTGAAAGATATTAATAAACTTTCAAAACAAACTCTCCTAGAATAGTCAATCCTTGAAGAAGATAATGAAGGTTTCTTTGAGAAGACAAGGGACATCATAAAATTTAAGTCTTCATTCATATACCAACATAAAGATCACATTCAGTAAGTTGGTAAAGATTTAAATGAACAAGTTGATGAGTTGGAGGCAATAATTGCTATTTTGGCTTGTATTGATATACCTGTGAAGGACGACTTACCCCTTGATAAGTTAAAAGAGAAATGCAGCAATAGACTTCAAGAGGTGATGAAAAAGTAAGATGATGATGAGGATTTTATGCTAGACTGACTTATAGAGATTAGAGATGAAGCAAAAGCTGCCAGAAGAGAGTTGATCAAGATGAAAGATATGTAGGAGATTGCTACTGCAGAGGTGAAAAGGATTAAGTTTGAAAACAACTGGCTAGATGGTCCTGATATAGCCATGCTCTAGCAAGTGTTCAATACCTATGATGAATATCTCCAAGAACATAATGCTAGAGGGTGAGCTGGCATAGGAAAGTTCCTTCTAGTTGGATGCTTGAAAACTTGGTCAACAGAGCAATCAACTTCCCTATTCTTCAACAAGTCAAAGATAGCTTCAAACCTCAATTTCCTTGCAACTTATCCCCTTTCTTTAGGAAAATTTTGGATGATGATATGTTCCTGGCCAAGGGTAGGAAATCATAGACAGTGCTTATCTTTGCTTGGTTGCTTCATTGAGATTTTGGATCTTATATTTTGTAGCTTTAGGTTGCATCCAACTTGTTAGGTTTTGAAGCCTATAAAGTGAACTTTGAAAGGCATTGTAAAGGTCGGTTGGTTGAAGTCAGATTAGCCACCTTAGAGGAGATTATTAGTGATAGCTATTAGTTTAATTTTTTTTAAATTTGCAAGCAAGATACTTTGATACTATTTTCTTATAGTTTATGCAATTTTAGTTTATTTTTAGTAGTTTTAATGATGATTTCAATGAACAATGGTAATTCATGTTCCAATGGATTTTGTTGTGCACAAATGGTTCGTATTTGATGAAATATCACTAGAAGGATCTGGATTTTAAACTATTTCATTGATTTGTCTATGAGTGTGGTTTATTCATGTCTATTGATCTATTATTCTAATCAATGAGTTGAGGTGTTTTGGGATTTTGGAAAATAAAATTTTATGAATGATTAAGATAGTGGTATTTTGCACTATGGATGTATGTAATGGTATAGTCAATACTATGGATTGCATCATGTTATGGTTTTGGTGAATTGATAACACACTCATTATTTGAATGCATGTCTAGATTTGAATAGTTTTACATTTATGATTTACTATTCCAAGGCTCTGATTTATCTTTTTTAGCTCCTTTAAACCCCCCAAATTTTAAATTTCTTTATAGAATTCAATTTGTATCCTTCTTACCAATAGGCCCCTTGCATATTATAGCCATAATTGACCACTTGGCTAAGCAGTAACATTGTGAACCAACATCAAGGACCTTGGAAGGTGATAATTTTCACTACCGGTTGTCTTTTTTAGGAGAGGTGAGGTGTTTATATCTTACTTGCATGTTGTGTGTCAACTTGGCATATCAACAGGTTTCTAAGCGTATTGCCATGAAAAACCAAGCCTCGAAGGATATAGTCAAGGTCACCATGGAGCTCTACAAGGAGAAGGCTCTAGAAGAGAAGGCGGTGGAAATTGATGATTACCCAGTTCATAACTCTCCTAATGTGGAAATTGAGGGTGAGAAAAATGTTTAGGAAGAGGAGGATGTAGGGCAGAAGCATGTGAAGTTGGAGCCTCTAAAAGTTAACCCCCTATTGGAAGACTTATCCTATCTTAATGATGATCCACTTCTATGTTTGAGCTTCTTGATATGGCAAGGGAAGGGGCTATTGGTACTTTCAAATTACCAGAATGTACTCTCTAGGAATTTAACAAGGTCAACATCAAAATTAGGGATTTGAAAGAGAATTTGCAAAATATTCTAAAGGGCTCGACACCTCAGATATTCTAATTGACAAAATTGTTAATATTGAGGGTTCATTCACTGAATTCAAGTCCCTCTGTGAGCAGTGATTGGATGGGTTAGAAACCAATGTATTGGATACTAATGCGGATATTAAGAAGCTTCTACAGGCCTATCACATTTTAGTAAAGAATAGCACTTGTGGATTCTTTGGAGGTCCTATTTCATAAGATTAGTGAGCTTAGAGAGGACCAGTTATATTTTTATGAGTTAATGGAGAAGGAGAAATTGGCCAAAGGTAAAGGTAAAAAATGTGCGAAGGATGATGGTAAAGGCTCTGCTATTAGAGGGCTCGTTGACTAGAAGAAATCCTTCGAAGCTAAGAAAAAAGAATTCTTGGACATGATTGGGGTGCATAGGAATCAATAGCTTTAGGTGGCCAACAACTTAACCGATATGAAGTATTGTCATGATTTATAGTTTTTGTTTGCTTTTTTGTTGTTGGGTCCCACTTTCTTTCTTGTTGTTTTGTTGTTTTGTTGCTATTGGTTGTTGTTGGTATTTTCGGGTTTTACCCTTTGAACAACATTCTATATCTCCTGGTGTTTTGAGTTTTGGGCTGCTATTGGTGTCTTAGTTTAGTATCTTTTGGGTAGCATTTTGTTTCAAAAGTTGTAAAGGGTTTCAGGCCCTTCAAAACCTATTTTTCTTGTATAATCAAAACAGAATCACAATGGCCTTAAATGAGCTAAGTTATATTTAATCATTTTTACCGTGATAATTTTTTTTGTTTTAGCTTAAGTGCCATCACAAGTACTATAATACAATTTTATCTTTAAGTGTCATAACAATTACCATAATACAATCAACCTATAAAAGCATAATTTTTTAACATAATTTTTTTGTTAAATAAACTTAATTAATAGATATTAATTTATTGTTAGGATTTGAGGCCCATATGCCAATTGGATTCTCATAGTCTAGGCTGAAGATGGCTAGATCAGGAATATGGGCTACCAAAAAAGATAAAGGATACAAAAACAGTTGGGTCTCCATCGCTAAAGAGCTTTCCCATTCAGAGCAATTAAATATGAAATGATGGATCTGTCAGTTTGGCTGGCTTGGCCAGATTGGCACAGAAGGGTATAAACAAGGGTGAGGTACATCCTTATTTTGGAATGCACACACAATGAACTAAATCACGATAAGAAAGTACTCGGCCATAGATATTCTCGAGAACATCCACAGGAGATAGTACTAAAACTTGTGTGAAGATCAATTGTTGATCGAAAGGAATCAACTGGTATCAGTCGAGAGGACGTAGGAGTTTAATGCAGTCGACTGAGCATTAATGGATGACGATGGTTGGCTCTCTATTTATCTGAAGTTGAGAATGGAAAGCAGTGTTAGAACACATGGGAACACCAATTAAGCTAAAGAGCTCCAAGAAGGAAGTTGCCTTCTTAGGCTATACCTCAGATCAACATTTGAAGAACATATGTCTCAATAAGGACATTCACTGCTTGGAAGTAGTAAGGATAGTGTTGGGGAGTAGATATTGCTTTTCGCACAACATAACTAGGGAAAAATCAAATATTTCATCCTGTTTTCTCGCCTCCCTCTTGGATTTGAACTTTTTGAAGGAATGATGCTTGTTACTTTAGCGTTCAATGTTTAAAGCATCCATTTTGGTTGATGATATTGACAGAGTGGCATTTTCCCTCCCAAGAGTTGGGATTCCTTGGTCAGATGATGTCATTTGAATGTTTCAGCAGGGGATGGAGGTTGATTAGCACCCCTTTATCCTCAACTTAAGTGCCAATGGGTTGCAACAACACAAGCAATGGGCTACTTTGGGCTCCAACTTCCTTTGTCGCAGGTTGGGGCTAGATGAGGTGGTGGGGATATAATGGTGCCACAAATTTACAGAGACCGTGGGAACAAGCCTTTTTATGATGAAAACGACTAAGGTTTGGGTGTGGAATGCATATTTTGTTAGGTGTGGATGAAATAATGTCAATACTCTATAACACAAACCCTAGACTAGGGATTGTATGCTTTTGGATGTTTTGTTGGTTTAAGGCTAATATCTACCTTTGGCTCTTTGCTCTACCATCTTGGGGAGCTGAATCAATGTAATTTTTGATAATATCAATATAATGCATGCAACTTCAATTGTGTATTACGTATCATTTTTTTTTTAGGATTTGATAATTATGATAAATATTTAAAAATTAAATAAGAAGAATAATGCATTTATTTTAAAATTGATGATAGAAGAATGATGTTGATAATATGTGAAAACTATTTCTTTTCAAAAATTTGATGACCTTGATATGTTAATTGTCTTAAAAAATAAGATCATAGAAAACCATACAATTGAATCCCAAGTGTTATGGATTCGATCTTGAATATTGTAGATTTGAACTTTGATGTACAAATTTAAACAAAATTAATACAAACTACCAATTCTTGATTGAACTAATCTCAAAAGTATGGTGTGCATGGAAGGATTGTGGTGTCTATAGAAGTAAATGGGAAAATGTTGAATTTTTAGGATCAATTTATCTTAGTTCAAACCCTTGTATTGGTTGAATAATTTATTAAATCTAACATAAAATCAAATACAATATCTACCAACATTTAGATTCTTTATAAAAATGAGATTCATTATCTTTGAATGACAACATAATTGCTAGTTATCATGTGCACATTAAATATGTCAAATCACATGTTTACGATTATGTATTCAATAATATCATTCTAAATCAATTTTAAGAAAAAGAATCACACCAAAAAAATATTTATTGATTACACATCACAAAATAAATTTACATCAATCTCAATTTACATTACGACAAACTCTCTAACATTTAATATTCTAGTTAAGTAGTTGACATGTTATCATTCATATTAACTTCATTGATTTATTGTCACTCACATAAACTCACTCTTTCCCACTTTCATACTTCAAATAAAAACTCATTTTAATAAGACTAATACTTAGATTGATGTATATATATAGTCATTATATTTTATAAATTTATTATATATAATTTTCAATTTAATTATTATTGTTAATATATTATTATATTAAAAAAATTAGTTCATTATGTTGTTTGGACCAACACAACATAATATTATTATGTATATTTGTCATTAGCAAGAATAAAATCATAGCGGGCCTTAAATGAACTAAGTTATATTTAATAATTTTTATTGTGATAAAAATTTGTGTCTTAGTTTGAAGTGTCATAACAAGTACTATAATAAAAGTGAACATAATTTTTTAACATAGTTTTTTTATTAAATAAATATTAATTAATTGTTAGGATTTGATAATTATAATAAATATTTAGAAATTAAATAAGAAAAATAATGAATTTAGTTTTAAAATTGATGACAGAAGAATGGTGTTGATAATATGTAAAAACTATTTATTATCTTCAAAAATTTGATCATCTTGATACGTTAATTGTTTTAAAATTAGGATTATAGAAAACTCTATAATATAATCTCAAGTGGCATGGATTTGATCTTGAGTATTATAGATTTGAAATTTGATTTGCAAATCTAAAACAAAAATTACAAATTACCAAATATTGTTTGACCTAACCTCTAAAATATGATGTGCTTGGAAGGATTGTTGTGTCTATAGACATAATTAGGGAAAGGTCAGATCAATAAGATCAAGTTATCTTAGGTCAAATCCTTGTGAAGGTTGACTTATTTGAATTGAACAAAAAAACAAATGAAATATCTACCACCATGTAGATAATCTATATGCAAATGAGATTCATTATCTTTGAATGACAACATAAATGTGTGTCCCACTTTTTAGTCTAACTAAAAATTATAACTCAATATTTTATAAAGATTTTTATTTGATCTTAATTATAATAATCAAACCATAGAAATAGAGATAATACAAACTAATATTTGTTAATATTTTTGATATTTTCTATAAAAAACAAATTTCTAATTTTAAAAAAGTAAAATATAGTTTATCTCACATTTTAAATATTTATTAACAAAACATTTCATGCACTTTTTGGTATTTTTTTAATGAGTAACATTAGGTAATGCAATATTTGATCTAAAAATAAAATATGTTTATAGTTTTTTAAGCAAGGATTACAATATATATAAGACACATTTTTTTTAATTACACAATGATTATGCTGATAGAGATATGTATATAAGTAAGCATGGTATTGTAGTATAGTTTGAAATATATACAATAATAATTGTAAAATCTACAAAATTTTGGTAATGCATATGTGCTTATAGCAATTTGAATTATACTTTCATAACAATTAAAATTGTTACAATTTTGTTGTCCATGAATCCATTTGGTTGTAATCAAAACAAGTATTTATATGGCCATATCACATTCCATATTTTTCTCCATCTAGAATATTTGATTATCACCCCATTTATATCTTTACATAATATGAACACATACATTTGGAGCTATAACTCAGATTTTCCCTAGTGATTATCCTTGACTTCTTGATCATATTTGAAGTAAGAAAAAGCCGATGTACATTTAATATCCTCTTCTTTGACATATACAATCAATGGAGAACTTAACAAAGTCACAAAATAAATGCATTGTTACTTTTATATATAAGGTACAAATTGTAGAAAAAATGAAAGTGGTTGTTTATAAATAAGCACAAAATTGTAGTCTAGTTTGAAATATATACAAGATTGATTGTAAAATGTACACAATTTTGGTAATGCGTATGGGCTTATAACAAATTGAATGATACTTTTGTAACAATTACAATTGTAGCAATTTTGTTGTGCATGAACCCATTTTATTTTAATCAAAATGACTGTTTATATGGTCTTACCCAATTTTTTTATAAATTCAAAGTGACCACAAAATTTCAGTGATATTGATTCACTTAGAACCCCAGAATCATTCGTTGTTAGAGCATACAAAAAGAATACATACTCAAATTTAGCATACCAATTACATCCGCCAATTTGATTGAATGGTGGAAAGGAGTTTGGATGTGGAAAATGTTGGAAGGATTATTTCCATGCCATACTTGAAGCACATCATTTGGTCTACATTACAAGATGGTTCATATATCACAAAATAAAGCTTGTGATGGAACAACTAAAACCATTTCGAGAGGGAGGACTTTTGAATCTGGGGGAACTTCTGAAATACAAATCTCAAGAAGGTTTTCGTGTGCTACTCCATCGCAATGTCATGAACTAAAATATGTGTTGTTTTTACAAGATTTTTTGCATCCTCATAATGCTCCTGGCCATGATCAGGGTATTGCAAGTGCTGCCTGAGGAGTAGGGGTTGGTACAAGTGTCCATCCTGATCTTCCTGCACATACATCACATCATCTAACCCCATCATTTGTGCCTATATTGTCATCTGAAATTTTGACAACACATACCATGCAGGCATTCATTAGTGCACCCTCTAGTAGCGAACACATGCTAGAACTTGCGTCAGGACATGTACCTGGGGATGCAGAGGCCACTAGTACTAGTGATATTTTAGTAGCATTTCCTAGATCTTCCCGTATTACTAGTACAGGAACATAGCCGGTCACATTTGTGGTGATTGAGGATTTCGTTCCCATAAAGATAGAGAAGGTCCCAGGTACTTTAAAATGTTTTAATTATTATTATATATAATCCAATTGAAATTTACTTATTTATTTCTCTTTTTAGACTATTGATCCCATGATCAATTTGCAGGAAATGATGTTTTTTATAAACATCTAAGTGATATTACATGGAGCTCTTTGGGCCCACCATATGTACACGGTGGAATGCCCAAAATCAAGATTTAAAAGAAGAGCTCATTAACCTTTTAGTTGTGCTCTTCGGTGATAAAACATTCAACTGAATCAAGGTCCTTAAGAAAACTGGTACCTATCTAAAGTATGTGAGGGACCCATATAGGTCACATTTAGAGAAGAACAAAAATTACGAGCATCCCCCCATGATTCTGGAGAGGGAGTGGAAGGACCTGGTGTCAGATGGAAAGGAGAAGGTTGAAAAGAAAAAAGGAAAGACACCACCAGGCCAAGGAAGGTATGTGATACTATCAAAAATGTAATTATATATTGATTACTCTTTATTTTTACATAATCTAACGTATTTCAAACTTTTCATAGGCTGCTCAATAGATCAAAGGAAACAAAGGAAAGACTAGAAAAACATGGGTAGCACAAACTTGGCTCTGGTGGTTATATGAAATTAGCTGCACGAATTGTAAGTATCAATAAATGAAATATAGCATCCAAATAATAAATTGAAATCAATTTTGGTTTTATCACATCGTAGAAGAAAAATTCATGATCTTATGCAAAAATGTAGGGCTCTAAATTCAAAAGAGTTCCCACTGAATATGACCTAAAGATTGCCTTCTAACAAGGATATGGAGTCGTGGCTAAACACTTAAGAGTCTTGACTGGGCAAACACAACCTTCCATTGCATCTGACACACAGGTAAATAAACTCAATAAATTTTATTTAAAATTGAAAACTTGTGCAATCTATTCAATATTAATTTCCACCATAAAGTAATTACATGCCTATTTGTTTTAAACATTTGAGAAATGATAATACTGCACATGACATTGGAATGTAGCCTGGTGAGGATGGAGCACAACCTACAGATGAAGGTCATGGTGTGCATCCTGGTACTTTAGAGCATGTAGAGCGTGATCAACATGTTGAGCATGATCAGGCTAGAGAAGATCAGGAACATGATGTGGCCCCATCAAGTAAAGATGGCCACTCTAAAGTTCTTTTAAACATATTTAATTGCAATTGGTGTATTAATTAATGTAAGCTTTCATGTTTCAACTTTAGAGCATGTAGAGCATGATCAACGTGTTGACCATGATCAGGCTAGAGAAGATCACAAACATGATGTGGCCCCATCAGGTAAAGAGGACCACTCTCATGTTCTCTTAAAAATATTTAATTTCAATTGGTGTATTAATTAATGTAACCTTTCATGTTTCAACTACATATAAGGATTTAGAGGGTGTTCAACATGTTGAGCATGAGTCTATAACAAAAGTTTAGGAACATGATGTGGACCCATTAGGTAAAGAGCACCACTCTAATGTTCTTTTAATTAATGAAATACGTGTAACAATAATAATAAAACATATTAGTTTAGCATTTCTTTCTTATTGCAACAGAACCCCCCTTGCAGCGGCGTCCACGTCATGAGAAGACGACTAGGTGTACATTAAGATCACGAGAAGAGGGAAAAACAATAAAGGGGAGACAAATATTGATTTAGAAAATGATACTCCACTTCATATTTTTGTAGTTGTTACCAATTTTTTGCTACAACTCAATTGGAGGAGCTGTGATTAAATACTGTTAAATTTAAAAGTGGAAAACACAGTTATTTCTGCATATGCTAAGTGTTGATTGCATATTATTTATTATTATTTATCAAACTGTGATAGTTATGCTTTGAAAGGAGGAATCAAAATTTCAGAAGTTGTTATTCAACATTTCATAATCAAATGGAGTACAGGATTGAGCGCTCAATAACAAAGCATTTCAAATGCTTTCATTCATTTCATAAAGTGATTCATATTTACAAGATTTCATTTGATTGCAATAATTCAAATGATAATACAAATTTGCATTGAGATACATTTTTCTTTTCAAAAAGAAAAGCATAAGATTGAAATCAATTATCCACACAAGTCGTGGATGGGACTATTACAGTGCATCATAAACAACACACTACACTATGGAAGATGCATAAAATACAATCATATAAGTCTAAACATAATCATCATTGCTTGATTGATTGATGGCCGATGCAGAAGTGGTGTACCATTTGTCTTCTTTGAGCTTTGTTGACTTGTAGGAAGGAAGAGAGGGATGTCAGAGGCTCTGACTATGAATATACCTACATGAACCATCAATGATAATGTATTATGCTAGTAATCATGCACTGAAACAATTAAGAGAAGTGTGGAAACATGAGCTGGAAGAGAGACATCAATATCATAATATATTATTTTTTTATGCTAACATTGTCTGCTTCTTTGTGCAGGTATAGGGAAAATCACGAAGCTGATCATCATTTGAAGACCAAGCATGTGTAGAAAAATGGGCTCCCACAAGGGTAGAGCTCAGCATGCTGCCCCTTATTCATTACAAGTGGGATGAGATAGTGAGTGCAATATCATATTCATTAAGAAAGGAAATGTAATTGAAAGAGTAAAGAAGAGTTTATCCATCAAGCCATTAAACCAACTGTGCATTCATAACAATCATGTAAATGCTTTCTAAAAGCTATGGGTGAACAATGGGTTTAATCTGCTCAATTGATTTAACTGAGTACATTCATCTCAAACATTGTTGTATGGTTTATGTTCTTCAGCCATAGTTTTATGAGTCATCATGTTCATGATATTATGAAAGGTTCAACGGTGTCCTTTCTCTCAACCAAGGATAGTGAATAGGCATACATAATGCCTTGACGAAGGGAATTGTTCATATTTTCATCTCAGAAGAGAGCAAGTGCATGGAATAGACTTGTTAAATGGAGCATAAAAATGCATGAAGAGTGCCAGATAAGAAACATTGATAGCATCTAATCAATGCATAAATAGTCCAATCATTTATTAAGTGGTGAAGCAATCAACTTGCTTGTAAATACATAATACAGTGTTCAAGTGGGTTAGACACAATCTTTTGGCTAACAGTAGAATGAAATAGTCCAAAGGTACACTATTTTTAGAGTTTTATTTCTTCATTTATCATGTATTTCAAATAGTGGTACAACAAGTAAAAGTCATTTCCAAAATGAACAGAGGTGATAAAGGAAATGGCATGAATGAGGATTTGGAGTGCATAAGAGACAAGGTAAGCAACTAGTCTACATATTCAATCGAAAGAGATTTCTATGTGTATGAAGGGTGCAAAATAGTATGATAATGGCATCCACAAGTGCAAAAAAAATAAACAGGATATATTTTCATCAAATACAGTCACCCTCATGGGTATTTTTATGGAGCAGCAAGATATGTTCTTCTAGAAACTCATATACCTGAATGAGGGTTATCAATAGTAAGGTGAAGTAAATATGTGTTCTCATAATATTATACACCCAGGTGTGGTTTTTTGCAAAAAAAAAAATATACATAGTGTTTCTATGGATGGGTTGGAATACAACAAAAATGCATCCATATATGCATTTTCTTCACAAACAATAGATAACCATATGATGAAAATTGAAAAACTCAAATATCAGAAGAAACCATGATGGCTCAAGCCTGGTTTTTGTATAAATAATTAAATGTAAAAATTCCTATTCGAATTCTAAATACCCACATTAGGGTTTCGAGTTTAAGACAAGATTTTCCATTTTTCTAACAAACCCATGTGAGGGTTTTTATAAAAACAACAAAAGGAAATACAATAAGAATAAATATTCATGGGTCGAGCTCTATGTTCCTTTCAAAGCTCATAATAAGTATGTATACAATGCGGCCTGGAGGGAGCCTTTGGCTCACAAATTGTCATGAAAACACACAGGAGCTAACTCTTGTTATTTTTCTTTGAGAGAAAGCAACAGGGAAAACAAAAGAGGACATAAGGCTCACCATTTCATGCCCATAGGAGAACACACTGGCCACGGCCATAGCCTTTATAGAAGACTCCAAATTTAAATTCTGAGCTCACTTAATGGTGGCTCACAGTTGAGAGAAAATAATAAATAAAACAGAGAGACCAAAACATGTCAAAAGCCATTATATTGCAATCAAAGGCCACGACTTTTAAGCTAGATATTTTCAAAAAAATGATGTAGAAGAGGCCATGAAATGGATTCAAGAACAATTTACCATACATTTTGTAGGGGAATCCATCTACAAGAAGGTTGATAGCCAATTTTTCAAGCTCTCATCATGGCGGCCAGAGCATTCACAAGGAGCTCTAAGCTTGAAGCTCGAATTCCCTCAAGGAACATAGAGTATCAAGAGCAAGCACAGAAAGTAAAGAATTCATCAGATATTTATCTCATGGCCATGGCCAGTGAGGCTTTAATTCCCATCAAAGAAGCCAAGGAATGAAATGGATAGAGGAGAAAACACTTACCCTGTGTTATGGAGGCTGAATATGATCAAATCGAAAGGAGTGAGCTCAAATAAAGCTCTAAACTGTCAAACCCTAGCTCATGGCGGTGCTCACAACAGAGCCATTTTCTCCAAAAGTTCACTTTTCAAAATGATGTGAAAAGATAGGGCATTCTTCGCATTTTGTTTATTAGGGTTTTGCTTTACCCTAAGTTGACTTAGGGATTTTCCCTTAGTTCTTTAAGAATTATCAATGTCCAAATCAAATACACCTAGTGATGGCTGATTTACATAGCCCTGATGGTTTTTTTATGCATAATTTTCAATACTTAGGGAGTTTCATTCTACGCCTATACCTTGGTAAAGGTTTTCATGCTTTAGTTTTATTATTTTTGATTGATTTTCTAGAAATCAATTGTAAATATTTTTGCCTTAGTATTATTTTTAATTGATTTGTGAGAAAATCAATTAATATTTTGATAAGAGAGATGCCTTGTATAATTTTATGATTTTTTAAAGAAAAATAAATTGTTGTATTGGAGAAATAAGGTGGTAATTGTTTTTTGCAAAAGATTTAAAAATATTTAATTGCAAAAATAGGTCTAATTGAGAGAATAGATAAGATCTGCAACTATGCAAAGTAGGAATAAAATGATTTGTTTTATCTCTTGGCTATTTTTAGCAGATTCGGGTTGAGTTTTACTTGGGTCAGATTTGAGTTTCCTGTTGGATGGATAAGGTGCTTTATTTGCTTTAAAACTAGATTTAGCCTTTTTTTAGGAGCTTTTCAATGTGGACATGGAAACAATGTGTTTTTTCTGCTTTTATGTATAATTTTGAGATAGTTTGGTACCTTTTCTTTGAGCTTTTCTTGTGAGCTCGGATTAGGGTTTCTAGAGGGTTATATCTTGAAGAAACTTAGTTTCTCTTCTCTTCTTCTCGATTCAGATTTCAGTTTCTTGCTCTTACACTTTTCAAGCTTGTAAACTCATCTTGTACTCAGTTTAGACAGATTTTGGCATACTCCTTCAGTTGAATAAAGACAACATTCCTACTTCTCAATTCTATGTTTACTTGCAGTTTTAGTTTGATGTTATCTTATGATTTTTGTTCACAGAGTCCTTGTTATGTCCTAAGACTATAATTCTTGATGCAAAAAGTTCAAAATATAGGTTGCATGTTGTACTTCAATTCAAGTCTTCATGCAAATTATTTATGTATTAATTGTTCATGAGAGGTTGTGAGATATTGTGTTTTTCTAAAAGCTTTTTGTGAGGAAGTGATTAGAATAATCATTAAATCATAACAAGTCTTGAAAATCATTTGTTAGTCATAGGTTTTAATTTCAGTCATCTTCTAACTCTTTCCCTCAAAAAACTACTTAGAATAATATTCATCATTCAGAGAACCAGCTCACTCTGGAGATTCATTCTTGCAATGAGTAACCCACAACTCAAGAACGTTGCCACGTGTCAATAAATTGTTGAACTTTTAGTTTCATCAAGGTGCAAATCTATTTGATAACAATTTTTGGCATGCCTGGTGGGACTCTAGAAGCCATTTTAGAGAAATTTTAGATTTTTAATTTGTTGTTTGGTGTATGCAGTAGATTTATTCAACCTTTTGGAGGCTCATTTTAATATACCTGGTGACTCTGATTCTAATTTTTGCATGCTAGTGTAGCTTGTGCATGAGAAAAATACAGACAAGATCAAGTACTAGACCTTTAGAATATCAAGAGTTGTCTCCACCACAAAGAAGAGGCAGAACAACAAGGAGGCTCTTTGAGACACCTCCTATTTTCAATTCCTTGGTTTTATCACTAGGAGTACCGGTTCTGATATCATAAGCACTGCCAATGGTAGCACCTGTTCGCGCCTTTCAAGGGAGGAAGTCCATTAAACATTATTCAACATGATGACATCCCAGTTGCATCCCTTAGAAATCTGGTATACTTCATCGGGGAGGACCTCACTACACCGGTTGAGCACATCCATGACGTAGCCACATTATGCTTGGTTCACAACATCATGTAGGAGAAAGTTGCTTTAAGGCTCTTAGTTGTGTCACTCAAAGGGAAGGCATTACAATGGTTCAAAGGTCTTGCAGCCAACTCAATCATGAAATGGGATGCATTAGGTAACGGTTTATATCAATATTTTGTTGATAAATCTGATAATTTGTCATTGTTGGAGCAGTTGAGCACCATTCAAAGGGCACCACATGAGCACTTGGTTGATTTCAACTACTGATTTTAGAGAACCTAGGATAGGATTCCTACAATGTTAAAGCCTCTACCAACACATGCTTTTTTGTTTTACTTAAAGGCTTTAAATAGCAAGATTGTAGTTATGACCCAATCTATGGGTGGGCTTACACTCCCTAACACCTATGACATAGCCATTAGAGATGAGAATTGTCACATCCAAGTTGGAGACATAACTCCTAGACCTCCTATGCCTTTGTTCCAAGAAATACAACCACCTACCCCTATTGTTGTACCTCCCTTAGTTGTTGTCCCGCCTGTTCCAACAATAGGATATCATAACACAACCCAAGAAATCACTGCCCCAACACCAAACCAAGAGATTCAAGAGATTAAAAGCTTACTCAAGACCTTCGGGAATGATCTTGTGAGCATTAAGAAGAAATTCAGCTATGAACATAAGCCTTATCAAGCCCCTTATCAACAAAACTAGCCAAATAGTCCTACTTTTCAGAATGATTACCAAGCCCTTGAAGAAGGAATTTTAACCCTAGGCCATTCTAGCCATACAAACCAAACGAAGCCAGTTCGTCAAAGGAACTTGTGCCCCAAAATAATGTTGCCCGGGATTTTGATTGGTGTTATCCATGCAATCAACCCCATGACCAATCAACATGCGCCAATGGAATGAGAAATTAGGCTTTAATGGTCCAAAACAACTACGTTGGTTCAGAAAATGTTGCAGATCATAATCAAGAACAACAAGATAATGTGGAAGTTTCCTTGCAAAACTGACAAAGCTCTGAATTTTGTGGCATGAATGGTCATGATCAGAAAAACTCTTGTTTCGGCTAATTCCAGGTCAAAAAAGAGAGCTATGGATCTGGGACAACAAGTTGGAAATTTAGAACAACAACCCACAAATAGTAAGCAGCCCATTCCATCAAATATTAACGCTGCAACACAACCTAAAGTGTAGATTCTGCAAAGAGGCCAGGAGATATCTAGCAAAGAGTAGACAAAGACACATTTGCAGCCTTTGTAGAGACAAAATGATGTGGCTGTCATTAAAAACTAGCAGAAGGTAAATTCTACCTCATTTAATGTTGTTGAGAATCTCAAGAAAGCTAATGTCAGTATGTCAGTATTAGTTGCTTTAAACCTTCTAGGGCAGAAAGATTTACTACAGAATGCTTTGGCTGAATTGTCTATTTCTGACAACACTAATCAAGGAATTGCAAAAGTCATGTGCGTTAATGATCTGGAGGATAAAAATGAGCAAAAAACTAAAGAGGTAAAGCCTCCCCCATTCCACTTAAGTCTGATTATTGGCAATAAGATTGTTCATAATTGTATGGTTGATTCTAGTGCTAGCAGTTCAGTCATGCCTAAGAGTTTAGCCAATAAGTTAGGTCTTGTTTATGAGCCTAATCCTCAAAAAGGTGTAGTGCAACTAGATGGGTTTGTTGTTAAAACTGTTGGTATTATCAAAAAAAATTCTCTTACTTTGCACGCATCCCAGAGTTTTTCTATTCATCAGGATATACATGTCATTGACTTATCGCTGCACTTTTCCATTTGTCTCTCGAGGGATTTTACAACCAAGTTGGGTGGGTTTCTATATTCATATTGGTCTCATCTTTTTTTTAGAACAAGGTATGTTACGAAAGTGACCATAAAGTCTGAGCCTCTCTCCAAAGACCATATCGAACCATATTCACCAAATCCTATAAACGATAACCTCTACGCCACCTTTGCACTAGAGGAGCAAACCATGACCTCAGACTGCAACACCCATATAGAAAATATCAATCTAGATGAATGGGCAGTTGAAGATCACGAGCTTGATCCTTTTCAACACACAGATGAGATAGGATTAGGAGTCTATATGATTCGAGAACCCAACTTTGATATGCCTAATCTTTGTAAAGAGGAGGAACAGTCTACAAAAATAGGAAATGAGATTTGGAAGCTTTACTTCGATGGTTCGAGAAATAGTATTGGTGTTGGAGGTGGGGCTATGTTGATATCACCAGAAGGAGGTAAATACTATTCAACTTTTAGATTCGCCTTCAGCTGTTCGAATAATACAACTAAGTATGAAGTGTTGGTGCACAACCTTGAATGGGCCCGCAAATGAGGTATTAAAGGCTTGTAAGTTTATGGTGATTCAAAACTAATTGTAAATCAGATCAAAAATTTCAATGTTGCCAAGAATGATTTGCTTAAGAAATATAAGCATCATGTATGGGATTTGATGGAATATTTTGATGCTTTTAATATCATTTCAGTTCCTCATAATGAAAATAAGCATGCTGATAGGCTCACTGCCATAGGAGCCCATTTTGATATTCCCAATGAGATTCATAAAGTAGAGGCACATCAGTATGTAAAAATAGTGGTCAGACCTTCCGTGCCTGACAATAATGTGAGCTGACAATTTTTTGACAGCAATGAGCAAATTTTAAATTTCTTGATTGTTGAAGTTGATTTTGCAAGTGGAAACCAACAAAAATGGCAGCAACAATATGACGATCAAATTGTATAGTTGAAGACCAACAAGCTACCAAAAGGATTGGTGACCTTGGAATCTATGTTCAATTCAGATGACCAAGTGCGTAAAGATAAGTGCAGTCTGATTGTTAAAGAAGAACATTATGCAGCCATTAAAATCTTCAAAGGAAAGCTTCTCAAGATGGGAAAGGTATGTAGTAAAGAGGAACAACAAGCATTTATTCTACTATTCCAGAAATTTAATGATGTTTTTTCTTGGGAATACAAGGATTTGAAAGGTTTTGATCCTGAACTAGCCCAACATACTATTGAACTAGAACTGGATGCAAAACCAGTGAGGTAGAAATAGAGACCGCTTAACCCCAAATTAGAACACCTTATGAAGGCTGAATTGAATAAATTAGTTGAGAGTGGTATTATTTTTCCTATCAAAAACACCTCTTGGGTGTCAAATTTGGTTCCAGCTAGGAAGAAAAGTGGGGAAATCAGATTATTTGTTGATTTCCAAGATTTAAATAAAGCATCATTGAAGGATCATACCCACTCCCTTCCATGGAGCGAATTCTGCAGGTAGTTTCTGGTTCTGACAAATTTTCTTTGCTAGATGGTTACTTAGGTTACAACCAAATTCTGGTTAAGTGAGAGGATCAATTCAAGACAACATTTACCACCAAGTGGGGAAAAATGGCCTACAAGAAGATGCCTTTCATCTTATCCAATGCTAGAGCAACTTTTCAGCAAGCGATGGATATGGCCTTTCATGGCCTTATGAACAAAATCATTCTGGTATATTTAGATGGCATTATTGTTTTTTCCAGAAATACCAATAAACATCTTGATCATTTGGAGTAGATTTTTCAGAGATGTAGAGAGTTCAAAGTCTCTCTCAATCTAAAGAAGTGTATATTTTCAGTGCACAAAGGAAAACTGCTTGGACATATTGTTTCAAAGCAAGGCATTTCTATAGATCCTAAAAGAGTCTCTGCAATTCTTGAATTTCCATTACTAGCTCACAAGAAAGGCTTGCAAAGCTTTCTTGGAAAAATAAATTTTGTGCAGAGGTTCATACCGAATATTGTAGCTTTGTTGCAACCTCTCACTTCTATGCTTAAAAATAAAATGCCTTTCAATTGGACCAAGGAATGTAAAAGGAGCTTTGAGCATATTAAGGAGGCCCTTGCAGCTACTTCTACTCTCATTAATCCCAAATTTGACAAGGACTTCATCTTGTATGCCTTTGGAGGAGTAGATACAGTTTCAGCTATGTTATGCCAGCAAAACGATGAAGGCTTGGAGCAACCTGTAACATTTTTAGCCAGGTATTACATGATTATGAGGTAAAATATTGTTTTGTTGAGAAGCATGTTTTTTCTATTGTGAGAAGTTTAAAAAAATTCAAGCATATGCTATCCAACAACAAGATTCATTTGCTAGTAGCTCATTCAACTGTTAAGGATTTCTTACTTAACAAAGATATAAATGATAAGCATGCTGGTTGGATTACCAAAGTAATAGAATTTGACGTTGATATAAAGGTAACCAAGCTCGTTAGAGGCAAAGGTTTATGTGAACAGATTGCTAGAAATGAAGACAACTTAAAAGAAGCAGAAAATACATATACAGTGCTAAATAATGAGGATGTGGATGTTGTTCCAACATCTTTTGCTACTTGGCTACAACAAATGATGCATTATTTGCAAACTGGTGAGTGCCCCGAAGGCTTAGACAGAGCCAAAAGAAGGTATTACAGGTTACAAGCCATTCCTTATGCAATTATTGATGGCATTCTTTATAGGAGAGATTTCCAAGGTAATTTATTGAGATGTATTCAGCCTGATCAAGTTGACAAGATTTTAATAGAATTTCATGATGGACCTTCAGGAGGTCACTTTGTCGCAAGAACAAAATCCCTAAAAATTATGCGGGTTAGTTATTACTGGCTAGATTTTTTCAAAGATGCTATTGGTTGGGTCAGAAAATGTGAGAAATGTGCTTTATTTTCTGAAAAATAGAGGCTTGTAGTGCTGCCCCTGCATCTGATTCAAGTACAACAACCCTTTTCTAAGTGGAATTAGATCTTATTTGTCCTATCAATTCACCTTCAAGCATGGGTCATAAATGGATACTTACTTCCATAGATTATTTTACCAAATGGACCGAGGTAGTTGCTTTGAAGGAAGCAAATGAGACTTCAGTGCTTAACTTCTATTAGGATCTTGCATCAAGATTTTGAGTTCTAGATTCAATCATTTCTAATAATGGTTTGGCTTTGATTGGTTTGAGGATTTATAATTGGTCAGCTAGAAATAATATTTATTTAAACACATCTTCTAATTATTATCCGCAGGGCAATGGTCAGGCGGAATCTACAAATAAGAATCTGATTTGGATAATCAAGAAGACTTTTGAGGATAATCATAGGACATGGCATGAAAAGCTTAAGTTAACCCTTTGGGTTGATAGAATAACTCCTAAAAGAGACACTAGTTGTTCACCTTTTGTTCTAACTTATGGTAAAGAAACTAAGTTACCTATTTCCATTGAGTTACCAACTTTAAGTTATGTTAAGGAGCTAGAATTGTTGAATGAACAACCTCTTGAGGTTAAATTTGCACAACTAGTAGAGATGGAGGAAACTAGGAAAGAAGCTCTAAGACGGCTGGAGATACATCAGGCTCAGATGAAGAGCTCTATTGATAAGAGGGAAAGACTACGTCAGTTCATTGTTGGAGATCTGGTTTTCAAATGGAATGAATTTAAAAGAAAACCTGTATGACATTCCAGGTTCGATCCAATTTGGGACGGGCCTTAAGTGATCGTGGAGTGCAAGGAACGCAAAGTGTTCCAACTTTCTAAGTTGACTGGAGAGGTTTTGTCTAGCCCAGTTAATGGGATCCACCTCAAACATTTCCTTTGAGATAAGTTCTATCTTGTAGATAAGTAGAGTAGCATTCCAAATAAGTGTGTTACGCACATTTACTTTCAGTAGTTTTTTTTCCTAAGCTTTGCTACGCATGTTCTATTGGCCATCAGGGCCTACTAGTTTTCTTTCAGTTCTATTTCATTTTGTTTTGTTTCTTTTTGGAATGTTTTTGTTCAAGTTTTTGAGTTTCAAGAAGGGGCATATTTGACTTCACACCCAATGAAGTGTTTTAATACAACTGATCTATGCTTAGCAGGCAAGCATTTAGCGGAAATTGCTAAAATGTTACCAATTTTTAACTACAACTCAATTGGAGGATCTTTGATTAAATATTGTTATATTTAAAAGTGGAAAATATAGTTATTTCTACATATGCTAAGTGTTTATTGCATCGTATTTATCATTATTTATCAAGTGACAGTTATGCTTTGAAAAGAGGAATAAGAATTTTAGAAGTTGCTATTGAATGTTTCAAAATCAAATGGAGTATAGGATTGAGCATTCAATAACAAAGCATTTCAAATGCTTTCATTCATTTCATAAAGTGATTCACATTGACAGGATTTCATTTGATTGCAAGAATTCAAATGATAGTACAAATTTGCATTGAGATGCATTTTTCTTTTTAAATGAAAAGCATAAGATTGAAATCAATTATCCACACAAGTCATGAATGGGACTGTTACAGTGCATCATAAACAACACACTACACTATGGAAGATGCATAAAAGAAAATCACATAAGTATAAACATAATTATCATTTCTTGATTGATTGATGGCCGATGCAGAAGTGGTGCACCATTTGTCTTCTTCGAGCTTTGTTGACCTATAGGAAGGAAGAGAGGGATGTTAGAGGCTCTAACTATGAATATACCTACATGAACCATCAACGATAATGTAGTATGCTACTAATCATGTACTGAAACAATCAAGAGAAGTGCGGAAAAATGAGCTGGAAGAGAGACATCAATATCATAATATATTGTTTTTTATGCTAACATCATTTGCTTCTTTGTGTAGGTATAGGGAAAATCATGAAGCTGATCATCATTTGAAGACCAAGCATGTGGAGAAAAACGGGCTCCCACAAGGGTAGAGCTCGGCATGCTGCCCCTTATTCATTACAAGTGGGCTGAGATAGTGAATGCAATCATCATATTCATTAAGAAAGGAAATGCAACTGAAAGAGTAAATCAAATTTTATCCATCAAGCCATTAAACCAACTGTGCATTCATAACAATCATGTAAATGCTTTCTGAAAACTATAGGTGAACAATGGGTTTAATCTGCTCAATCGATTTCACTGAGTACATTCATCTCAAACATTGTTGTATGGTTTATCTTCTTCATCCATTGTATTATGAGTCATCATGTTCATGGTATTATGCAAGGTTCAACAATGTTCTTTCTCTCAACCAAGGATAGTGAACAGGCATACATAATGCCTCGGCGAAGAGAATTGTTTAGATTTTCATCTCAGAAGAGAGCAAGTTCATGGAACAGCCTTGGTAAATGGAGCATAAAAATGCATGAAGAGTGCCAAATAGGAAATAGTTATAGCATCTAATCAATGCATAAATAGTCCAATCATTTATTAAGTAGTGAAGCAATCAACTTGCTTGTTAGTACAAAATACAGTGTTCAAGTGGGTTAGACATAATCTTTTGGCTAACAATAGAATGAAATAGTCCAAAGGTACACTATTTTTAGAGTTTTGTTTCTTCATTTATCATGTATTTCAAATAGTGGTACAACAAGTAAAATTCATTTCCAAAATGAATAGAGGTGATAAAGGAAATGGCACGAATGAGGATTTGGAGTGCATAAGAGACAAGGTAAGTAAATAGTCTATAGATTCAATTGAAAGAGATTTTTTTGTGTATGAAGGGTGCGAAATAGTATGATAATGGCATCCACAGGTGCAAAAAAAATAAATAGGAAATATTTTCATCAAATACAGTCACCCACATGGGTATTTTTATGGAGTGGCAAGATATATTCTTCCAGAAACTCATATACTCAAATGAGGGTTATCAACAGTAAGGTGAAGTAAATATGTGTTCTCATAATATTATTCACCCAGGTGTGGGTTTTTGCAAAAAACAAAATTTACACAGTGTTTCTATGGATGGGTTGGAATACAACAAAAATGCATCCATATATGCATTTTCTTCACAAACAATAGATACCCATATGATGAAAATTGAAGAACTCAAATATCAGAAGAAGCCATGATGGGTCAAGCCCAATTTTTGAATAAATAAATAAATCTACAAATTCTTGTTCGAATTCTGAATACCCACATTAGGGTTTCGAGTTTAAGACAAGATTTTTCCATTTTTCTAACAAACCCATGTGAGGGTTTTTATAAAAACAACAAAAGGAAATACAACAGGAATAAATATTCATGGGTCGAGCTCTAAGTTCCTTTCAAAGCTCATAATAAGTATGTATACAACACAGCCTGGAGGGAGCCTTTGGCTCACAAATTGTCATGAAAACACACATGAGCTAACTTTTCTTATTTTTCTTTGAGAGAAAGCAACAGGGAAAACAAAAGAGGACAGAAGGCTCACCATTTCATGCCCATAGGAGAACACACTGGGCACGGCCACAACCTTTACAAAAGACTCCAAACTTAAAGTCTGAGCTCCTTAATGGTGCCTCACAATTGAGAGAAAACAAGAAATAAAATAGAGAGACAAAAATATGTCAAAATCTATTATATTACAATCAAAGGCCGCGACTTTTAAGCTAGATATTTTCAAAAAAATGATGTACAAGAGACCATGAAATGGATTAAAGAACAATTTACCATTCATTTTGTAGGGGAATCCATCTACAGGAAGGTCGATAGCCAAGTTTTCAAGTTCTCATCATGTGGCCAGAGCATTCACAAGGAGCTCTAAGCTCGAAACCCAAATTCCCTCAAGGAACATAGTATCAAGAGCAAGCACAAAAAGTAAAGAATTCATCAGATATTTATCTCATGGTCACAGCCAATGAGGCTTTAATTTCCATCAAAGAAGCCAAGTAATGAAATGGATACAGGAGAAAACACTTACCCTGTGTTATAGAGGTCGAATATGATCAAATCGAAGAGGAGTGAGCTCAAATAAATCTCTAAACTGTCAAACCCTAGCTCATGGTGGCGCTCACAGCTGAGCCATTTTCTCCAAAATTTCACTTTGCAAAATGGTGTGAAAAGACAGGGCATTCTTTGCATTTTTTTCATTAGGGTTTTGCTTTACCCTAAGTCGACTTAGGGATTTTCCCTTAGTTCTTTAAGAATTATCAATTTCCAAATCAAATACACCTAGTGATGGCCGATTTACATAGCCTTGAGGTTTTTTTTATGCATTATTTTAAATACTTAGGGCATTTCATTCTACGCCTATACCTTGGTAAAGGTTTTCATGCTTTAGTTTTATTCTTTTTGATTGATTTTCTATAAATTAGTTGTAAATGTTTTTGCCTTAGTATTATTTTTAATTGATTTGTGAGAAAATCAATTAATATTTTGATAAGAGAGATGCCTTGTATATTTTATGATTTTTTTAAGAAAAATCAATTGTTGTATTGGAGAAATAAGGTGGTAATTGTTTTTTGCAAAATATTTCAAAATGTTTAATTGCAAAAATAGGTCTAATTGAGAGAATAGATAAGATCTGCAATTCTATGTAAAGCAGTAATAAAACAATTTGTTTTATCTCTTGGCTATTTTTAGCAGATTCGGGTTGAGTTTTACTTGGGTTAGATTTGAGTTTCCTACTGGATGGATAAGGTGCTTTATTTGCTTTAAAAGCATATTTATCCTTTTTTTTAGGAGCTTTTCAGTGTGGACATGGAAACAGTGTGTTTTTTCTACTTTTATGCAGATTTTTGAGACAGTTTGGTATCTTTTCCTTGAGCTTTTCTTGTGAGCTCAAATTAGGGTTTCTAGAGGGCTATATCTTGAAGAAACTTAGTTTTTCTTCTCTTCTTCTCAGTTCAGATTTCAATTTCTTGCTCTTACACTTTTTGAGCTTGTAAACTCATTTTGTACTCAGTTCAGATAGATTTTGGCATACTCCTTCAGTTGAATAAAGACAACATTCCTACTTCTCAATTATGTGTTTACTTATAGTTTCAGTTTGATGTTATCTTGTGATTTTAGTTCACAGAGTCCTTGTTATGTCCTAAGACTGTAATTCTTGATGCAGAAAGTTCTAAATATAGGTTGCATGTTGTATTTCAAGTCAGGTCTTCATGCAAATTATTTATGTATTAATTGTTCATGAGAGGTTGTCAAATATTGTGTTTTTTTGAAAGTTGTTTGTGAGGAAGAGATCAAAATCATCATTAATCATTACCAAGTCTTGAAAATCATCTGTTAGTCATAGGTTTTAATTTCAATCATCTTCGAACTCTTTCTCTTAGAAAACTACTTAGAATGATATTCATCATTCAGAGAACCAACTCACTCTGGAGATTCATTCTTGCAATGAGTTACCCACAACTCAAGAAGGTTTCCATGTGTCAATAGATTGTTGAACTTTTAGTTTCAGTAGGGTGCAAATCTATTTGATAACAGTAGCTTTAAAAAAGAAACCAAAAAAAAACTGATTGTAATCATATCATGACAACCATATTTTTCATAATATGTAAAAACTGAAAGAATGAATATTATATGTTAATGAATGAATGTTATATGTTATTAATTGATGAATGAATTATTAATGTTATATGATTGGGTATGGGGAATTGAGAGTGATGTGAGGGGGGAGGGAGGAGGGGGCGGGGGAAAATGAGCTTCCACCGTCACGTGGTTGGCCCTGTTAAGTAGAGAATATTAAACTATTCTCGAAACAAAGAGAAGCTCAATAAAGTAATGCAATTTTCAATATAATAAATGCATCATTTGAAGCATCAAAACAATATGCAAAGATGAAAGAAAGTGCTAAATTCTCACTATGGTTGTAGAAAAATGATTCTTTATACCCTGAATCCATGCTCTGCATCATAATTTGAAGTTGTTTCAATTCCATTGTTCTGAGTTTAGTTTGTTTGTATGGCTTTGTATGAATACCACATTGTGTTGTGTGTGGATTTGGTTTCAAAGCTTTGTTTCTTCTATTTTTAGTGGTGACATAACTCTAAAATTTTACTTTTGTGCATAATAGGTTAGTGGAAAAATTGACAACTCTAAAGGGTTTAGAGGCTCGATTGAGATAGATACATGGATATTTGGATCTTGTTGTTGATGGGAGGCTTTGACTTAACCATGAAATTTTGTACCATTTGTAGGTATGCAAAATTTTCTCTACTTACATTCATTCTTGATCATAAATGTTATAAATGATATTAATGCTTCAAACTTAAGATTCATTTCATTGTTATAATGATCAAAATGTTATACTTTGCTATACATTCAAGCATTCTTTTGCCCCCTACCCTTTGTTCTCCCCCCCCCCTCCTTTTAATAATTTTCTTTGTCATAAAAGATTCACATTTTTGTCTCATTTACACAAATTTATCTAAGACGCTAGGAGTGAACAAAGATATGTAAAAGATGATGGATTATGTCTAAACAACAACTTTCCATCTTATAGCTAATTAAATCCTTAATATTTGAATAGTTTAGAGCTCGAATAATGCTTGTATATGCATGTGTAGCAATAAGGGAGCCTATGTGAAGATATAAATTTAAAACATCACTTCGGTATTTTTCCTTAGGCAGTGAAGTGATATTTTGAGTAATACAAACCTACACACACATTGATATTTTTTGGCATTGCATTGAAGAATTTTTTTATCTTATACCTACCCTCGGCTAGACATGGAGGTATATAATATTGGTTTCTAGGTTTATTTTGTAAGTAGTTAATTTCACAAAGGAAGACTAAAATCTTCTTAATGTCCTATGTCAGGTGTGAAAGCATATGAATCACTTGCTGAAGGCACCATTTTGCATTCATCCAAAATCTGGTTTCTTTTTTTTTTTTATGTTTCTTGCATGTGTTTTTTTTAGGCTCTAGAGATGTAGCTTGACTCTTTCCTTTGCACTTTTCATCTATTTTGATGATTACAGTAGATTGTCCTCATAATTTTTCATGTAGATTTGTTTGTAACCTTATTTTCTACCAATCAATTTGCAAACCAGTCACATATTAAGGACCATTTCACTAACTTGTAGTCATCCATTACTTCATATGTTGTAGGTTGTGTCTATGTGCCAATAAATCCTGATGATTGCGAGAACTTTAATCCTACAAGTGTACCCAATCTTTCTCAAGTAAAAGTCTTACCTTATTTTATAGTACTTTGAATGGTTAATTGAAGGTGCTTCTTTAGATCTGAGATAGTTGAACCCTGGATTAAATATGGTACTATATGGGTAGTATAATGATAAAACTGAGGTCCATTGAACACAAATTATGAACATAATTTACTGGACTATGAATAGTGTTACAATTGTAATTATTTATCCTTTACCTACCTTTGTATTAATGAAAAAGATAGCAGATATTGGAAGTTCATTACATGTCTCATGTATGTGTTAGTATTTTAATTTTGTTTAAGTTGTTCAAGAGCTTGATTAGGTCAAGAATATGTTCTACAAGCTTTGTTCTCTTGACACTACTTGGCATTTTCCCTACACATTTTCTCTTCAATCTAGACATTTCTTAACTCCTTCCCTTGTTAGCCATTGGTTGTTCTCAAGTGTAATGCTTTTTCCATACATCTTGTAGTCTGTATGTATGATCAGTCATCTCTTATGAAGCATGGATAACCTTTCATGGAATTATTGTTGTAATTAGACAATTTCCATTGTGAGAATAATCATTTAATTTGTATGGAAGTAAGTCTTTTTCATATTATTTGACTTGGTATTGTAAACTTGTCTTTGCAGGATTCTCTCAGGGGGGACAACTGAACTGTGATGATAGGTAGAGTTGTACAACACCATAAATCATTTGGCATTATCAATATATTGCTTATAGAATACTCTATACAAGTGAAATGGAATGTGCAATGATAATTGGTCTCGAATTCAAATCTGAATATAAGTACATTATACACAAGAAGATGGTATATATTCTATGATTTAAAGAACCCCAAAATAAGAAAATTAATAGGTTCCATTTGTTTACTTGCTCTTAGACACTTGTTTAATTGACGAGACCCTCAAAATGTCTTGTTGATAACCAGTAGTGTTCAAAACTCCTGAAGAGGTCAGATCGGTGTGACATTGGATCTGTCTTGTCGACATAAGTCATCAGCAAGACATGGACTATCAGAGTGAGTTTTCTATCCTATGCCGATGATTGAACTCTCACTGATGGTACATTTCTACGAATATTTTTTTTAAAAAAAATTGCATTATTTCATCAAAATTTTGATGAAAACAACCGATGAATCACCGAAAAGGTCTGATGAAGTTGCTATAGCTACGACGAAGGCTTCGTCATAACTCCTTGCCCATTTCATTGCAATTTTGATGAAATATACCGATGAATCACAGAAAATTTCTGACGAAGTTGCTTAGCTGTGATGAAGGCTTCATCGTAACTCCTTTCCCATTTCATCACAATTTTGATGAATGCCACCGACGAATCACATAAAAGGTCCGACAAAGTTGCTTAGTTGCAACAGAGGCTTCATCGTAAATACTTGCCCATTTCTTTGAAATGGTGATGAACTTCTGGTGTTCTTTCGACGCTTTAGAAGAGCCATTGTAATTGCATTTTGGTTGTAATTCATCAGTGGATTCATGAAGTTTTCATCGATATTTCGATGAACATCCAAGTTATTTTATGATTCCAATGACCAATGAATCTATGTCGTTATTTCAACATTTAATTCATCATCATAATTGCGATGAAAAAATAGCAACGAAAATGTTTTCGTCATTTCGTCACTTTTCTGACAAAGATTTGTTGAACGACCGACAAACATCCATTGGAAAATGGAGTCAAATTCAATAGTGACCAAATTGGGCTAATATGGCAAGCATGAGTCGTATGGTACTCATTTTGGCTGCAGGAGCAAAAGTCTCCTCGTAGTCAAGGCCTTCTTTCTATGAGAACCCCCTTGCACGAATAAATGGATCATACGAAGCAGATGTAGCCTCAGTGGGAGGAAGGATAATCCGCGAGCATAATAAGTATCTACCAACTATAATAGAGGCAATGTTATAAAAAAATTCCTCTAAGTGGAGCCTATTGCTACCTCCCCTGCTGCTACCAATTCCAAACATTTTGGTAAAACCAAAAGGTTTGGTCCAGCTAATGCCCTCTTGTCCACAGGCGGTGGAAAATCTAAATGTCTAAATTGTGGTTTGTCAGATAAATGACCTTTACCTTGGCTAACATTCTCGAAATAAGATGTGTAGTCCACATCTATATGTAAATGAAATTCTGCATATAACTGTTTGACAAAATACTGTGGCAACTCATCATTGTGAGGCCATCTATGATGTGCTACCAACCATCTAAGGTATATGAATGACGCAACAAGAGGATCTACACAACTCGTAACCACACATCCTCTAATTTTATTTTTTCCTCTATAAAATGGGAACATGGTTAACACATTTTCACTTGAAACTAATTTGGAAACTTCTCTATGTTTCATTGTGCTAGTAACACTCCTTGCAAGAGACAAATAAAACTACTAAATGTTGATTTCATCATAACGATTGTATGATTGAATTGTCTCAATAATTTTATAAATCTTCTGTCCAATAGTGACTAATCTATCTCGATTAGCCAAATTTGGGAAGTTATGAATTATTTTCTCTAAACATTTTAGAGCATTGTCTAATCTAGCAATATTAGATCCTGAAATAAATTTGATCTAATTTGAGAATCTTTCTTAGAATGAGGGGAATGATGAGATCCCTCATCAACCATTATATATATATATATATAGAGAGAGAGAGAGAGAGAGATCCTCATATCACTAAAACAAAATATACATGATGTAAAACAAATTTAAATTGAAAATTTCAAAACTAAAACAAATATATATTTAAATTAAACAAAATTTTCAAGTTTCAAAACTAAAACATTTTTAACTTTAAATATATCTAATGAGACAATTCAAACTTTATAGCTATCTCTATGTTCAATAGTTCATGCAACAACTTAGATAACATTTAAGAAATTTGACAACTCCAAAGAGACTTTCAATACATGTGTACATGTGTGTGTGTATATGTGTTTGTGTGTGCATGTGTACATGTGTATGTACATATATACATTTATGTGTATGTATGTATGTACATGTACATGTGGGAGTGCATGTGTACGTGTATGTACATATATATGCATATGTGTGTATGTACATGTACATACATACATGTACACATGTACATGACATATGTATATATATATGTGTATATACATAAATATGTATGCATAAATATATATATATGTAAATGCACACATACATATATTTATACATACATACTCAAGTACATACATGCATACACATGTACATGTACATATAGGTACATACATATGTATATGTATGTACATACGTACATACACACATACACATATATGCACATGCACATACATACACATACACATGTATATATGCATAGACACATACACATACATGTATAATACATACATACATGCATAAACACATACACATATGTATATAATGCATACATACATGTACACATGTACGTGCATTATGTACATAATGTATGTACACACATACACATATATATGTACACACATGTACATACACATATGTATACATGTACACATACACAGTGAACTAGAAGTTTGGGGTTTTCAATTTTGGGTTTATAGAAATGTAAATTTAGTAAAAATGTATGTACATGTACATACACATACATACACATGCATTTACATATATATGTGTACACATGTACATGTATGTACACTCAAATACATACACATACATGTACACATATGCATACATATACATATATATGTACATGTATGTACACACATACATACATGTAAGGTGAAAAGTATATTTGATGTTATGACTTAGGATTTATCAAGGCAATATTTTGTTAGTTTTTTGAGTTTGATGATATTGTTTTACCAAAGACCTATTTAATATTGCATTAGTTGGAAAAGATGAATCTAAAGCATGTTTGGAATTTGTTTCATTCTTTGAATTTGATTTTGTTTTAATACCATCAACTTGTAATCTACTGATGAATTTGATTTTGTCTCATTCAATTATTGATTGTCAATGATATTTTTGTTATTTTTTTTCTTTTTATGTATATATAACATTGATAGTACAACTGTATATGTTTTGTTTATATTTTTATTTTATTTTTGTATGGACATATTGATAGCATATTGAACCTAGGATTTTTGTATGGAAATACTGATGTTGTACTGAACTTGGGACACAAATTTATTCACAAATTCCCCCACTTGTACCTTTACTAGTACCCTACTTGGAGAGATTCTTATAAGTTTTCTCAAAGGTTGTAGGAGTTCTGATTACTGAAACATTTCCCAGAGTAAACTAGGAATGGTAGCTAGGGGTAATAATGAAAATATATAATGGGTAAATATTCAATTTTTTTTTACTAAGGCTTTAAAATAACTAAGGGTCTAGCCACACCATGATCTTGAACCTATTACCTACACTTTTGGATCATCAACTTACTAGGTATGTTTTGTTTGTTAGCCTTTTTGGCTAGCCTTTTATATAATGGAGATAAACTAGCTAAAGGTAGCAGTTCTTGCTACTTTAAAAACAATTTCTATGCCAACATTAGGTATTGAATATATAGTGTGTATGCATAAGGTTTCAACAAAATAAATCTCAATGCTCAGTCATACTCCCTTTGAGGGAGTAAATTTATTAAGTGATGGTTGTATGAGATATCTAAGCTAGAGCAGAAGGTGACTTCCAATTGATTGAATTGGAAGCACATATAGTTAGATCAGACAAGATGTTGTAATAAAATAATATAAAAGTATATAGGAAATGGGAAATCTTTTGATATCTTGTTGACCTCTAATATTAATTATCATTTTTCCACTACAATTTAGAGAATTTTAAGGAGAAGACATAATATAACAAAAAATATAGTGGCTAATGATGCTAATAACTCAGAATAAGTTAATTGATTGTAATATATTAAAATGAAACATTTAAGGAAAAAATATGACCTTATATGAACAAAATATAACAGCTTATATGTCATCTATCAACAACAATCTATCCTTCTAAAAGGGGATTGATGTATTAATTGCTAAAGTTCTAATATGTTCCTACATGTAAATCCCTAATTCATATGTTTCCAATATGTTCTTATATATAAATTTTTTATTCTTACACACACACATATCTGTTGTAATTTGGAGATTGTTTCTTGAAGGATGAAACTATGGGAACCATACAATGCTTCGAAAGGAGCCATCTTTATCGTTGAATGATGAGAATTATTATAAGAAAATTCAAATAAGGGTAAGTAGTCTTCCCACTTGTACTGTTAATAAATGTAATACATTCTCAGTAGGTCTTCCAATACTTGATTCACCCTTTTTGTTTGTCCATCCGTTTCTAGATGATATATTGAGCTAATATTCAATTGAGTCCCTAGTGTAGAAAACAAAGTTTTCCAAAACCTAGAAGTGATTCGTGCATCCCTATTTGAGATAATCTTCTCTAGAATTCCATGTAACCTAAACACTTCTTGCACAAAAATTCTTGCTATGATAAGTGATCCATAAATTAAATTCATGGGCGTAAAATGTGAGACTTTGGTAAGCTTATCTACTACCACAAGAATGACACTGTGCTTATTTCTTGACATAAGAAATCCTTGCACAAAGTCCATACTTATGACTTTCCATTTCCTCTCTAGTGTGTCATGTGGATATAACAAGCCTATAGGATGATGATGCTCCACTTTCACCCTTTGACATTCAAGATACATAGCCACAAAATTAGCAACATTTGCTTTCATCCCTTTCAAAAAATATAATGGCTTCAAATCCACCATCATTTTGGTCACTCCAAGGTGTCCAAAGTACGGTGCTTCATGTACTTCTTTCCATACCAAACTCCTTAACTCCTCTACATCAGGTATGTACATCCTACCCTTATATCTAAGTAATACATTAGGTTCAAAATGAAAACCCTCATACCTAGAATCTTGTGGATTATTAGTGAGTGCCTACTTGACTTGCAAGTAGTACTCATCCTCTTTGCAATTTTGCAAAAACTTTCCCTTAAAGTTAATTTGAATCATTACTATTGAAGCAATATGACGTCTTTGACTCAAGGCATCAGTAACCCTATTCTCTTTCCCTTTTATATAACTAATATTAAAGTCATAGTCAACTATTAACTCCAACCATCTTCTTTGCCTAGCATTCAAATTAGGTTGAGTGAAAATGTACTTTAACCTATTATGGTCAGTTTTCAATTCAAAGGGTTTTCCTAACAAGTAGTGCCCCCACATTTATAGTGCATGAACGACAACTGCTAACTCCAAATCATGCGATGCATAATTTTTCTCATAAGGTTTCATCTTTCTAGATTTATAAGCAATCACTTGCCCATCTTGCATTAACACACCTCCTAAACCTTCTCCAGATGCATTTGTGATAACTGTAAATTTACCCTCAAGATCTGGTACTTTTAAGATCAGTGCAATGGTCAACTTCTCTTTAAGTAGATCAAAGGATTCTTGAAATTTCTTAGTCCACTCAAATCTCTTCCCTTTTCTCTGTAAAGAAGTGATTGGAAAATAAATCTTGGAGAAGTTCACAACAAACTTCCTATAGTGCCTTTCTAGACCCATAAAACTTCTTATCTCAGACACATTCTTGGGTACTAGCCACTCAAGTATTGCTTTGGTCTTGGTTGGATCTACGGAGATTTTGTCCATCGAGATCACATTCCCTAGATAATGCACTCTCCTTTGGAATAAAGTACACTTAGTTTACCATACAACTTGTGTACTCTTTCAACCGTTGTAGAACTATCTCTCAATTTCTACAATGATCTTCCTCATCCTTAGAATATATCAGGATGTCATCTAGAAAAACGAAGAAAAATTTATCTATGCAGTCTCTAAATACACAATTCATCAAATTCATAAATGTGACAGGTGCATTTTTTAGCCCAAAAGGTAAACTATAAGTTCATAGTGTCCATGTCTGGTTTTGAACGCAATCTTAAAGATATCTTCATCTCTAATTCTCAACTAGTGATATCTAGATCTTAGATCTATTTTTTAGAATACGAAAACTCCTCTCATTTGATAAAAAATATCATCAATGTGTGACAACAAATACTTTTTCTTCATTGTGGATTTTTTAAGCATACAATAGTCAATGCACAAACACAAAGTTTCATCCTTCTTTTTCACAAAAATAGCTAGTACTCCCCAAGGTGAAACACTTGGTCTTATCAACCCTTTTGACAACACTTCATCCAACTATGGCTTAAGCTCCATTAGCTTATTTGTCATCATCCTATAGGGTACCTTGGAAATAGCTTCAAACCTTGGAATTATATCTATAGAGAAATTAAATATCCTCTTCAATGGTAACCCAGGTAACTCATCTGGAAACACATCTAAAAAATTTCACAATATAGGATACTTTTCCATGTTCGACATTCCAATGTCATCTATTTCACTGTCTTCCATCTCTTGGAAGCTCTGGGAATCCAAGTTATCAATATCTTCTCCAAGTATTTCAATATTAAGGACAAAGAGTTTGCACCCTTCCTTCTTAGCCCTCACTAGTTGCATTGTCAAGATTTGAGGAATCTTGACTTCTCTAGGTATCCCTTGGAACTTGACTCAGTCACCAAAATCATCTAGGCACTAAATGGTTTTTGCATGGAAATATACCTTAGCCCTATGTCTCCACAACCAATTCATACCTAAGATTACATCATAGGATCCTAAGGGTATGACATATAGGTTTACATCAGTAGAGAAACAAGGTAGCTCTATCCTAGCCTTGAGCAAACATTGTTCCACCTTTGTTCTTGTTTGGTTTGCATACTCTACATCCCAAGATGTTGCCATGTGTCTATCCTTTCTAGATAATTTCTTAGCTACTCTAGGTGAAATGAAATTCTCAGTTGCACTAGTATCAATAAGAACTAAAATGGGTAAACCAAACAAAATACTTGGAGTTTCAATGGGAGTTGTCTAATAATCTACTTGGCGGTCATCCACTACAGCATGTATCCTTTGTTGGAACATTGTCCATTGAGTAGGTAGTGAGTTGTTGGAAGGCTTATTGGGACAATCTCTCACAAAATGGTTTACCCTATATGTATAACATCTTGTAAATGGTACCTTCTTTGTAGGTTCTCCAGATCTACTAGTGTTTACACTAGCATTGTTGGTATTTCCACGGTTGGAACCATTCCTCCTCCACTCCCTTCTCGACTCTCTTCCACTATTGCAGTTACCTTTGTCTCCTTGATTAGGTACATTTTGCACAACCTCCAACTTCTTTGGAGTTGGCTTGTCAGAAATTTCTGCAATCTTCTTACGTTCTTTAATTTCCTATCAGTTGGAGATAGCCCTAAGCCTTTTCTACTATTTAATTTCTTTCTCATATACAAGATCCATAGTTGGAGGACCATGCATATCCACTTCTCCTTCTATTTGATTGTTAATTCCCATTATAAATTTTCTTATACGAAAATATTCATCCTTATGATATATAGGCACATAACACAGAAGTCAGGTAAACTTCTCCCAATACTCATTGATCAACATATTTCCTTGCTTCAAACTCTATAAATCCATGAGTTTTTGGTGAGGCAACCATTGTTTTCAAAAAATCTCAAAAAATTCCCCACGTGTCAACTTCCACATGAGTTGATATTGAGTTCCAGCTTTTTTTTCATCCACCAAGTAGAGGCTTCTCCAGCTAGTTGGTATGCACCCCAAGCAGCTTTAGTGGCCTCAATAATTTTGGATTTCAAAATACTTTTCCATTTGAACAAGACACACCTTAGTTTCATCATCGCTAGCACTTCCCTCAAACTTGGGTGGAAAAATATTGTTCATATCCTTAGAAATTTTGGAAGCCATAAGCTTCTTATTTCTTTCTACAGATAGTGTTGGTGATCATTCTTTTTCGTGATCATGGGTTTTTTCATGTCCATGAGAGGATTTTTCACCTTCATTCTCATTAACGAAAACCTCTTTCTCAACCATAGCTTGTGCCCTTTCTTGTACAAGGTTATCTAACATTGCTAAAATTTGGTCAAGCCTAGCTTCAATTCCTGTTGGTCCTTGTCCAACTTCTTGGCTACCACCAGGATTAGTTCATGTCCTCACCATCTTCACAATATTGGGTTTTACCTTAATGTTTATCCATGTTAGACTAAATTATAATATCAACTATCTTATGGAAAACATTAGATAGGGAATTCATTCACAAATAAATAATTCCACATAAGATTAAGCACACCCTTTTGATAAAAATATAATTTCATTCATTTCATAAGGATTTCAATATCCTTGGATTACATGGAGTGACTATTCAAATAGTCGAGTGGAGAGTATCCCTCAGATTAACTCTTTGACACATAATGGAGTATACCTACAAATTGAGATTGGTTCTTGTCTCTATCTTTCCTTTCATCCCTAATTGTTCATACCTATCCCAAAATGGATAGTAGCCTTCGAATTTATCATCTGATACATAGTTTTGAGGTTTAGTTCCAATATGGTGTTCATTAACAATATAGTCTACCCTTTTTCCAGACATTTGTTCATGATACCATTTCACATCTAGCTTATCTCGAAGTACATATCCCTTGGACTCATTACTCAAGGAAATTACTATTACTTTAGACATTGGAAGAACTCTAGGGTCCCTAAAGATGAATGTCAGGATGACACTTCCTTCCAAGGGCATATCCCTGGAAAGTGATAATAACTCATATTTTTATGGTGAGATGGAAGGTAGACTGTTGTACATAGCCTCCATCTTCATCTTCCTCTTCACATCACTAATCTGAGAAAGTGTGTGACTAAATGTTTTAGTGTCACTCAACCAGACGACATTTTCATAGTTGGTTCCCTCTATTGTTCTAATGATGGCTTCTCTTTCCTCCTTGGCCTTGAGGTAGTGCTCATTTCTGATTACTGACTTTTGAGCCATTAATCTGAGATGCACCATCCTGGCACAAGAATTCACAATATTAGATAACGTTGGATGGAAATAATGATGATCTCATAGGTTCCAAAGCTAAACCTAGTAGCTTTGATACCACATGTAATATGCCAAAGCTTCAAAAAAGTAAGTTTCCTAAGTTTTTATTTTGCGAGTAAAAATAAACTATGTGACAAGCCATTGGAATAAAAAAATTCCTTTCTTTATTGAAAATATATGAACAAAGATGCTATACAACATACAATAAGGATTTACATTCCATTACAATATTTACCAAAGTACAATATTTTTAGAAAGTACAAAACTACATACATAGCTCCTTCGAGCTTTATAGCATAAGATATAGATGGTCTAGGAATCCACCTTTCAAAACCTTGGTCTTTTGTCACTTGTTGAGGAGAAGAAACTCAAGTGCTTTTCTGCCAACCATGAACTCATATGCGGTCCCTCACACATCTATCAATGATAGATGGCCCTACCCTTTGACAGAGATATCAAGGTTGGGTAACCCTATATGACATACCACTCTGAGCCTAGTGTTGTGCCCTACATGACTAGGATTTATAATCTACACTAGGTAGCCCTCATGCATTTTAAATAGACACGGTGAACTAACAGTGGATCCCCAGACAATCACACTGCTTTGGCCAAAGTTTTCTCACTCAATATAATTGAGCGATGGTCTACTATTCACTTACACTATAGCAAGCTTGCTTTGAATTAAGGCCATTATATGTATGCTTAGGAAATCTCTCTCCATTGGAAAGCTACTACCCAGGATAACCTATCTCTTTAACATAACCTAAGGAAACATAACTCATCAAGAAAAGCACTAGATCCCTCCCTTCACTAGAAAAAATTCCTAGGAGTAACCCACTAGCCAACTAGCATAACAAATATCTATTTATGAGTATTCCTTTAAGCTAACCATGTTCAAACATATCTTGTATAATAAAATACCTATGTTAAACAACCTTTCCAAACATATCTAGTATAATAAAATACCTATGTAAAACAATCTTTCCAAACATATCTAGTATAATAAAGTACCTATGTTAAAAAATCTCTCCTATCGTCGAGTAAATACAAGTATTTCATTGACAGAGTAAACATCTTCAACTTTTCCTTCAAAGTAAATGCTATTTCTCCCTAAATGCGAGTAAGCATAGTAAACTTGTACAAAAATCAAGAAATACTCTTTCAAAAGCTTAATACAAGAAAAGGAAGATTATTTTCATGACTGTGAAAAGCTACCCAATCAACTGACTGCAAACACAACTCTTCTAGAATAACAACTAGCTTGACCTTCAATTTATCCAACAATTCACAATAACCTCAATCTCTCAATTTGATAAAAATACTTCTATCAAAATAATACTAAACTCTCTCTCAATGCTCAAATCCTTCACTCAATATAAAGCAAAATAATACACAAGGAATGTGTAGAAGAAGAATTTGTCCTATAAAATGAGCTCAAACTACTATTTATACAACAAGTAAGAGCCCATATGGCCTAAAGATTGGGCATGCATTTGACAACAACTTACATGCAAAACAACACATGATTCACAGTCACTAGGTGGAACACATTTGATAGGTTACTCTATTGCTCAAAGCTACAGTTTGTCCTTGTTTCTTGACAACAATGAAAGACTAGTTCAAATCACCATATGGTTGAATTTGAGTTGCACTCAAAGGATATCTACAGAGTAAAGGATTCAAAGGTGTCGCCAAAAGAAAAATTTCTCCTACAGAGTTTGCACGGTTTCATGTTGTTGAATTAGTCATTTGTTTATCCAGAAACACATAGCAAATGCTGACTTAGTCTCACTAGAGTTAGCTTAGCTCATTTAACATCCAAACTCATTCATTAACCTGCTACTCGAAATGTAAGAATTCATTTATTGCTTTAGATATTCCATCAGATGACAAGGTGTCATATGTTTTACCAAGTCTAGGAAACTCAACAAAATGGCGTCTACTTAGTCTCATTTATAATATTGACTCATTGTTGTGTATGGTTTTGTAAAATGTTTTCCTTTATGGCATTGCACAACATGCTATTAATTCATCCTTTATGTACAATCATAACTATCATAAAGTCAACCCTTGATTTCCTTATAAATTGGATTATAAACATTGCTTTAGATAGTCACTCTCAAAGAAAATACCGTATAAATATATATGTAACATATACATATATATAAACACACACACACACACACATATATATCCATATTCATCATATGTATATGTTAGTATATATCCATATTTATCATATGTCAATAAAGCATGTATATATAATTGATATATAAATGAATATAATCAAGATAGCAATCACATTGGTATATTAATATATCAATTGTGTATATATATATTTATATATATGCCTCTATGTACATGTATACGTATGTATACATGCATTGATACATTCATATGGGCATGCCCATTTTCCACCATGCACATATATTGAAACACATATACATATGGATATATGTATATACTTTATATATATTTATACATAGTTCTCACACCAAATCATACACAATTACTATGGTTTTGATAAGAGACTAGGAGATATCTATCTATATGTATACATATACATGTCATGAGATCCATCAGATAGTTCCATGTGCATAAGCAACTCGTGCATGAGTGTGCATAGATACATCTACCCATGTACCCTCGTGTACACGTTCCTTCATGCGTATAGTCTATCATCGACATGCATGTGTGTACGCATACACATTCCTCATATGTTCCACATATCAATACAAGCATAGTAACAAGGAAAGAACTCTCAAGCTCAAATAGATAAACATCACCCAATAATGCACTCAAAAGTAAACAAGAGTCTTACTAATGCAGACATATTAACTAAGGTGACTTACCAACTTCACACTTAATAACCCAACTCAATTATTCTACGGTGGTGTGTGTGTACGCTCAAATAGGTTACGATATTGGCTACCTGACCAAGAACTTCTCTTGAGTGATACTTCCCCTCCACCTAGAGGAATTGAACATATACCTTCAGCCACTAACATTTGCACACAATAGTTAGTTCACAAAATATGCAGTATACATAATACATCTCCAAAGTTAGAATATTAATGCAATATTCATCCAATCACATAAATGCATTATTTCATATAATATTAAATGAGATGACATTCATTCATAAAGAACTGATAACAAATTGCACACACAATTTATTCATCCACTGAATTCACATTTTACCCTACATAGTAATAGTAAATAGTAATTACACAATTGGGGTGTAACACTAGGAACCTCTGACAAAGGAGTTCCTAATGAGTATAAAAGATTTAATTTCATTGAAAAAATTAAGGAACTTTAGGAACTTGAATGAAGATATTAAGTGGATAATTTTTAACAAAATATGTAGACTTGAATGACCTCAAATAATAAAATATCATAAAAAATAGAGACTTAGCACTTTTAACCAAAGGTTAGGGAAACAAGTCGTTGAAAACAAGGTGAAGATAAACTAATTATTAACTTATGAATATATTTGAAAGTAGAAATAAAATTAACCATATTGATAATATGTGTGATTGTACATACAACACTAAGATAAAAATTAGAAAAGCATAGATAACATCATATTTACATGGAGAAACCCTTTCCAAAAAAACTCCACATGGTAAAGAGGGAAAGAATATTATTAATCTGCAAATGGACTTATACAATAATACTCTTCACTACTATTCCATGATCAATCTGATAACACTTGGATACCTACAACTCAAAAAATGAAACTACTATGTCACAACTCTAATTTATAGTGAATAGTGGAAGAGAAAACCATAGTGGTAACTTGGAACAAGATGAAAATACCACTTACAAAAACCCATACCTAGGTTATGGATAGCTAATGAACATAATAAAATATTTAATTTCCTTCACATAAATTCTCACATGGGCGCCTAGCCCATATCCAATCAAGAATGTGACTTCTCAGTGCTCTTTTACTCCGCAATGGAATATAAATGAACACCAAACACCTCTGATACTTGAGTGCTAAAAGTCTGACCTTTCATGTTCCATAAGTGGATTCCTAAGAAGCATATTTTTTCCATTATGTTGTGTAACTCCCACGAACATTTAATCGCATCTTTAAAATTTAATTACATTATGTCATTATTTAATGCTTTTCTCTTATGTCCCCTATAACACATTCCAAGGAACATGGAGACATATGAATGGCATAGGAAGATAAGGTTAATGTCACCTTTTCCTAAAACAAGTTACTCAAGTTCTATTTACAATTTTTTATGTCACTCTATTTTTTTTTGCATTTATGGTTTATTCTTGCTTTCTATAATCATTTCTCTTGTTATAGTAAATTAATTATGTTATTATATTTTTTTTTGTGTTTTATTACATATGATAAAAAAAAATTATGCATCTCTATCATAATAAAAAACAAAAAAGTATTTCTCATTAAGTAGCCACAATTTTTTTAAAAATTAAATATAATATACAAACATTAATAATATAATCATCTCATAACATAGGATAAGATTAATACAAATGTATTATGTATATACATGTCAATTGTTTATAAATGTCTCAATGATACAAAAATGTCTACACCACTTTAAAAAAATGCGGTGCCTCTATATACAATATTATAGATTATGTGGGCCCATGTGTCCTATATCTCTTTGCTAATGGACTAGGAAATCACACCAATACCATGGAATGGAAGTGTGTGTGTGTGTGTTTGTGTGTGGTCCATTGTAGTTTGGGAATTCTTGTAGTGTACTCCTAAAATTATAAACCTTTACTATGATGTAGAGCTCACTCTAATACATCAATTTTATGTGTGTCACCTATCTTTCAATCTATCATATTAGTGATTTTATATTTATACAATTCTTGATAGTATGGGTCCTACTGATTATACTCTTACTACATTTACCATGAGTTAGCCCACCTGGCTTTGTAGGGTGTGACACTCTACCATGAACATTACAACCTTAATGTTGGATCAATTTACTCTTATTCCATGTTCTTTATATGATTCTCATAATTACACTTTGGGATAAAAAATATTGATGTGTCATCCCTTGATATGTTGTGATTGGTAGCTGGTATATATGTTATTCTTGGGCTAAACCTAGGGACTATCTTAACTAACAATTTACCATTTAATTTAAGCCACCTAGTTTATCTAGATACAATTACATACATGTACATTAGAAATTCTCATACCTAGTTCATTGACCTACCAATCAAGATATACAAGTGATATGGGTGTCATAGGTGGTTCCACTATGTTGATACTTATCATGAACTTGTAATTATAGCACTACTACTCACATCTCCATTCACGATTCTTAGTGGAGCTCATATGGCCTTATCACTATCATTGTGGCCTAGACTTCTCCTTTGTCTCTTTTTACTTGCTAGTGTAGCCTCCTCCAATTACCTCTATCTCCCTACTAGTTGGGATTCATATGTCCTCTCCTCTCCTTCTTCTATACATTATCTCAATAGGCCTATAGCCTTACATCTCTTATTGGAACACTTAGTGCATATATTAGCATCAAAATTACTCTTTAGCACCATATTACATACCACAATGCCATCCCTACATCATCTACATATGAGGTTAGTTATTATTAAAATTATTTAGTAATTTTTAGTTAATGCTCAATTGTGTAGCGTCTGTAATGTCTCTTACATTTTTATTTTTTTTAATGAAAAGGCACACCCTCAGAGTCATATGGGCCATGCCCAGAAAAAATAAATGATCATGTTTTTAACAAATATAACAAGAAAAAGGCCATTAGGCAGCCATAGCAGTGCCAATAGAGCTAGGAGGGTCTCTTTCATCCTTTTTCCCACATACATCAGCAGGGTCAGGAGGAGGACCCCAACCATCATTAGTATCTTTGTCTTCATCCTCATGACGAGGCAAGATTGCAAGAGCCAGCCGTAGGAAACTTTTACCAAAGTCTGGCCAACCAGAACTAGAAGCAGGAGTATCATCAGAGGGCCACCCAGAGTCACCACCACCACTCCCTGATGCACCACCAGGGGGGCACCCCTGGCCAGCCCACGATGGAGGAGAACGGGTCCACCAAGGAGGGCGAGAATCCCATCGGAGAGGATGTTGAGAACGGGGATGCACAAAATCACTCCACTGCCAGCCCTGAGAAGTTGACCGATTGTGGGAGGAAAAGGGTGAGGGGTGGACCTGAGCAACATTACACGGGGCATTGCCCCAATGGTCTAAGAGCACTTGTAGGTGAACAACTTCAAGAACCACTTTGTTGGCTTGCACCTAAATTTGTAATAACACATTAGAACAAATTATAGCTTTTGTATACAAAGAAACCTGGCAATCCAATTAAGAATGAGAAAATATGTAGGCATTTCTGTCTTTCCATATATTGAAGAGGATTTCCACCCTAAAAGTGTGCCAAAGCTGGGGATACTTATCCGAGAATTTGGGTGAATCCCCCGACAAAATCATATGCCCAGAGAATGGCTCTAGCCTAAATGGCTTAAAGAAGTCATGAATCTAAGTCCAGTGTTATTGAGCTATGGGAGAAAACCAAAAAAGATGCTTAAAAGTCTCAGCCTACCCATAGAAAGGGCACCAAGGGTCATGTACCCCCAAGTGGACAAGCTGAGAGCCCACAAATAGGAGTAGGAGATTTTAGAAGCCACCTCTACTTCAAACTTTGGATCATAGAAAAATGGGGTGAAAGCCACCTGTAACCAAGCCTAGGCTTATAGTTCCTGAAAGGAGTATTTGGGTACCACTTCCAGTCCTTCCACCAAAGTTTGAACCCCTGAATACCAATTTTATGACACATTTCATCTAGAATAGCATTCACCAGACCATCAAAAGTAGCACGGTCATGGTTTTGAAGCCTGTACATGGCACAAAACTTGTCCTAGTGCATAATGTGAATGGTGGGTCTATGAAAAAGCTATTTGATGGTTTGGATACCCTTCTTGTGAAATCTAAGAGCTTTAAGCCAAGGCACTTTAGCCAAAGGTTGATCATTGTGGGAAAAAAGAGGTGACCACTAGATGTTTTGTTGGTTAAGTGAAATCCCATCACGAAAACTAGAGCCAACCCATCAAAGTCTGGGTTTGAAAGCCTCCTAGGTACACCAAATGCTTTTGGAAACAAAAGTCCCAACAATTTGGACTGGTTCCTTCATGACCAGAAGGGTTTGAAAACCAATCCCCTTCCAAGCAAGTCTGTGTAAAGGAAAACCAAAAATGAATACAATGGCAGAGAAGAATTTTCCAAGCCTCATCCCTAGTAAGGGCACGAATAATCCATTTAACACACAAGGAAGTCCCTTGCCTCTGGGTAGAGAGCAATCCCAAACCTCCAAAATCTCTAGGGATATAGTAGAATTCCCAAGCAACATGACAAAATCCTTTATGGGTTTTAGAAGAGGCCCAAAGAAAGTCTCACAGCAGCTTCTCAAGTTTTCTATAGGCAGCCTTAGAAGGCACCCAACAAGAGGAATAATAAACATAGGTGGCGGTGAAAACTTTCAAGAAGACTGAAAATTTCCTTGCCAAAGACAAGGGCTTGTTGATCCAGTAAGCCAACTTTTGTTCAACCCGAGAAAGTACAACTTGCCATAGCTCAACCGAGGATGCCTAAAAGGAAAAAGGAATGCCCAAGAACCAAAAAATTTCTCCTAGTCCAATCCACTTCCAACCATACTGTTGAAGCAAAGAAGGGGAAGGCAAGACTAATTGTCTGTAACAAATATTTTTGTGCCACTAAATGGTAGAGCTAGAGGCGAGACAAAAAATATTAGGGTAGTCAAGCATCGCTCGAATGTTATCCTCTTCCTCCAAGAGAGTGACGAAAAATTTATCATCAAAATGGCCATTGACAAGTTGAACCTGAGAGTTTGGAAATTAGATTCCTTTGACATGCTGCTAGGAAACTGCATTATCCAAAAGATAACCAAAGCCTTCAACAGCAAGCACATACAAAGAAGGAGCAAGTAGGAAACCCTACCAAATGGAACGAAAGAGGCCAAAGGTAGAGGATTGGTGGCCATTAATGGTAATTCAAGCAAAAGCATCCACAAAGAGCATCCAAACAGACTACATAAAATTGGGCCCAAAACCCAAGGCTTGCATCATAGCAAAGATAAATGACCATTCAATGCAATCATAGGCTTTGGAAAAATAAATCTTGATAAACAAGGCTTTCTGATTGGAGCGCCGAGCCCATTCCATGCCTTCCCAAACAACAATAATGTTCTCTAAAATAAACCTGGATTTGATGAAACCAATTTGTTTTGGGCGTACAATCTGGGTAAAAGATGGCAAATATTTAAGGCTAGAGCTTTGGCAATGATTTTTTAGGAGACATTAAGAAGCGTGATAGGCCGTCAGTTACAAATGTCTTCAAGATCACCAGATTTAGGTATGAATTTAATATTGCCTTTTTTTATTAACTCCCCTAAAGAGTTAGCATTAAATGCTTCTGAATATACATGATGTAAGTCTGGGCCAACACAATCCCAGAGGGCCTTGTAAAATTCACAAGGAAATTCGTCAATCCTTGGGGCTTTATCATTAGTCATGGAGTGCACCACTTCTTTCAGATCATCAATTGTTAACAATTAATCACAATAGTTTTTTTGGGCTAAAGAAATCCTATGTGGCACAACAATGAGGTAGTCCTAGAGGGCTTGCTATCATTCTGGTGTGGGGTCTTGAGTAGTGAACACTTGCTCATAGTGATGAATGAAATCCTAGAGAATATCAGGAAACTCTAAAAGCCCTTGTACACCATATTTAATTTTTTTAATGCCTGGGGAAGAGTGTCTAGCATGCAAGGCCAAAAAAACTCTTTGGAGGCACGCTCACTAATTTTAAGTTAGTGAAAATGTGCCTTGATTTGTATACCTCTAGTAGCATAACTATTAGCAATTTGATTTTTGTGCCTTAACTTTGCCACTATAACTTGCAATGATGGGGAAAAAGGGCTGGCTACTAAAGCCTCAGTAGCTGAGCACAGGTTTGCAGTGGTAGCCTCATAAGACCGCCAGTGAAAAATGGATAGATGGCGCCCATAAATGCATAAAAATATAGCAATGTGAGTGATAGCATCATTCCACCAAGTAATTCAACTTGTATGATAGGTTATCCTACATTCCAAATTCCAAACTCTGTGAATGTGGGCTAGGGTAGGCTTGTGGTAGAGTAAAGATGTGTTAAGAAAGAATTGAGACTTACACGTGTGAGGCTGTTGAAACTCCCATTCAATGCGAAAGAAAATGGGGAAGTGGTTTGACAAAGTCATATCCATTAATGGCTTAATCAGAAGGGAAGAGTTATCAAAAGAGAAAAATATTGAGCTAAGATCATAGCATGATCGAGGCTAAATTTTTTGTTAGAACCAGCCCTATAATTATACCAGGTGTGCCAGAGAGAATGAAAATGGCGGCGACTGATATTTGGATCAAAAATCCCTAATTTATTGTGCATGTAGAACCACGCCTCTCTTTCACCAGCTACCCATCTAAAAGGAAAGGTGCCATCTTTGTCATATTCCATCTCAACCATATTGAAATCCCCACATAAAATCCAGGTAGAAACGTGCAATGAGTCAACAATCCATTGCCAAAGCACAGAGCGTTCCACAATATCATTAGGGGCATAAACATTAATAATCCCAAAAGAATGATTATCAATTTTAAGATGAATCCAGATGAGCCAATGAGTGGGATTAGACCCATGGTCGACTACATAGGAGTGCCACTGTGGGGACAAAAGAGTGACAACTCCACCACACCCAAGTTCATGAGTAGTGAAAAACATGGAACTGGCTGGCCAAATAGAGCGACAAGCCGAGGCAAGAAAAAAACCAAAAAAATTAACTTCTTGGAGGCAAAGCACTTCAATACTAAATAACTTACACAAGGTATCTCTGACAGTATACTTTTTGAAGAGGTTTGTTAGACCCCAAAGATTCCATGAAATGAAGTTCATGGATGAAACGTGTCCATATCATCGAAATCTGATTCCTTTTCGTTCAAAGAAGAGAAATGATTTTGTAAAAGTTCTAGCGGCATTGAACCAATCTGGATAGAAGGAGAGGAAATTCTCTCCTTCTCTTGAACATATTCCCCTTCTTCCTTGGGAGAAGGGCTACGAGAATTCCTTTGAGCTCCCAACATGGGAGCAGAAACACTCGTTTGTGCCATCATGATAGTAGCAGGTTGAGGTGTGGTCTTAGGCTGAGGTTGTAGAGGCACGCTATCAACCTTGGTTGGAGCTACTATCCATTTTGTGGAAGAGTTTGGAACAATTTTTGTTGGTTCAATGGCTTTGGAAGCCGACCCAGAACCAATAGACTTATTCTTGTGGTTTGTAACCGTAGTCCAAGTCATATCTTGCTTGCTAGCAGAAGAATTTTCCTAACAAGGCTGCTCGAAACCTTGTGGCGGAGAAGTTGTATGAGGAACTTCCAAAGAGAAATCCTTAATCCTGTGGTCTATGGAATGACACTGATAACACGTGTTAGGTAGATTGAAATAAGTGACCTTTTGGGTGTTCCAGAGAGCTCCTATTTGGATATCAATGGAGTCTTTCAAGTCATCGGAAAGGTCCACTTCCACACAAACCCTTTTTCTGGGGATGGTCTTGAAAAAACCTATCTAGCTCAATGCAGATAACTCTCCCCAATGAGGACGCAATATGATTCAAAAAGGGCACACAAGGTAAAGGGAGACCAGGAAACTCAATCTAAACAGGGACTTGGAGATTAGTCTCATCTAAGACAGCAAAATCACGGGTCCATTCCTAGAAAACCAATAAGGAAGACCAGACATACCAAGGACCATGGCCTAAGATGGCCTATACATGACTAACCTCCGAAAAATGAAATAGGAAAAAACCCCTAGTCAAGTTTTGGACCATATCAAGGCAAACCCCATGAGGGACTCAAGCCTTGCTAACCCATTCCTTAAGCACACTTTCAGGGGGAGTCCTCCCAACAAAATACCCAACAAGGGGGTGACTTTCAAGCCATTGACAAGCAGAATCAAACTCTGGTAAAGGTAACACCACATCAGCATAAGAGTAAGAATATATACCTCGTGAAAAACTTTCAGAACAATTTTTTGGGGGCACTTGTTTGAAGGGGGAGCCATTGAGAAAAGTTGTCGAACCACCAACACCATCATGAACTATTGGGAAGGCATATTAAAACACAAAAACCGCACTAAATGTGGTTGTACACATAGGAAAAGAGGCAATTCCTATGTTGTATGCGCAGTATGACGCAATAGGGGCCAAGGATGACCATAGACACCACAAAACCCTAGCAGAGCTCATACACCTTTTCTTTTTTTTTATTTTTTCTTCTAGTGTTTTTGAGGCTTCTGTATCACCTCTATTGTTTATCTTTTTTTAATTTTTCTTTTGTAACGTCTGATGACTCTTTCCATGCATAACCATCATCTTTATGAAGTTTCTCTTACATCCACATTGTATATTATTGTATTTATTTTATTTTATAAGATTCATTTTATTCAATTAATCTCAATCTTTTGAGCTTTTCTTTTTGAATCGCTACATGGTATCAAAGTAGGAATTTTCTCCTTAGCTCTTTGTGTTTTTTTGTTTTTAAAAAATCATGATTCTGACTTGAGCATCGTTTTTTGCTTGCTTGGGATTTATGAGAATGTGATCACATTTTTCCAAGGCATCAAAGTGTCTCTATCAAAAATTTTCTTAGACAAAAAAATTGTGTGAACTGTATTTGTTGTGCATATCTGTGTGTATGTGCATGTGTTGATCGAGCCCTGTCTAGAGTTGTGTTCACATCTATGGTGCTTGAATTATGTTTTTCTATGTGTTTCTAGTCTGTGCATCCTCTACTTACCATTGATGTTTGCAAGACCGATGTTACATCCTTACTGACATTCATTGACATTCTTTATCGGCTTCGACATGCTTTATCGAATATTGACATCGACATCACATTGATGTCTTCTTTTGGACTGACATCTTCTTTTTCATGGGTATAGTGGCTGGTAGTCTCTTTGTATGTAGAGATTTTAGTTTCTTTCCAACCTATATAAATCACCTCTTCGGCTGCTTTCTAGCTCAATAGTTCTAAAGAGGTCACTCATTCTGCAAGCAGCATCTCTATTGCAAGCTGTCTGTACTTTAAGTTTTGTCTTGCTCTAAAAGCATGGGATTTTTTCTAGTTTCTGATTGTTGTGCCTTCTTCGAGTGGGTGTAAACACTTTTTTTTCCTATGAAGATGTTTCGATGAGTAGAATTAGTGGGCCCAATTATGTTTTTCTCTCCATACCTTTGGTTTCGTGCCTTTGAATCCATGCCATTTCATATTCTGTCAAGTTTTTTATATTTTTTGAGGTTTCGTACCTCATATTTATCATTGAATTTTGAACAAAATGGCCTCACTGACCCACATCATGCTCGAGGGAAATCAAAAGTTCAATGGGAGAAATTACAAAACCTGGAAGCAACACATGATAACCATCTTTGAATATTGTTTCCTTGATTAGATTATTTTGGTCAACATTACTCGTCCCACAATGGCGAGTAAAGATCAGGAAAATTTTGATGAGAAAAATTGTGAAGTGGTGATGCTCATTAAGATTTTAGTTACCAATGATCAGTTGCCTCAGGTTTTGATTGGTAAATTAGCAAAGGAGATTTGAGATCACATGAAGGATCTTAATGAGACTTCTGACAAGATTCGTGCGTTCTTCCTAAAGAACATGTTCTCAATCATGATGGACAAGAAGAAATTATTACAACCGCACTTGAAAAAGATCAAGGAAATCCATGATTAGCTCAAGGCTATTGGTTGGAAAAATGAGGAAGAAGACATGGTATTCATCACTTTGAAAATTCTACCAAAGTCTTATGAGCATTTTATCAAGACTCTCAACATTACTTCAACAAATGTTGATCTGAATTTTTCAGATTGTTGCTTCGTTCTTTTGGAGCAGGATTGATAGAAACAAGAGTTTGGTAGCGGTGTTGATTCGACCTCCATTGAGAAGGATTTCTCTGCTAAGATCTTTCAAAAGAACAAGGGTAAATCTCAATCCTACCAGTAGTCCAATTCAACACAGTCTTCAAATTCTTCTTCTAAAAAGAAGAATGTTAAGTGTAACTATTGCCATAAGTTTGGTCACATGATAAGGGATTGTCAAAAAAACTTGGCTTTTGAGAAAAACAAGAAAAGAGAGTCAAAACCCAAAGCTAATGTTGTAGAGTACGCCAAGTAGAAGGAGTCTGCTTTCTATGCCTCCATGGCCAAAAATTCTATAGATCCATTAAAATATTCTACTTGGTACATTGATTCCAGTGCTTCTTGACATTTCACTCATCACCAGGATTGGTTCATAGATTACAAGCCTTTTAGAGATTCAGTTGTCTTTGGAAGTGGTGAGGAGTATACTGTTGCCAGAAAGGGAAACATATAGATTTAGTCTAGAGGGATAAATTTAATATTACTCAATGTATACTTCGTTCCTGGAATGGAGATGAACTTGCTTTCAATTAGTCAAATTATGGCGCACTCTCCTCAGTTGGATATAGTCTTCAACATGCACACTTGCAGCATTATTGATCAAGAGACTCACACTAATGTGGTTTAGGGTCTTGAGGATCATGGTCTTTATAGACTCATTGATTCTGGTGATTCTCAAGAACATGCTTTGGCTTCCCAGAGAACTTCTATCTGATTTATGTGGTCCAATGAATACTTCTTCAGTCACTAGTTGCAAGTATTTTTTTGTTATTTGTTGATGATTTCAGCAAAAAAAAATTGGTGTATTTTTTGAAAAACAAATCAGATGTGTTTGGTACATTTCAACAGTATAAGGCCTTAGTTTCAAAAAAGAGTTTGGTTCTCCTATAATCACTCTTAGGTCTGATAATGGGTGGGAATTTTGTTCTTTTGATTTCTCTACATTCTGTGCTACACATGGAATTAAGTGCCAACTTACCACTCCATACACCCCACATCAAAATGGTGTAGTTGAATCCAAGAACTGCACCATCACAGAATTGGCCCGTTCTATGCTAGAGAATCATCATGTTCCTAAGAAATACTGGGTAGAAGCGACCTATACAGTTGTCTATCTTTTGAATCGATCTCCAACTCATGCAATGAAGAGGATGACTCTTGAAGAATCCTGGTTTGGACATAAGCCTAAGGTCGACCACTTGAAATTTTTTGGCTCCACAACTCATGTTTGGATTCCAGATGCCAAGCGCACTAAATTGGAATCCAAGAGCCAAAAACTCATGTTCACTAGCTACAGTGAAAACCATAAGGCATACAAGGTGATTGATGTTGACACAGATCATCTCATTTTCAGCCGTGATGTTGTGATTGATGAAGCTACTAGCCCTTTCTTTCAGTCATCTACTTCTCTGCATCCTGAGGATCAGCATTCTACAAATTCTGAATTGGTTTTTTGTCTTCCCCTAAGTTCACATGATGGGAGGGATCCTGCATTTGAGTAGCCACCTTAGCTGAATATTCCACCACCCACCACTCCTCAGGACATTCTAGATCCTGATCCAAGAGATTGATTCCAGCAGTATCAATTGATGTTCTTCTTCCTACCTCAGATATTGGTTCTTCTACTCTCTAGCCTAAACGGTATGCCAAGACCATTAGTGATCTTCATGATGATGAGTTGATTGAGGGTAGAACATCTCAAAATAAGATAAAGTAGCCACATACAGTAATTTTTCTCTCATGGCCAAACTACACAACATCTCTGAGCCTTCACCATATTCTGAAGCTAAAGGCTTACTTGAGTGTGAACTGGCTATGGAAGTTGAATATCACATCCTTCTGAAGAATAACACTTGGGTGTTTTTTTATCTTCCACCTAGGAAGAATCCCATTAGCTACAAATGGGTTTATAAAGTTAAGTACAAAGCTAATGGAACCCTTGACATTAAAAGGCTCGGTTAGTAGAAAAGGGTTCTCACAGACTGAGGGCATTGACTATGATGAGACTTTTTCTCCTATAGCCAAGATGAGTACCATTTGGGTTGTCCTCGCTTTAGTAGCTTAGTTTGGTTGGAAATTCCATCAGATGGACTTTAAGAGTGCTTTTCTCAATGGTGATCTACAGGAAGAAGTCAATATGACTTAGCCTCCCAGTTTCAAAGTTCCTAGCAGAGAACATTAGGTTTACAGACTTGTCAAAGCACTTTATGGCCTTAAACAAGCTCCACGAGCATGGTACATGAAAATTGATAAGTACCCTCTTGATCATGGTTTCCAGAGGAGTCCTTCTAATTCAAATTTGTATGTCAAATGTTCTAGTGATGATATTCTTGTTTTTTTTGTTTATGTTGATGACCTTATCATTACAGTTAGTTCAGAACATTTGATGTAGGAGGTAAAACAAAATCTCAGTCAATCTTTTGACATGATTGATTTAGGACCTCCATTATTCCCTTGGTATTGAGGTTTGGTAGACAATTGAAAACATCTTCATATCTCAGTCCAAGTATGCTTGTAGTTTTCTTGATAAGTTTTAGATGAGTGACTGTAAACCTGCATCAACACCTATGGAGAAAGGGCCCAAGCTTTCAGCTAAATCATATTCACCAATGGAAAATGAATCAACATTCAAGAAATTAGTAAGCAACCTCATCTATCTCACTACTACTAGACCTGATCTTGGTCTTTCAGTGAGCTACATCTCCCACTTCATGACAACCCCTACAACTAAACATTGGGTTGTAGCAAAGCGTGCACTGTGATATGTTAAGGGCACTTTTGACTTTGGCATTCTATATAGGAGGGCCAAGGAACCTAAGCTGATTGGTTATATAGACTCAGATTGTGTTGGCTCTGTCGATGAAAAAACTCTACTTCAGGCTATATATTCAATTTGGAAACAAGTGCAGTCACATGGACCAACAAGAAGTAGCAAGCAATAACTCTTTCCTCAACTGAAGCTGAATATCGAGGAACTGTAAAAGCAACTTGTGAGGTTGTTTGGCTTCGAAGGGTACTTTCAAACATGCAAATCTCTCAAGATGGGCCTTCTCCCTTGCATTGTGACAATCAAGGAGTGCTCACACTTGCCAAAAATCCAGTCTTCCATGAAAGGAAAAAGCATGTTGAACTTCATTGTCATTTCATCCACCAACTTGTCGAAGATGGATCAGTTGTTTTGCAGTATGTTCCATTAGAGGATCAAACTGCAGATATTTTCACCAAGCCTCTCAGCCCAGATACATTTGTTAGATTTAGGGGGCATCTTGGTGTAGTTAATAGATTGAGCATTAAAGGAAGGTATTAAAATTATTTAGTAATTTTTAGTTAATGCTCAATTGTGTAGCTCTGTAATGTCTCTTACATTTTTCTATTTTTTAGTTTTTCTTCTATTGTTTCTAAGGCTTCTATATCGCCTTTGTTGTTTAGATTTTTTTAGTTTTTCTTTTGTAGCGTCTGATGACTTTGTCCATGCATAATCGTTGTCTTTATGAAGTTTCTCTTGCATCCACATTGTATATTATTGTATTCATTTTGTTTAATAAGATTCATTAGATTCAATTAATATCAATCTTCTAAGCTCTTCTTTTTGAATCACTACAGTTATTAGTCATTCTCCTTCTCCTCATCACTCAAAGGAATATTGACTAATATATTTAATGCTACATCTCTTTGAATCTTTTCACTCTAGTATGACTTATTATACATAGGAATGTCTACAAGTACATTAGGTATACCTACCTAAACTATCTAATAAATCTACAAATAATTTGGTCCATCTATCCTCTAAACCATCTATCAATATGTGTACATAATTTCTCACTCATAGCTAACCCACTCTCACATGCCTCTAGAGGTACCATATCACATTTGTCCCTAGTAGTGAAAGAAATATCTATTGCTAGTACAAGCCTCCAAATTTTTATTTTCTGTACAATTCATATTCCTATTCCCATTTCTCATTAAATCTAATGGTAGTGAGATATACCACTACCCATGTGACTCTAATATTCTCAAGGGCCCACACTTAAAGTCATATAAAATCCATCAAGTTGTGTTTCTCATTGCACACATATCACTCAAGGTCATGATATAAATGAATCAACATGATCTAAACCAAGGCTTACAAAATATATCTCTCCTCCATCTCCTTGATGGTGTAAATGAGACCCCATGTAGATAGTTTCCTTTTCCATCCATTTACAAAAACATGGTCTCAATCACTACCATGATTCTCCATACTATAAGAACATCCTCTTTTTCTTGATCCATCAATCTCAAATAAATATTCCTTATATGTTCCTTAAGTATGGCTTGACTGAGTACATATATCTATGTCACTTGCACTTACTAAGGTGGTCTCTACTTCATGAGGGCTACTTACTAGCCTCATATAAATAGTCACAAAATCTAGTACACATCATCTAGCATAGAATTATCTCTCATGTAAATTTAATCAAAATATAGATGCATATACATCCCATATCTCCATCAAGGCCATAAGCATTTGATTATCATACCACATCTTTAACATGTGGTATACCCAATATGGCCCAAGGTACCATGGATGTGTCATCTCAAGTTGTGCTAGCTCTACCTCATGACCTCACAATAGGGTGAGCATCTCACTCTCTGGACTCTCTTGTATCTCTAATAGACTCTACGAAATTCAAATAAAAATATATATTAATATTTAATTTCTATTATAAAATTCCACTTCTATATTATTTTATTCTAATTATTCTTTCAAAGAAGGTGTTCTTTTTCTTCCATTGTTAGCACCTACCACACTCAAATACTAACATATCTACTAGACACTAATATGCACACAATAAGCTAGTGCATGTGGGGAACACTAGCATGGAACATGGGTCCCACATTCTAAAATAATGATAAGAAAATATAACAAAAATTGAAATAATTCACTTATCTCCCTCAAGTAGACCCCTTGCTAGACTAGTTTTCAAAGCTCATATAGTCTAGGTGGGAAAAAATCACATCTTTGATGAATTTTTGTTATAGAATCACTCTCAAAGGTTTTGAGCTCTCTAGGGTGGATAGTGAAAATGAATAATAAAATTTTAAATATTTTTATATTTATAAAGATTTTTTTTTAAAATTAACCTTCAAAATGTTTTTTTCTTGAACACCTTGTCAATGAAAATGGCCATTTCTTGCAAGTAGCTTCTATTTTTTCATGGTATATAAATTATGTAGATCTAGGCTCCACCCTCTTATCTATCAATTTCTATTCACTTCACTGTTATTTTCTATAATTTAACATTTTAAAGTGCAGTTTTATGAAATTCCTTTCTCTAAAAATTATTAAACATTTCATGGCATATTATTTTCCCCACCTTGGTTGTGGGAATTTTCTATTCTTGTGATTCTAAAATTTTAAAACTTTCCTATTCTTACCTTAAAAATTTGAAGTTATAACATGAGGGGGCATCCATTTTCCCTTAAACAATTTCATACCATCAACTCATATATCTAGTTAAAGCATAGGCATGGTGATTGATCAGTGAGGTGAATCTAAGTAACTATTTTTTGGATCACCTAGCAACAAAGTACAATAGTCAAATTGATCCCAAAATTTTAAATCACCTAGCAATAAATTACACTTGCCTAAATAATACATTTTTACTAGCTATTCTCATGAATCCTAATTAGAGAGTAAGCTAGACCTTTAGTCATGTTGTTTTTCTTGTGTTCCTTTCTCTTTTTTCTAGTTACATATTTTCTCCTTGTGACATTAATTATTCTCTTTGATAAAATATTTTTTCATCACATCCTTCTCACTATACAAGATTTATTCTATGGATTTTTAGTGTTAGATCGACATATTAGTTTTGTAGGCTTATGGTTTCTAACACTAGTACACAAACAACAATATATGATTAAATAAACTACTAAAAATTGCATATAAATGACTAACTTTAATCACGTGACTATTAGTGGTTTATTTGTAGTCATTTATAACACCATTAAATTTATGACTTAACTATTTTAGTTATTTATTTAGTCATTGATTTGGTCATTTATTTGGTCATTGATTTAGTCATTGATTTAGTCGTTAATTTAGTCATTTATTTAGTCACGGTAGTGATTTATTTAGTCATATATTTAGTCACATATTTAGTCATTAATTTAGTCATTACTTTAGTCATATATTTAGTCATTAATTTAGTCATATATTTAGTCATTCATTTAGTCATTTAGTCATTTAGTCATCTAGTCATTGATTTAGTAGTATATTTAGTGCATTTTTAATTGCCATCATTTGGTAGTTTATTTTATTAATCAAAAAGATCTCTTATAAACTATCTAAAAGATTTGCACAATAAAACAACAATGAGTAGGTAAAAATAACTTATTTTATTAATCAAAAATATGTTACATACAATTGTGTAAACTTGAAAATGGAGTTACAATTTGTTGTCCCAACATGAAAGAACTTGAAAGATTACAATACATTGCTGAGAGAGAGAAAAACTAGCTGAAATCTACTCCAAAACCTTGCCTTTATGATGTTCAATAGCTTACAAAAGAATAGGAACATGACTATTCTTTATAACATAGGTGGAGGTGTGAGTTTTGGCTGAGGAAATGCACTTGGCAATGCCAAATTCTCACAAATGTGCTTTGAAGTTTTCATCTAAAAGAATGTTATATATCTTTACATCCCTATGAACAATGCATTGGTTATAGCCGTGATGAAAATATGCTAATCCTTTTGTAGCACTATAGGCTATCTTTAGATGAGTATCCCTGTCTAATTTAATCTTCTTTGATGTTCCTACACAAAATATTAAAATGTTTGTTAGGTTCTTCCCAATATATTTTGATCAGATGGTAGAAATATTGATTGGACTCATATTTCATAATTCTATCATGTTTCTGCATAACATCATTTGCTCACCATGTAGGATGTCCAAGAGACTTCCATTTACCATGTAGTCATAAAATAGAAACAAGAAAAATATAGAACTGCATAGTACTAAATTTTTTTTAGAAAAGAACCTGGAAGAAAGGATGTTGAAGACATTCAGTTGCAGTTGGCACTTGCATTTTCTATACAGCCTCGACTTTGTCCACCTAGTCCAAAACAAAAAACATGTGAATCAAGTTAGAATCCCCACAAAATCATAAAGGAACAAAAAATTCATATGCTGACAACAACAAAAGTAAATACTAAACATTAACACTCCCTGAACTGCATTCACAAGCATAAACTTGAAATATGAACTTTCAGAAAAAACATTAAAAGAGCACAAGAAAAGCACATACCTCAAGACCTAATTCTAAAGCTTTCTTTGCAACAGCTGCAGCTCCAAGTATCATATTTGATTTCGATTTATGATGGAAAATAAAAGAAAAAACTATTATTCACACCTTAAATCCAACCTTGTTGTCCAAGCATGCATACCAATCTTCCTCCATTTCTTTCAAAGGAACCCAATCATGTGGTCTGCAACAAAATACCACTATAATTATTGCCAACGCTTTAAATACAACCTCCAAATATGTCATTTGAACAACTTTTTCACTTTCTAAAAATGAATAGATTCCAAATAAATGATTGATACTATTAAGGGTGATAAAAGGAAGAAGTTTATTTGGTCTAGTGAGGCTGATAGGAGTTTTGAATATTTGAAAAAAAGGGTAGTTGAGCAGCCTCTATTGGCTTTGCCTAGTTTTGATAAGGTTTTTACCATTGAATGTGATGCGAGTGGCCATGCCATAGGTGTTGTCCTGAGTATCTATAATGACAACACTACATTTTTTAAATGTTCCACATAAAAATGTTTACTTTTCTTTCAAATATTTTTGTAAAAGGGAGACATATACTTGGTAAGAATAATTATAGTTGAAACAACATATTCATTGAAAGCTTCAAAAGGAGGAAGTCTATGGTTAGACATGCAAGCCAATGATAGGATAAATAGATTCTTATTAGATAAAATCATGAAACTCTTTTAACGGAGTGAACAAAAACTTCCAAATTCCTTGTTTTGGTAAAAAAATGAACAGACTACTTTCATTGGTATTTCATGGTGTTGTGACAAGGGCAGCCTATCTTTTCCTATTCATTTATTGCGATTGGAATTGGAAGGCACAGTTTTAGGTCTGACCAATCACTAATGATTTCCAACGAATTACCCATCTTTATTTGATAGAGGATGAAGTAACAAACACAAGAGTTTAAAAGTAGCTCTGGATATTCATGAAAAAGCCTCTAGAAATTCAGTCAAGGACTTGTATATATAAAAACTGAGTATTTGTCGAGAGTAACAAAATTACAGGTAGTGAGATATCAACTCAAGCAATCTCCTTTTCCCACATCATGGGGTTCTCCTGTTTGATAGAAGAAACTTATGTTTGGAAGATATGACAGAAAGATAATGCAACAAGACACCCATCTGGATCTAATCAGAAGCGTTTCATCAATTTGCTTTATTCAATCTAAATTCATAGTCTTAACTTTTGATATTTTTATTTCTTTCCAGTTTGTCTAATTTTTAATAGTTTATAAAAAAATAGTTTATATATTATAATCAGTTTTTGGAAAATTTACCCCAACAATTTATCGTCAATCAATTTATCTTCAATAATTCATTGTCATGACAAATTCATCTTATGGAAAATCCACCACTAGCAATTCACTATTGACTATAATGACCAGCAATTCACCGCCAATAAATTCACCTCCAACAGGTCATCGCTGACAATTCAGATGGTGAATTTTCCACAAGATGAATTTGTCATGGCGATGAATTGTTGGTGATGACCTATTGGAGATGAATTGTTGGCCATTATAGTCAATAGTGAATTGCTGGTGGTGAATTTTCCATGAGATGAATTTGTTGGCAGTGAATTGCTGGTCATTATAGTCAATAGTGATCGTGTGTGATGGGTAAGTTGTAGTACTGTCATTCTTGTAGTCAAAGTTCAAGCCCCACTAAGATATTATTGTTAAATGTTTATATTGAAGATAAAGTCCTTCATTTGTGATCTCACCACTTCATAACTACCTTTGAACTAAAAACAAATATCTGACCAAATTCAACATTACATAAAGATGATAGTAACATTAAATGCTTTTGTATTTTTTCTGGAAGGTCTTCAGCTTGGGAGACCTTATCGTGTACAACTCGAATGAGATTAAAGCCCATATAATGTGGCTTGCTTTAGTCTTTCAAATTGCATTCATTCATTTGCTCTTTTATTTGTTTGTGGGGTGGTCCTGATAATTCTTGTACTGAAGAAAGACTTTAGGGTTTGAATGTTTGAATGGTTAGAATAGCACATGTTATTTGTTAGATTTCTCGTATTCCATATACTTGGTTGATAAGGTTGCTGAAGAACACTAATTTTAATCTATTTCCTTGTAATTTCTGGTTCCTGCTTGCAATCATTCTATTTTATCTTTTCTATTAGCGTTCCTTTGATGAATAATGGTTATATTAGTCTTAATGCTGAGAGGTATTTTATAAATATGATAATAAGAAATTTAGTGTAATAGTGTGAGTATGCTAGAAAAATTCTTATTATCTCTAAATATTTTTTTAAATTGATATATTTAAGATATTTATATTAGTTTAATTTATAATAAGGTATTTTTACTATTTCACTTCACATTTGATGTGAAATGAAGGTCATCTTTAATGATCTCTTATTTTGAATTTTTTTATCTATCGAAATTGGAATGGACATAATTACAATAGTAGCAAATGATTCATTGTGATAAAATGATTGATTGACATAGATTATAAATTGATCAACCAAGAGAGGAGACCAACTAAAATTGAGCACATGATAAATTTCCATGGCCAGCATCAAGAATAATAGTGAATATAGGTTGAGTATTTCCAGCAACACTGTGTTTTTAGTTGGATCCTAAAAATGCTACAACTTATGTTCTCTAAAACATTTGTACAAGGTTCAAATAGTAAAGAGATTGATGAAAGATAGAGGAATTAAAAAGATACTTGGATGTTATAGTTTGATATGCTCTAGTAGACATATATGCCAGATGTGGAATCGTAGATGTTGATGGTGTTTTTATGCACTTCTCAACACAAGCAGCGTGTAGGTGCACTACCTCTCTTGAAAGACAATCTTCCACAATCGGATTGCAGAACACTATCCCAAGGTCTCTCAGGTGTCAGGTCATGATAGTGCTTAGATACCTCAGTAGTTTGATGTGATTTGCTGGAATCACAAGGCGGTCTTACAAAAAATACAAAGTGTGGATACAAAGCATGGAAGTCGGATCTTGAAGTGGAGTTCTTAGGATAAAGGCAATTATGCTTTGGCTGTAGGTTCAAACAACAATCTTGGACTCCATCTAGTTGTTGGATTTGGCTTTACAATGTGCAATGAACCTTAACATAGGCCAGTTACTAAAAAAAGAAAAGGGCGAAGGAGAGGAAAAGTTCCTAAGTCTGAAACTTGCTATGAATAGTGACAATGGAGTTCCTGCAATGGACAATTCCTTAAAACAATATCCCACTTAACAAGGGATTTCACAGTATCATGGAAATTGTGTTATCTTCTAAGGGTTGCAGATATGTCATCCTTCATCCACCACATACATGCATGGATCAAAGATAAATGTTTGGAGCAGCTTTAAAATCTAGTCCAGGCTAACTTTGCATAGCTATCTACCTTCAACAAACAGCAAAAAGTATGGACTAAGGGATCATCAACAAGGCAGGAATTTTCACAATCACCCAACAGCATTCCTAAGATTTATCTAAAGAAAGTAAATAGCTAACTAAACAGCCATAGGATCTAAGCTAAACATGTGAAATTGGAGAATGAATCAAATAACATGAGAGAAACCAAGGAAATACACCAAGTCAATGTCTTTTCTTATAAATTTTAGTAGCATGTCTTTACAACAACTCAACTCTCTCTTTTGCAAATGAGAGAAGTGTCCTATTTATAGTTTCCAAAAAGATAAATGAATGGCCAAGTTTCATTACAATTGTGTGGCCAAGATTCATTACAAAATAGGGTTTCACCTACCCCCAAATAGATTTCAATTTAAAATTACATTTCTGTCTCTTCCCTATTTTGTCCTCTTGTGGATGACACTATAGCTCTTTCGTCCTGTAGCTGACTGTTGTTTTCTTTGTTGTAGCTACTCTTCAGGGAGGTCTTTGTCTTTGGCTGGGCTGTCCTCCTGCTTCTCAGAAGCTGCGTGTTCTATGTACTTGAGGATGATAGCTTGGAGCTTGTCTATCTCGAGGATTTCACATCGCAGTGCCTGATAGCTGCATTCCTTAGCGATCTCTTCCAGCTTTTTCCAATCTTCATCATACTTCGAGCCTTGGTCCCTAAACAGCTCTGATCGGTCGAAGGCGCGGGCAGCAAAACTCAGGAACTCCGTTGTGATTTCTCCAGTTGTCTCGTCCTTCATCTTCTCCTAGAAGTGCGGCTTGATATTCTCTGGATCCATTTATACCGTGGGCATATCATAGCCCGTCATTATCTTGAGATACTCGGCGCACTCTGCCCAGATTTCTTTGATCCACTCAATATCCAGATCCACTCTGCTCAGGATCTGCTCTAACCTCTCCTTCCGGTTGTCGAGGTCTCTGCGCCACACATCCACTAGCCAATGATCTTCCTTTTTTAGCTCTAGCTTCTCCTCCCATGCGTTCTCAGGCATTTGAAGGATGGCTTCAATTCTCTGGAGGGTGGAGTCATAGGTGACGGGGAAATTGGTGCAGAGCCTGTTCATGCTCTCTAGGGACTGCATCAAATCTAAGAACTTGTTGGCTGTCCGCACAGCCCTGCTGATTCCCATGTTTCTGACGTATATGACCTACTGGAACCAATCCTCAGTGGTTTTCTCCAAGTTCTTCCTTCTCTCCATTTTATCTATCTGTTCTTTAGAAAGCAATTGAGGCGTAGTCGCGGACGTGGTGGGTAGGTCATCCACTGAGGACCATTGCTGTATGTAGTCGGTTAGGGAAGCAACCTGTGCTTTAAGCTCATCCTTGGAGACCTTGTCCTACTTTATTAGGTGCACCACGGTGGCCACAGACTCCTCAAAGTGCTCGACCTTCTGCTCTCTAGTTGCTGTCCCTAATTCAATGGTGGAGATGCTGTAGCTCACCACTGCCTGGCCAACAGTTGGCATTGCAATTTGTGCCGCTCAGGAACTGGAAGTGTCCATGGTTATCTTGGATCAGACCTTGGGCTTCTTCTCCTTCTTGGTTGTGATCAGGGATCGAGCCAAGATGGCCTCCAATCTCACCCTTGGGTCCTTCAGCACAGGGGTCACCTTCTCTAGTTGCCTTTCCAACCATTCGGGCACAGCAGACTTATCCTTAGGTGACTCACGGCTGCCCTCACCCTTCTCAATTAGAGGCAAGACTTTTGCCTCTTTCTCCTTTTGGGGTTCTTCTTTCTTTGGGGGAGCCTCCTCCTCTTCGTCGGAGTCATGAATGAATATAAGGCACTTGATAGGTAGCCCGGCTGATGGTTGCCGGATGGGACTTTCTTCTTTCACTGCCTCTTCTTCCTTCTTCTCTTCAGTGGCCTCAGCCTCAGGGCTCTTGGTAAGATAGGTCTCAGCCTCTGTCAAATTTTTTATTGGCGGCTATCCTTCTTCACCATGTGGTGAATCTTCTACCTCCATCCCCATGTCCTTTAACTGCTACGCCATTTCCTCCTCAAGGTCCTCATCAAATGTCTGGATGATCTCCTTAGCGTCTGAGCCACCCTCTTCGTCTCCACTCTTAGAAGAGCTTGTCTCCTCTTCCTCATAGACCACCCTGTCGATGGTTCGGCGCTCGTACTTGGGGTGCTCATGATACTCATTGGCCTCCTCCTCGACAGAATTTGAGGCTTCCCACTCTTGCTCCTCCAACTCCTCTAAAATTTGCATTGTGGCTTCCATAGCTGGCGGCCCGGTCGGCGTTTGTGAAGGTTGAGCTGTTGCAAGGACTTGGACAAGGGCTGCTTGGAGAGTTGGATTCATCAATATTTGGGAGAGCTCAGGGGGAAGCTTCGGCATGTGTTTCGTAAAAGCCTCGAGCATAGCGGCAAGGGGAATAGGTGATGTTATTGTTACCAGAGGGAGCGAGGTTATTGGCGACATGGCAACAGAAGAGGAAGGGGGAGTGGTCATGCCAGAAGAGGAGTCAACGTTAATTATTGACTCGGTCAGGGGTGAGGGAGCAAGATGGATAGAAATGTCCACTGCCGGTAGGGAAGTGACAACCGCAGCAAGAGAGGTGGGCGGTGCCACAGGAGGGGCAGGGAGAGGAAAGGGAGGCTGCAATTCTGTCGTAGCCACTGTCTGCTTGAGCCTTTTGGGAGATGAGCCTCCCATTTCTTTCTTTGCTTGCTCCTTAGGATCCGCAGACTACACGGTTTCTATTCCCTTTCTCTTTTGGGACCTGGTGATTGGAGGAGACTTGGAGGTCTCACCAGTCACTGTGGTGGTAGCAACATCCTTCGAGGCACTTGGCTCACTTTTGAGCCCTTCATAGGTCAGGACTACCCCTTGATGCTTCAAATGTGCCACTTGTCCATCGATCCACTCCCTGGTGCGAGTTATGATCGGCTGGGTGATGGTGTCCAGGTCATCGACCTCTTGTTCATCCCAATCAATGGAGGGTATTGCCAGGTTGGCAACCGCAGGGTACCTTGGGTGCATAATGGTAGACTCGTCCTCCTCAACCTAGTCTAGTACCGGGAATGGCTACACTCTTCTCAGGAACAACATCGTCATGCGCATGTAGTGCCATGCGCGAACCTCCTTGTCGTCCTGGCAGTCGGCCCAGAAATCTTCAATGTGGTATTGGTGGGCATATGTCAGTCCTAGTGCCTTCCTGACGTGGCCATGTGGATCCATCTGCGGGCGAGCATTGTACCAGTCGAAATGGTAATCCTTGAGTTCCTTCTTAGAGTTGTTGGCACACTGGGAAGTCTGTAATTGATACATGCCCTGGCCAAGGGTCATGGGATAGGGGATCCCTGCCACGTGCTTGTTGCCGAAGATTGCCTAGATGTGTTGGAGTTGCCGAGAGAGCTCCAAGAGGATGATCCTGTCATTTGGGTACCGTGGCAACCTATTTGGTCATTCTGTGAAGCCCTGGGCTCGGATGTAGGTGAACTTGGGAAACTGGATGAACAGGAAGGCGTATTCCTTTAGAAGCGCCCTGGCACTGTGGGAGACTCTTCTCTCGAAGTCCCCGGCGATCAATCTAATGATGTGGCCAGTGAAGGCGTCATTGACCCTACAGTATTCTTTCTTAAAGTTGCAGTATTGGAGCTGCGGGTACTTGTCATAGTCCTTAAGTCCCCCCTTTTGTCCTTGATCGGGCGCTAGAAACAGTCCGCTGTATTGTCTATGATCTGCCAGAGAGTAGACGAGGTAGGAGATCATGTAGAATTTGGAAGTCTTTTTCACATTGATGAACTGCTCATGGAAGCAGTCGCTAATGATGCCTTCCCAGTAGAATGAGATCTTTGTTGTAACATCCTCATTCCTCCACAGGATCTGCTCAATAAAATAGGTCATCCACTCCTGGAAGTAGGCTGCCGTTGGGAGACCCCTAACCCTACTCAACAAGGTCACCAAGTCGTGGTAGTCGTGGAAATCGCTACAGAAGAGTTCTTGGGGAACTTTCGCAGCGCTGCCCCGTTTTTCCTTAAGCAAATGGAGGTTGATTGACTTTTTGCATCCCGATGGATTAGCATCCCACGCCGCTTGGCATTCATCTAATGTGGGGACCTCCATCTGTTGGAACATGGGGATGTGGAATGTCTTGGTGATCCCTTCTGGTGACATATCTGCAAGGATGTTCCCTTCCTTGTCCACAATTATTCTGGTGTCTGTTTGATAGGCTTCTCAGTAAGCTATCACTAGTTCGGGCGCCACCAGAGAGGGAGGGAAGCCGGCGGCCTTGGCAATTCCGTTTTACTGTATTAACCTGGCGTTCTTCGTTGTCGAGTTGACTCTGACCCTCTGAGTGAATTCATCTATATTCACCTGGCCAATATTTGTATTTGAGATCTCCTTCTAGTCGGTTGTGACCTTTGAGTGGAGCGGCTCCCCCTGGAACTGAAATTTCATTTGATCCTTGTCTTCTTTTCCCCGAGGGGTCCTCCCTGATTTCTTACCCTTGTCCTTCTCGGCGGAGGCCCCTGAAGTTCCTGCAGCCGATTCCATATATCCTGCAAGCAAGGGAAAAGTCAGCGCAGTAAAACATCAAAAACGTTCATGTTAGTCCATATTTTGAAAACAACATCCAAATAATTAATCAAGTATATCATAAATCTTATCTCTAGATGTTATCGATCTTCGTTTTAGGGCATTTGGACAATCCGGGCGGGGAGGGCCGGACTTCCCTGGCAGGTATGTTGTCCAGAAGGGAAAGCGTAGCCGAAAGCTCCTGGAGACCCTTCTTGGCCAAATTGCAATGTTTTAGGAGGCCCATGATAGAGAAGAGCACAATTTGGGACGTGGGTCGAAGTCGGATTCTAATTCTACAATCGTTTGGATGGATCTAAGGGGTATCAGAGGTTTCAAGCCAAGAAGCTATTGACATACGGCCGTTGGCGATGGCAGACAACAGGCGGAAATCCGGCGGCGGAAGTCCGAGGACCGGGGCCCGGAGGACAAAAAAGGCGACCGACGTGTGCATCGTTTAGGCTTGGCGGCTTTTGGCGTGGCGGGGCTCGGAGGCCGGGAAGATGTGACGCGCCAGTCACTGTGAGATTTTTGTTGATTTAAACAGCGACAGTGAGGAGCGGGCTGGGGCCCGGAGGGCGGGAAGCTGGCAGGGGTCCGCCGTCGAGGACGGTGGAACCGTCACGGAGTTCCAGGAACGGAACTCCGAACGGCCGGGCCCGGCAGGTCTCGCGGCAGCGAGGAGTTTTGGCAAGATTTTCACGACAAATGGAGGCCCGGGTTTCGGCAACCGAGCGGACGGGGTGAAGATTCCATCGGGAGGAGATCCGAGGACTTCCGTGGACGAAATTTCGGGATCCGGGGCCCGGGGACGCGAAAGCCACCATTCTGAAAGAACAGGCCAACGGTGGGGACAAGGTCGGGGTCCGGGTGGCGGGCGGCATCGGCAAGTTTGCGGACAGTACTTCGCCATCGAGAATGGGGAAAATTTGAGCATGGAAAACCATCACCCAGGGCCCCAGGTTTAAAAGACGGATCAATTTCGCGCAAGGTTTCAATAAGCGGAGAGATCGCGAATTTCGAGGAGACGGTAGCCGGGTGGCTCAGCGCCGTCCGCGGAAGGCAAATCAATGAGAACCGGAGATGGAACCGAGGTTCTGAGCCGAGGTCAAGAGACGTCAGCATGGTTTAGAAGTTTTCTGGCCAGACGAAACGAACGAGGCGGGGGCGAGGCTAAACAGTCAGCGGCAACTAAAGTTCGCGAAGCGAGGCGAGAAATGCCAGCGGACGGACGAGAAAAGGACATTGCCATCAGCAAAGAGATATTTTGGAGTTTGAAGTTTGAGCTGGCCGGTGAAGGCGGGGGTTACAGGCCGGGAGGCCCGAGGAATCACCTGCTTGAAAAAGAAACGGTATGCCTGGAAAAAGTTCCGGAATCGGCGAAGGCATCCTAGGTGTTTTACTCAGTTTTCTACCACATGGGTTTGGCGCGCAATCTAGTTTTCTATCAGTTTACGCTCTCCTATCAATTTGTTCATTTGATTAAATCTTTGAAAATCATGAAAAACACGTACGAGAGGGTGATCAATTGCCTACCTCGAACACGGTGGAGCGGGAAGATGTGGGATCCACCTACGTTGATTGAAGTGATGCTGAGGGTGACGATCGCGATGCTTGTCGAAGGTGGTGGGCTCCAGAAGATTCTTTCTCCAACTCACTCCAATCCTAATTATGAAAATGACCTTGGCGGGTTGGGCATTTTATACCCCAACTGCCATTAATATCTGCATTAATTGCCTGTATGGCCTTGGGAAAAGTCGCTGGTTGAAGTGGAGGTAGAGGCGGCAGGGGCTTCCGGGACCAGCCGGGGATGTGTAGGTTGATTTTGGAACTGGCGGCGATGGCGGGGCGGCCGGGGCGGGCGGGAAGGCTGAAGAGATCTTCCCTGGGGATGCTTGAGCCGTCCATGGAATTACGGGAGCGAAGCCTCGGATGGTGAGGGCACAGGAAAATCCATGGCAACCGATTAGGCGAGATAACACCCTCAGACCGGGCGAAGGGGCCTTGTGGGACCGGTAGTCGCCGAGTGTCCGGCGGACGGAAGGAAAAACAAAGGCGGAGGTCCGGGCCGGACAGATAAGGACTGCCGGAGAGCGAAGCGCCGCCGAAGATTTTACAATGAGTTTGGTGGTGATGAGAGGCGGACAAAGTCCCGCGAAAAGATGCTCGATGGACGCCGCGAAGGGCAGCATTTCAAGAGGGGAAACCCGAAAGGGGAACCCGGGATGCCCGGGCCCGAAGGGGCCCGGAGCCATTTCAGGGCCAAAATGCCAAAGGGATTCCCCGAGGCCCCGGAAGGCAGCAGAAAAACAAAAAGTGGAGGCATGATCGATTTACGATTGGACCTTGGAGCAACATCGACCATGCAGAACATCAAAAAAAGGACACGCAAAACGAGGCAGACCCAAAAGACCCAACGAGGTGAAAGAAAAGAGGGTCCCCATTCCGAACAGGGCATGTGTGCTAAGGGCACAACAAATGGCGACTCCGCTGGAGAACGCTCTTGAGCGTTCTACGGATAAATATTCATTCAGGACCTAGAATTTTTTGGTTTCGCAGACTAGGAGCGGCTTCCAGTGATGAATCTAGGAGGATGAGATCCTTAATCAGATCAGCTTACCAGACATCTTAGAATTGTGCATGTAGTGAATTCATTACTTTCCTAGGGATAGTGACCAGGGTTACCAATTCAACCGAGTGAGCTACATAAATTGCCTAACACCAAAAGTAACCTGAACATTGCCCCGTTGTCAGTCAGGCGTCCATAGCCCCGACGGGGTTGTCGCTATAATCTCATGGGTATTTCTCTACTGCCGGCCAGGCGTCCATAGCCCCGGTAGAGTTACCCGAACACCCATACGGTCTTTTATTTCCTTTTTTCGGAATTCCTTTTTTTCTCTTTTTTTCTTTTTTCTTTTTGCTTTGATATTTTACTTCTCTTTTGCCATTTAGTTCGACTGGGTAAGCATTGAAGCCCATAATGGGTTTGAGACTGCAGTGGTCACTAGAGCAGACTTAAGATTTTTCACTCACTAGGGTGTCATAACAACCATAGTACGATCCTTCAGAAAGTTATTATTATGTAATTTGTGCGAGATCCGAGATGTGGGTAAGAAGATCCAGCTAAGGGTCAAGTTCTGAGCAGAGTTCAAACAAGGAAATCATTCGCGGATAGCTCGCAAAGACCAATAGTCTAGAGTGAATGTTTAGCCAAAGAAAACAAAGAACGGATAGCAAAGTGAACCGCTTGTCAAGCAAGCACGGCCACCGCTAAGGAGCAGGAAACATCTTTCGAAACAAAACTGTCGGCCGGGAGAAAACAAAAAGCGACGCAACAAAACGCAGACAAGCAAGAAAGCAACTACCCTAACCTATGTACAAGTATTTACAACGAAGAGCTCGAAGGAGCTCAAGCCTGGAAGTAATGCTTCAAGTGCTGCCCGTTGACTAGCAACGGGACATTCTCACCGGTTAAGGTCTTCAGGTGGAAATCATTATCTCCCAAAATCTCAGCTATCTGAAAGGGGCCAAGCCAAAGTTTGTTGAATTTTTTGTGTCCCCCTTTCTTCTCATGGGCCTTGTCCCAATATAGGACCAGATCTGCAATTCTGAAGGCCTTGATTTTGGCTCGGCGGTCGAACCATCTCTTCACTACACCCTGATGTTTGGCAAAAAAATTTATTGCGCGATTTCGGACCTCCTCTAAATGTAAGAGCTCAGCTAACCGAGCTTCCCTACGATCTCCTCCCTCATAAAAATCGTTGATGAACTGAAGAGTAGGAATCTTCAGATGGATTGGGAATATAGGCTCTAGGCCATAGACAAGGTGGAACGGAGAATCGCCAAGGGCAGCCTTGTGGCGAGTGCGATCAGCCTAAAGGGTGAAACGAAGCTGGATATGCCAGTCTTTGAGATTCCTATCTAGTAGCTTTTTGATCACAGTAATCAGATTCTTATTCCTGGATTCGACAAGGCCATTGCCTTGAGGGTAGTAATTGGATGAGAATTTAAGGGCTATCCCATAGTCAAACGCCCAACTAGCAAATTTTAATGAAGCAAATGCAGGTCCATTATGACATACCAAAGCATACGGACAACCAAAGTGATTTAAAATGAAACTTTCTAGAAAATTAGTAACTACTTCAGTTGTGCATTGCTTACACACTGTTGCTTCCGTCCATCTAGTACAATAATCAGTAGCGATAAGAATGTACCTGTTTCCTGCAGATGATGGAGGGCTTACCGGACCGATGAAGTCGAGACCCCATTGCGCGAAAGGCCTTACCTCCAGCACAGGCTACAGTGGGACGTCAACATTCTTCTCCCTGGTGGCGACGGTCTGGCATGTGTGACATTAACGAACATGGCAATGGGCATCCTTGAAGATGGTTGGCCAATAATACCCTACTCTTAATATTTGATGCGCCGTGGAGGAACCAGAACCATGGCCCGTGCCAAATTTATTGTGAAACTCTCTCAAGATGCATTCTGCTTCTTCCTTGCTGAGGCATCTCAGATAAATACTTTCATGATTCTTCTTGTAGAGAATGAAACCCTACAGCATGTAACCATTACTTTTCAATCTCAGGGCCCTCTTTTGGACTCCTTGCAGGTGCGGCGGGCACTTATGGTTCAACAAATAGTAGACGACATCCTGGTACCACTCTCCTAGGGAGACATCTTCAAGCTGGTATTGCTGCACCGTGAGTTCAAGTCCAACCTCTGCTGCTGTTTCGGAAATTGTGCGAGTGAGTGCCTGCCCTCGTACTAGTTTCATCGGTTGGATCTCCATATCATACTCTTGGAGCAGGGTGACCCATTTAGCTCTTCGTTCGCCCAATTCATTTTGCATGAGTAGTGTCTTAACTGTTGGGTCGGGGACAATGGCGAACACCTTGTTGCATAGAATGTAGTGTCTAAATTTCTTCACCCCTCTAACGAGAGCGTACGCCTACTTTTCAATGTTGTGGTAACGTAATTCGGCATCTTTGAGGGGAGCACTCATGAAGGTGATTGGATGCTCATTTCCTTCGTCGTCCTTCTGGGTCAACATGCTAGCACAGGAATGCTCTGAAGCAAATGAGTAGATGTAGAATGGCTTCAGATAGTCCGGGCTAACTAACACAGGGGCCTCAGCGATGGCTCATTTGATTTCTTCAAAGGATTGTTTGGCATCGGGTGTCCATTCGACTTTGGCGTCCTGTTTGAGTATGGCGTTGAGAGGTTTGACAATCTCTGCGAAGCCTATGATGAATTTCCGGACGAAGTTGATCTTTCCAAAGAAAGATTTTAATTCCTTCTTGCTGCCCGGGGGCTGAATTTTGAGTAAGGACTCAATGCGTTCAGGATCAATGGAGATTCCTTGCTCCGAAATGATGTGCCTAAGCAATCTGCCTTCAGTCACTCTGAAAATGCACTTCTTGGGGTTGAGGGAAACCCCAAACTCTCTACATCTCTGAAATACATTTCATAAGTCAGAGACGTGATCGCCCCGCCTCTTAGAAAATATGGTCAAATCATCCATGTAGATGATTATGCACTTGCCAATTAGGTCCTTGAAGGCGATATCCATGGTGTGTTGGAAAGTGGCGCCGGCATTGATGAGCCCGAAAGGCATTCTTCTGTATGCAAACGTCCCCCACTTAGTGGTGAACGACATTTTGTGGTGATCCTCATATTGCACCATTACCTGGTTATATCCGGAGTACCCGTCGAGGAACGACATCATCTGGGAGTCGTTGATGATCTGCAGTACCTCATCCAACGACGGTACTAGATAGTTGTCTTTCTCTGAGGCGCAGTTTAGATTGCAGAAATCCATGCACAATCTAATCTCCCCATTCTTTTTCCTGACCGGGACCAAGTTGGCCACCCACGTGGAATGCCTGACTGGAAAAATGATTCTAGCCGAGAGCAATTTTTGCACCTCCTTGTAAATGACAGGCTCTAGCAAGGAATTGATAGGGCGTTGACGCTGACGGAATGGCCTCACTTCTGTCTTAAGAGGGATAGTGTGTGTAATGACAGAAGTGTCGTAAGTTTTCAAATCTTCGTAGCTCCATGCCACCACGTCGTGGTACCTTTGCAACACATCTGTGATTCCTCTTCTTTCCTCTGACGTGCACACCTTTTCGATAAAAACATTCTTGATCTCCTCTGCTGTCCCAAGGTTGTGTGCATCGCACTGGTTGCTTATGACCTCCTTTTTCGTTTGCTGGTCCTGATCTCTGATCTGGTCCAAGTCGAATATGTGCTCCAGCTGAACCATAATTCTGGGGATTGTGTTGGTTTTGAGGTTGATGACCCCTTCTATGTCCAATTCAGCCTCCTATAGATCAGTTTCATCAATTATTTGAGCTGCGAAGACATCAGAACTTGTGATGAATTGAAGGATATGCTTGTCATCATTGAAGACTTGCAGGTGGATAACATTATCTGGGACTGATGGCATGGATGCCAGCTCAACAGTGAATTTCTTGAGCCCAGACAAAGAGAGGGGTTGTAACGTGCTCGCCGCTTGAGCCAAGGCATCAGCTGTGCGATTCTGAGTACGAGGGATCAATTGTATGTTGAATGCATCTAAGCCCTCTAAGAGATCCCAAACCCTATGCCTATAGTTTGTGAGTCTCCGATGATGACAGGAATACAACTTTCTGACCTGCTTAACTACGAGCGCGGAATCCCTGAAAACTTGCAGCATTTTCACATTTTTCTTCAAGGCCATAAGAAGGCCCAGGACTAAGGCCTCATATTCCGCTACGTTATTGGTACAATAAAACTGCAAATGGTGGGCAAAAAGAAATGTCTTACCCGTTGGGCTAATGAGTTCGAACCCAGCTCCAACTCCTTTCCTGCACTTGGATCCATCAAATCGGAGTGTCCAACACGCAGATGATTCCTTATCTTTATATCCAATTGAGCTTCCACCCCCTTTCGGCTGGACGGCAGGCCGAGTGATCTCAGAGGAAATCTTTGATTCGAGGCTATGATCAACAAGAAATTCTTGTAGTGCTTCCTTTGGCGTTTCCATCTGAGGAGCAGCTATTTTTCTAACATGAGCCACTGTTGCCTAGCACAAGCAACAATCAAATTCGGAGTGTGCAGCATTATGAACCCTGCACCAGTTTGGAAATAAGAGGTTCTGAAAATTCATTTGGGCTCCTAGGCTGAGCTGGTCCTTTGCGCACTTTTCCATGAATTCCTGGAAGCCATTGAGCAATCCCCAGTTGTCATCCTTACCAGGGTCATCATCAGCCTCTACCAATGTTTCTGTGTCTGGGGGTATTCGAGTAGAATCGATCGAAGGACTACACAACACCAACAATACTTCATCTGCATGTTCTTCCTGAAGCCCGATCTCATTTTGGTAGGCAAAAGGGCGGTAATTCCCTAAATCGGTCTCGGCAAACAACACCTCGCTGAGATTATTGTATTTCGTGATCATGTACTTCATACAGGGTTCACGGTCGATACGAATCTAATTTGGCAGCCCCTTCCATGGTAGCCACATGTGAGAAAGGTCTGTGGCAGTGTATCCATTCAGCGCCTTGGTGAACTCCCTTCCCAAGATGATTCCATATGCATCGGGAATGTCAGCCACTTGAATATCAATGACCTGCTGTATCCGCGGGTCTACAACAATCTGCATCGAGATACGGTTGATTTCACCCACGATGTTGATCTTTGTTTTGTCCAGCTGGGTCACTTTCCTTTTTGAAGGCGTGGGAGTGATACCAAGAGCTTTGCAGATGGCCAAAGGCATGACATTGGCATACGCTCCTGAATCGAGTAGGCAGTTATGCAGATTCTTCCCAAAGACCCTAATGGTAGTCAGGAAAGGGGGAGTTTCCGGTCTTCCCTGGAGGATGCCCATAGGCGTGTCCATATAAGCTATTTGACCTTTGTTCCTTTCATTATCCATATCCTTGGTCTTCTTAAACAACTGGTCCTTGGAAAGCTGCCCATTAGCCCTTTCTGACTCCTTTTTAGTTTGTCTACTTTCTAATTGATTTACGGGGACGTCGTTCCTTCTTCCCGTATTGTCCTGTATCTCCGGTTCTTTCCTAGGCTGTTCAAAGGTTACCCTCTTAGCTGGGGTTTCTTGTGTCATATTAGAGGATGGAGTCCCATTCAGAACCCTAAAGAAAGCATGCCTCACTGCAGGAACTTTGAGTAATTTGAAGGCAGATAAGCTGATTTTTACCCTTTTGAACTCTTCTGCCACATATTCGCCCATCTGCTCGACTTCGGAGCTAAAAGCTTGGCCTATAGCAGAACTAGGGGTTTGGACCTTTGTTTGACTAGATAGGTTTTGAGGTTGGCCTTAAGGCTAATTTTGCGACTGGTTTTGGGACTGGTTCTTGTTGAGGTATTGGGCAGGTACATGAGGAAGCCCAGGGTTGTTATTGGCATTTGGATCAGGTAGAGTGGCGAAATTGTTTGGTGGGGTAGAGGTTGTAAAGGGTCCGCCTGCTTGTCTATTCCTAAGGAAGTAAAGACTTGACCATTGATGGAACATGTGGACCTCATCTACAAATGGTTCTGCTTCATCTACCGGACCATTATCTACTGAATCAAAGAGCTGATCCAAGGTTTGTTCATCACTTACCTCTTACGCTTCTTTATCCTCAATAGGAGTAGGCTCAACCTCGGGTTCGTTGCAGTCACCCCGCGGAAATGGCGCTTGATTAACCATGAGATAGGAGGAATCGTATGGCTCCGACGGGACGATGTCCCTGCAACTGGCATTGTCAACCGTGTTTTGTACCTCCACCTAAAAGATTTCAGCAGCGGTTTGGAATTTAGGACAATCCAACTTGGAATGTCTGCTGGTGTTGTGAAGCCGACACCATCCAGATAAGGCTACTTCGGCCAGATACACACCACTGGATGTTTTGTCGTTGTTTGCTGGTTGATCGAAAGGCATGGGGACACCACCATTGTTGGGCCTGGTGTTCCATGTGCAATTTTGCCTCTGAGAAGGTCTTTTTTTTGCATTTTGATTGGCGTTTTGTCCCCTCTCATAATTCTGCCTGGAGGAAGTGCCTACTTCACGATTATCCCTACTGTCTCTATTATCTCGGTTGTCTCGATTGAGATTGGCCTAGAAATTATGCTGGGAGGCCTGCAACTGATTATTCTGATTCTTTAGATGCGTCATCTCCATGGACATTTTCTTGATCATCTCAGTCAGCTCCTCTATCTTGTCTTTCTCAATCGCGCCTTCGGGCGATGGCGCCGGGTTTTGGAGAAAAGCGGGCAGGGTCGTCGGCTGATTTTGATAGGCCAGCGGAAAGTCCGGTCCCGACAGGTACAATGGCGCCTAGGGCTGTTGGGAATACACCTTCTGTTGTGGAGCAACTTGGGAATAGTTGTACTGCTGTTGGGGCTGCAAATAGGAGGACGTGGGAGGCGCATAATTCAACGGCTGCCCCGGATGCGGCACCATAGGCAATTGGGGTACCTGGTTCATAAGAGGGGTTTGGTGAGCAAGCGCCTGATTAAGCCCCTGGATTTGCATTGGGTAGGCTACCAATCCCAAAGAAGGCAGTGGGTTGGAGATATTCTGTCCCAAGTCTGCACTGGCGATGGAAGCCTCCGCATAGGCGCTCACCAGTGTTGTGAGCGGAGGGCACATTCTTTTCACTAGGGTCGATCTGAGGTTGTCCAGGGCCACATAATAGACCAGGAGAGCCACTGCATCATTATGGAGGTATGGGTCCTGAAGACTTGTGTAAGCCTGGTGGAAACGGTCATTAAAGGAGCCGATAGGTTCGTTGACCTCCCTTCTGACGGACATGAACTGTTGGTAAAGCTCCGAAGGGCTAACGAGAATCTTGTATTTCTGCAGGAAGGCATTCTTCATCAGGTTCCACGAGGTAATGGATCCCCTCGGCAGATTGATGTACCAGTAGAAGGCCTATTCTCCCAACGAATGCGGAAAGAGGTGACATGCAACGTCCTCGTGGTCCACTTGCATTTCGGTGATTGTCGTTTCGAATATCTTGATATGCTCCTCAGCTGTTCTTTGCAGATCTCGCAGATGGAACTTTGAACAAAAGCCCTCCGGATTCTTGGGCATATCATTGTAGAAAGAAAAATGTATAGGTGAAGGGTTATGTGCTAACCAAGCCATGGAGGGTGGCGGAGGTGGTACTTGCTATCGGAAAATAGGAATCTAGGGTTGCACTTGAGCGATGGCTGCCTGGACAGTGCCTTGGGCTGGAAGGGCCGGGAGAGGAGTGAACCCCTAGCTGCCGGAGGTAGGATGTACAAATGTTGTTTGAGATGGTTGGGTGGAAGATGATGGCCAGCCAAATGAAGGTGAGGGTGAAATGGAGGCAGATGGAATGGAAGAAGAGGAAGAGGCAACATTACTTCCTTGAGACCGCTTTGCCCTCATGGGCGGCTGCAATTCCTTGAATTATCCCTTGTTTGGTGTTGACCGTAGAATCCGTTGAAATCTCTCCGGAGAGAATGATCCGATTCGATCAAACTTCACTTTATCCCTCAACCTAGTATTTTCACCTTAGCCCTCCTTCTAGCACCAGTTCTGTTGATGGTGTTTTTATGCACTTCTCAACACAGGTAGTGCGTAGGTGCACTACCTCTCTTGAAAGACAATCTTCCACAATCGGATTGCAGAACACTATCCCAAGGTCTCTCGGGTGTCAGGTCATGAGAGTGCTTAGATACCTCAGTAGTTTGATGTGATTTGCTGCAATCACAAGGCGGTCTTATAGAAAATACAAAGTGTGGATACAAAGCATGGAAGTCGGATCTTGAAGTGGAGTTCTTAGGATAAAGGCAATTATGCTTTGGCTGTAGGTTCAAACAGCAATCTTGGACTCCATCTAGTTGTTGGATTTGGCTTTACAATGTACAATGAACCTTAACATAGGTCAGTTACTAAAAAAAGAAAAGGGCGAAGGAGAGGAAAAGTTCCTAAGTCTGAAACTTGCTATGAATAGTGACAATGAAGTTCCTGCAATGGACAATTCCTTAAAACAATATTCCACTTAACAAGGGATTTCACAGTATCATGGAAATTGTGCTATCTTCTAAGGACTACAGATATGTCATCCTTCATCCATCACATATATGCATGGATCAAGGATAAATGTTTGGAGCAGCTTTAAAATCTAGTCCAGGCTAACTTTGCACAGCTATCTACCTTCAACAAACAACAAAAAGTATGGACTAAGGGATCATCAACAAGGCAGGAATTTTTACAATCACCCAACAACATTCCTAAGATTTATCCAAAGAAAGTAAACAGCTAACTAAACAGCCATAGGATCTAAGCTAAACATGTGAAATTAGAGAATGAATCAAATAACATGAGAGAAACCAAGGAAATACACCAAGTCAATGTCTTTTCTTATAAATTTCAGTAGCATGTCTTTACAACAACTCAACTCTCTCTTTTGCAAATGAGAGGAGTGCCCTATTTATAGTTTCCAAAAAGCTAAATGAATGCCCAAGATTCATTACAATTGTGTGGCCAAGATTCATTACAAAATAGGGTTTCACCTACCCCCAAATAGATTTCAATTTAAAATTACATTTATGTCTCTTCCCTATTTTGTCCTCTTGTGGATGACACTATAGCTCTTTTGTCCTGTAGCTGATTGTTGTTTTCTTTGCTGTAGCTACTCTTCAGGGAGGTCTTTGTCTTTGGCTAGGCTGTCCTCCTGCTTCTCAGAAGCTGCATGTTCTATGTACTTGAGGATGACAGCTTAGAGCTTGTCTATCTTGAGGATTTCACATCGCAGTGCCTGATAGCTCCATTCCTTAGCGTTCTCTTCTAGCATTTTCCAATCTTCGTCATACTTCGAGCCTTGGTCCCTAAACAGCTCTGATCGGTCGAAAGGGCGAGCAGCAAAACTCAGGAACTCCATTGTGATTTCTCCGGTTGTCCCGTCCTTCATCTTCTCCTGGAAGTGTGGCTTGATCTTCTCTGGATCCATTTGTACCGTGGGCATATCATAGCCCGTCATTATCTTGAGATACTCGGCGCACTCCGCCCGGATTTATTTGATCCACTCAATATCCAGATCCACTCTACTCAGGATCTGCTCTAACCTCTCTTTTCGGTTGTCGAGGTCTCTGTGCCACACATCCACTAGCCAATGATCTTCCTTTTTCAACTCTAGCTTCTCCTCCCACGTGTTCTCAGGCATCTGAAGGATGGCTTCAATTCTTGGGAGGGTGGAGTCGTAGGTGACAGGGAAATTGGTGTAGAGCCTCTTCGTGCTCTCCAGAAATTACATCAAATCTAAGAACTTGTTGGTTGTCCGCACAGCCCTGCCAATTCCCATGTTTCCGACGTATGTGACCTGCCGAAACCAATCCTCAGTGGTTTTCTCCAAGTTCTTCCTTCTCTCCAGTTTATCTATCTATTGTTTAGAAAGCAATTGAGGCGTAGTCACGGATGTGGTGGGCAGGTCGTCCACTGAGGACCATTGTTGTATGTAGTCGGTTAGGGCAGCAACCTGCACTTTAAGCTCATCCTTGGAGACCTTGTCCTACTTTATCAGGTGCACCACGGTGGCCACAAACTCCTCAAGGTGCTCGACCTTCTGCTCTCTAGTTGCTGTCCCTAAGTCAATGGTGGAGATGCTGTAGCTCATGCCTGCCTGGCCAACAGTTTGCATTGCAATTTGTGCCGCTCGGGAACCAGAAGCATCCATGGTTATCTTGGATCAGACCTTGGACTTCTTCTTCTTGGTTGTGATCAGGGATCGAGCCAAGATGGCCTCCAATCTTGCCCTTGGGTCCTTCAGCACAGGGGTCGCCTTCTCTAGTTGCCTTTCCAACCATTCGGGCACAGCAGACTTATCCTTAGGTGACTCACGGCTGCCCTCGCCCTTCTCAGTTAGAGGCAAGACTTCCGCCTCTTTCTCCTTTTGGGGTTCTTCTTTCTTTGGGGGAGCCTCCTCCTCTTCGTCGGAGTAGTGAATGAATATAAGGCACTTGACAGGCAGCCCGACTGATGGTTGCCGGATGGGACTTTCTTCTTGCACTGCCTCTTCTTCCTTCTTCTCTTCAGTGGCCTCGGCCTCAGGGCTCTTAGTAACATAGGTCTTAGCCTCTATCAAATCTTTTATTAGCTGCTCTTCTGGCGGCTGCCTTTTTCACCATGTGGTGACTCTTCTGCCTCCGTCTCCATGTCCTTTAACTGCTGCGCCATTTCCTCCTCAAGGTCCTCATCAAATGTCTGGATGATCTCCTTAGCGTCTGAGCCACCCTCTTCATCTCCACTCTCGGAAGAGCCTTTCTCCTCTTCCTCATAGAACACCCTGTCGATGGTTCGGTGCTCGTACTCGGGGTGCTCATGATACTCATCAACATCCTCCTCGACAGACTTCGAGGCTTCCTGCTCTTGCTCCTCCAACTCTTCTGAAATTTGCATTGTGGCTTCCATAGCTAGCGGCCTGGTCGGCGGTTGTGAAGGTTGAGCCGTTGCAAGGACTTGGGCAAGGGTTGCTTGGAGAGTTGGATTCAATAATATTTGGGAGAGCTCAGGGGGAAGGTTCGGCATGTGTTTCATAAAAGCCTCGGGCATAGCGGCAAGGGGAATAGGTGATGTTATTGTTGCCAGAGGGAGTAAGGTTATTAGCGACATGGCAACAGAAGAGGAAAGGGGAGTGGTCATGCCAGAAGAGGAGTCAATGTTAATTATTGACTCGGTCGGGGGTGAGGGAGCAAGATGGACAAAAATGTCCACCGCCGGCGGGGAAGCGACAACCACAGCAAGAGTGGTGGGCGGTGTCATAGGAGGGGTAGGGAGAGGCAAGGGAGGCTGCAATTCTGTCATATCCACTATCTGCTTGAGCCTTTTGGGGGATGAGCCTCCCGTTTCTTTCTTTGCTTGCTCCTTAGGATCCGCAGACTATGCGGTTTCTGTTCCCTTTCTTTTCTGGGACCTGGTGACTGGAGGAGACTTGGAGGTCTCACCAGTCGATGTGGTGGCAGCAACGTCCTCCGAGGCATTTGGCTCGCTTTTGAGCCCTTCATAGGTCAGGACTACCCCTTGATGCTTCAAATGTGCCACTTGTCCATCGATCCACTCCCTGGTGCGAGTTATGATCAGCTAGATGATGGTGTCCAGGTCATCGACCTCTTGTTCATCCCAATCAATGGAGGGTATTGCCAGGTTGGCAACCATAGGGTACCTTGGGTGCATAATGGTAGACTCGTCCTCCTCAACCTGGTCTGGTACCGGGAACGGCTGCACTCTTCTCAGGAACAACACTGTCATGCACATGTAGTGCCTTGCGTGAACCTCCTTGTCGTCCTGGCGATCGGCCCAAAAATCTTCAATGTGGTATTGGTGGGCATATGCCGATCCTAGGGCCTTCCTGACATGGCCATGTGGATCCATCTGCGGGCGGGCAGTGTACCAGTCGAAATGGTAATCCTTGAGTTCCTTCTCGGAGTTGCTGGCACACTGGGAAGTCTGTAATCGATACATTCCCTAGCCAAGGGTCATGGGATAGGGGATCCCTGCCACATGCTTGTTGCCGAAGATTGCCTAGATGCGTTGGAGTTGCCGAGAGAGCTCCAAGAGGATGATCTTGTCATTTGGGTACCGTGGCAACCTATTTGGCCGTTCTATGAAGCCCTGGGCCCGGATGTAGGTGAACTTTGGAAACTGGATGAACAAGAAGGCATATTCCTTTAGGAGCGCCCTGGCACTATGGGAGACTCTCCTCTCGAAGTCCCTGATGATCAATCTGATGATGTGGCCAGTGAAGGCGTCATTGAGCCTGCAGTATTCTTTCTTAAAGTTGCGGTATTGGAGCTGCGGGTACTGTCATAGGCCTTAAGTCCCCGCTTCTGTCCCTGATTGGGCGCTACAAATAGTCCGCTGTATTATCTATGATCCACCAAAGAGTAGACGAGGTAGGAGGTCATGTAGAATTTGGAAGTCTTTTTCACATTGATGAACTGCTCATGGAAGCAATCCCTAATGATGCCTCCCCAGTAGAATGAGACCTTTGTTGTAACATCCTCATTCCCCCGCAGTATCTTCTCAATAAAATAGGTCATCCACTCCTAGAAGTAGGCTGCCATTGGGAGACCCCTGACCCTACTCAACAAGGTCACCAAGTCATGGTAGTCCTCGTGGAAATCGCTACAGAAGAGTTCTTGGGGAACCTTCGCAGCGCTGCCCCATTTTTCCTTAAGCCAATGGAGGTTGATTGACTTTTTGCATCCCAATGGATTAGCATCCCACATCGCTTGGCATTCATCTAATGTGGGGACCTCCATCTGTTGGAACGTGGGGATGTGGAATGTCTTGGTGATCCCTTCTGGTGACATGTCTGCAAGGATGTTCCCTTCCTTGTCCACAATTGTTCTGGTGTCTGTTTGATAGGCTTCTCGGCAAGCCATCACTAGTTCGGGCGCCACCAGAGAGGGAGGGAAGCTGACGGCCTTGGCAATTCCGCTTTGCCGTATTAACCTGGCGTTCTTCGTTGTCAGGTTGACTCTGACCCTCTGAGTGAATTCATCTATATCCACCTGGCCAATATTTGTATCTGAGATCTCCTTCTAGTTGGTTGTGACCTTTGAGTGGAGCGGCTCGCCTTGGAACTGAAATTTTATTTGATCCTTGTCTTCTTTTCCCCGAGGGGTCCTCCCTGATTTCTTGCCCTTGTCCTTCTCGGCGGAGGCCCCTGAAGTTCCTGCAGCCGATTCCATATATCCTGCAAGCAAGGGCAAAGTCAGCGCAGTAAAACATCAAAAACGTTCATGTTAGTCCATATTTTGAAAACAACATCTAAATAATCAATCAAGTATATCATAAATCTTATCTCTAGATGTTATCGATCTTCGTTTCAAGGCATTTGGACAATCTGGGCCCGGAGGGCCGGACTTCCCTGGCAGGAATGTTGTCTGGAAGGGAAAATGTAGTTGAAAGCTCCCGGAGATCCTTCTTGGCCAAATTTCAATGTTTTAGAAGGCCCATGATGGAGAAGAGCATAATTTGGGACGTGGGTCGAAGTCGGATTCTAATTCTATGATCGTTTGGATGGATCTAAGGGGCACCAGAGGTTTCAAGCTGGGAAGCTGTTGACAGACGGCCGTTGGCGATGGCAGATAGCAGGCAGAAATCCGGCGGCGGAAGTCCGAAGACTGGGGCCCAGAGGACAAAAAAGGCGGCCGACATGTGCATCGTTTAGGCCTGGCAGCTTTTGGCATGGCGGGGCCCAGAGGCCTGGAAGACCTGACGCGCCGGCCGCCGTGAGATTTTCGTTGATTTAAACGGTAGCGGCGAGGAGCGGCCCGGGGCCCGGAGGGCGGGAAGCCGGCAGGGGTCAGCCGTCGAGGATGGCAGAACCGTCACGGAGTTCCAGGAACGAAATTCCGAATGGCCAGGCCCAGCAGGTCCCGCGGCAGGGAGGAGTTTCGGCAAGATTTTCACGGCAAATGGAGGCCCGGGTTCCGGCAACCGGGCAGACGGGGTGAAGATTCCGTCGGGAGGAGATCCGCGGACTTCCGCAGACGGAAGTCCGAGATCCAGGGCCTGGGGACGCGAAAGCTGCCATTCCAAAAGAACAAGCCAATGGTGGGGACAAGGCCGAGGCCCGGGTGGCGGGCGGCATTGGCAAGTTTGCGGACAGTACTTCGCTATTGAGAATGGCATAAATTTGAGCACAGAAAACTGTCACCCGGGGCCCGAGGTTTAAAAGATAGATCAATTTCTTTCACCAAGGTTTCAATAAGCGGAGAAGTTTGCGGAGCCTGAGGGACGGGGTGTCGGGCGACTCTCATCGTCATAGAAGGCAAATCCCCAGCGGAACCCCGGAGACGAAACTCCAGGGTTACAGGCCCGGGGAGGTCGAAGGACGCCGGCATGGTTTAGAGTTTTCACGGCGGAGCAGAAACTAGGACCCGGAAGCCGGGGAGGCAGGGCCGCTTAGCAGTTCAAGCGTGGGGAAGTTTAAACGGAAGATCGGGCAGGGAAACCTGGCAGACCAGGCCCAGAGAGGGACATTGTCGTCTGCGAATGTTTGGAGTTTGAGTTTTGACAGCGAAGGCGGGCCCCGGGCCCGGAGCGAGGAATCGCCCTGCGCGAAGAACAGCCACGCCTTGGAAAAGTTCTGAATCGGCGGTGAAGGCATCCTAGGTGTTTTACTCAGTTTTCTACCACATGGGTTTGGTGCGCAATCTAGTTTTCTATCAGTTTACGCTCTCCTATCAATTTGTTCATTTGATTAAATATTTGAAAATCATGAAAAACATGTACGGGAGGGTGACCGATTGCCTACCTCGAACACGCGGAGTGGGAAGATGTGGGATCCACCTACGTCGATCGAAGTGATGCTGAGGGTGATGATCGCGACGCTTGTCGAAGGCAGTGGGCTCCAAAAGATTCTTTCTCCACCTCGCTCCAATCCTGATTATGAAAATGACCTTGGCGGGTTGGGCATTTTATACCCCAACCGCCATTAATATCTGCATTAATTGCCCGTACGGCCATGGGAAAAGTCGTTGGATTTGAAATTAGGTCTGCAGCGGCGGTGGGAGCTCTGGGACCCGGCAGCCGGGAAGACACGGCGGGACGACCGCCATTTGATTTTTGGCAACTTTGAACGGTGACGGCGAGGAGCGGCCAGGGGCCCGAAGGGCGGGAAGCCGGAAGGGATCCACCGTCAAGGACAGCAGAACCATCACGGAATTCTGGGAACGGAACTCCAAACAGTCGGGCCCGGAAAATCCCACGGCAGCTAGCTGGCGAGATAGCACCGCAGACGGCGAAGACGACGGCGGGACCCGGGGGCAGGTCGCCGTAGGAGGTTCGCCGTCGCGGATGGAAAAACCAAGACGGAAGTCTGAAAGCGGACTTCCAGAGTCTGAGACCCGAAGGGGCAGGCGCCGCCCCAAAGATTTTGCCACGGGTTTTAGATGGCGTGCGGTAGGGCGGACCCCGAGGTCCGGAAAGATGCTCGGCAGACGCCGCGAAGGGCGGCATTTCAAGAGGGAAACCCAAAAGGGGAACCCCGGATGCCCGGGCCCAAAGGGGCCCGGAGCCGTTTCAGGGCCAAAATGCCAGAGGGATTCTCCGAGGCCTCGGAAGGCAGCAGAAAAACAAAAAGCGGAGGCATGATCGATTTACGATGGGACCTCGGAGCAACATCGACCATTTGGAACATAAAAAAAAAAAAGGACACGCAAAACAAGGCAGCCCCAAAAGACCCGACGAGGTGAAAGAAAAGAGGGTCCCCGTTCCAAATGGGGCGTGTGTGCTAAGGGCACAACAGTAGACAAAACACCTAAATTGTTTGACAGAATGCCTCAAAGAGATGTCATCTCATGTAATGAAATGATTGATTGCAGAATATGCACAAAATGGATTTTGCAAGGAACCTCTCAAAATCTTTGAATTAATGAAGCAATCTGAAACACATCCTAACATTATAAGCTTTGCTTGGGTTCTAGGTGCATACAGTCATGCAGGTTAGTGGATGAGGGCTGCACATACTTCACATGTCAGTAACTCTTATTGCATTACAATTTACATATATAGTTGATCATTAGGTGTGCATGGTTGATCAACATTCATGTTTTCACCTCTAACTCTATAAATCCATCATTCCTTCCAAAAGTTCAAGGAGCATTATGAAAAATTCTCTGATCCATTTATGAATATTTGAATCAAATCATTGTCATATTATCAAAGAGCTTGCACAATAGTTGAGCATCCACAAATCCGTCCAGTTCACATTTGCCAGTGTACTTTTAGCTTGTGCCAAAATGAGATCATTGGAAGAAGGTATGGAAATCAATCAAAGCATAAAGGAGAGAGGAGTTTTTTTAGATGTTGTAGTTGCAACAGCTCTGGTAGACATGTATGCAAAATGTGGAAGCATAGAGAAGGAATGTGAACTGTTTGACAAAATGCCTCGAAGAACTATTGTCTCATGGAATGCAATGGATGTATGATATGCATACAATGGATTTGTTGAAAAGGTTTTAAAAAATTTCAAGGAAATGCAAATGGTAGGTGTCAAACCAGACTCTACAACCTTTGTCAGCATCCTCCCTGCCTGTGCCAAAATGGGAACTTTGGAACACGGTATGGATATGCATCAAAGCATAATGAAAGGGGGGTTTTGCCTGATATTGTAGTAGGAAATTCTCTAGTGGACATGTATGCAAAATGTGAAAGCATACACAAGGTACGTGAAGTGTTTGATAGAATGCCTAAAAGAGATGTCATCCCATGGAATACAATGATTGCAGGATATGCACAAAAAAAAAAAATTTGAAAAGGCTTTAAAATCTTTCAAGCAAATGCAATTGGCAGGTGTAAAGCCAAATTCCACAACCTTTGCCAGCATCCTCCCTATTTGTGCCAAAATGGGAGCTTTGGAACAAGGTATGGACATCCATCAAAGCATAAAGGATAGAGAAAATTTGTCAGATGTTGTAGTGGCAACAACCCTTGTAGACATGTATGCAAAATGTGGAAACATAGACAAGGCATGCAAACTATTTGAAAAAATGCCTCAAATAAATGTGGTCTCATGGATTGCAATGATTTCAAGATACAAACAAATTGAACCTTTTGAAAAGGCTTTAGAAACTTTCAATCAAATGCAACTGGCAGGTGTAAAGCCAGACTCCACAACCTTTGTCAGTATCATACCCGCCTGTGCCAAATTGGGAGCCTTGGAATAGGCTATGGACATCCATCAAAGCATAAAGGATAGAGGAATTTTGTTAGATATTGTAGTTGCAACTGCTCTTGTAGACATGTATGATAAATGTGGGATCATAGACAAGGCACTTGAAGTGTTCGAAAAAATTCCTCAAAGAAATGTGGTCTCATGGACTACGACAATTGTAGGATATACACAAATTAGATATGTTGAAAAGGCTTTAGAAACTTGCAAGCAAATAAAATTTGCAGGTTTAAAGCCAGACTCCACAACCTTTGCCAGCATCCTCTTTGTTTGTTCCAAAATGGAAGCTTTGGAACAGGATATGGACATCCATCAAAGCATAATAGAAGGGGAATTTTCATCTGATATTATAGTTGGAAATACTTTGGTTGACATGTATGCAAAATGTGGAAGCATAGAGAAAGCATGTGAATTTTTGACAAAATGCCTCGAAGAGATGCCATCTCTTGGATTGAAATTATTGCTAGATATGCACAAAATGGATTTGTTGAAAATGCTTTAGAAACTTTCAAGCAAATGCAATTGGTAGGTTATAATATTGAAATCTTAAAGTATTATGGTTTCATTGTAGGTTCTTAGCCTAGGGTCAAGGTTCCCTCACTTTAAAATATACTATGTATCCTCTATAGTATCATTTTATGATGATATTTCTAAGTATTTAATTTATGTAATGATGGATATTACATACTTTACAATTTTCATATTATGTTTTGCACTCACTTTAGTGTCTCCTCTCTTATCATGTCTTAAAATGTACTAAGATAATAAACCTAGATTTTTTCTTCACCTATTTTCCAATTCATATATAACATGCTAATATTTCTTGTTGATCTAAAGAAGCTATCCAAAATTTGAGTATTTTATCTAGGATGCTAGCATGATGCACAAATATTTTCTTGACATGATATCTTCTCATGAATTTTAGATATTTGGTTCATTGAATTATCACCTAGCTACTTGGTCCTAACTAATATAACACATGTATATTGAAAGTTCCTCTATGCTCAAATCACACCCTTCACATTCTTCTCTTTCCCTCTCAAGGGCCATATTTTTCCAAAAAACTACACACATGCAACTCTCTTTCTCTTTGTTGGCTAAAATTTGTTGATTAGACCTCCATTATTGAAGCTAGCTAAGGGTAAATGCTATTGTATATCACTCATGTATGTAGTGCCCTCCGTTTTGGTCATTCTTGACATTCAAGTAAGTTGTTTGTTGAGTGGTCATGTCATTTTTCGTTGTTAAAAGTGTTATTGAGTAAGTGTGGTTGGTTGATTGGTGATTTCATTGTTTCATTTGTTGTTGGATTAGGTGATAACACTAATATTTTAATCAATTTAATTAAGTTAAATGATAACTTAAACCAATGTTTCAATATAATATATTTTGAAGAGGTGTTATATAGTGATATTGATTATTATTTAATAAATTAAAATTTTGATATTAAAAGCTTAATGATAAAGAAATAAATAAAGATAAATAATAATTTCATTTAAATTTTAATTGACAATATGGAAAAAGTAATTTAAGATTAAATTCATAAAAGAGATAAGCCTTCGGAAGTGAATCAAGAAAAGCAACAAAAAAGGATTATAAGGCCAACTTAAAATAATTAGGTAGTGAAATGATAACTAAATGAACTAAGTTTATGAAATGATATTATAGATATTTGAAGTATGTTTATAAATATGTGTTATTAATTATTTAAATTAAATAATATGATTTAATACTTTAAAAAAAAAAATTAGCTTGCTGGTATGTCAAAGGTTATGTGATAAATGAGGAAATAAAATAAAATAAAAAGTAATCCTAGAAATGGGCTGATATGTGTATTAGTTATAATGGTAAGAATAATTTAATATAAGAAGGTAATCTTTTAAGATAAGAACTAAGTGTTGATATTGCTTTTTATTTATTTATGAATCCAATTAGTGAAAATATTTTTGGAATGAAAATAAAAGTTTTAGAATTATTGCACTATTTACAAGTGCACAGAAATAGAAATAGAAGTGTGGAATTAGTAAGAGATTAGAATAACTAGAAATATCCTATATGTTTTATTATGCCAAAATTATTCTAAATTTATATGAGAAAAGAATATTTCTGCCTTTATAGATAATTGATTATGCTAGATAAATAAATGAGGAAGAATTTAAAATAAGGGAGAATTGATTTATTTATATTTTAATAATAATAAATAAATGAAGATAAACATCATTATTATTATTGAAGTATAGGTTAAAAATGGAAAATAATTTAATTTTAAATTGGATAAAAGGGATAAGGTTTTGTAAATTGAAGTGAAAAGGCAAGAAAAGATAATTATTCTAATTAAGTTATTTAAGATAAATAGAGAGATAGGATTTCGAACTCAAGTGGAAAAAGCAAGAAAAGATGAAAAAAGGCCATGTGTTCACATGCAGGAAACTTGCTTATTTGTTAATATTATCCTAGTAGGTTATTAGTGTTATTTAATTTAAAATAATTAAATAAGTGTTGCTAAGTTAATTATTAAGTTTAGACTCATTAAATTTTAAAATTTGCTAAATTAAATGTTGTTTATTTGATTAAAAGATAAATAAATTAATTAAGTAAATAACATTGTTTATAATTTTAAAATTGCCATTTTGTAAAATGGGAAAATCTAAATTAATAATTTGATGTTAATTATTAAGTTGAGGATAAATATGGAAATAAAGAGATTTTTATTGTTGTGTGATAATTATGAGTTTTGAATTTAATAAAAATAGAATTTTAAGATTTTAAGAACGAATACATGTTGAGTTTCTTTTCGAAAACTAAAAAGGAAATGAAAAATTTATATTTTGATTGATTTTTGAAAACTAAAAGAGTTCATTATTGAATAAGAAAAGAATAAGAAATTTTTCTTAATTGGCAGTTGAGAGGAATTCATTCTGTTCTTTGGGAAGTGAAGTAATTTTTCTGCAAATTTCATTTTTACGAGAGGGTGTGGAAATTGCAAAGTTCACTATAGCATTAAGTAGTGAATCACTAAAGTGGAAATGACAATAGGGTTCTTAGGAAGAAATCTGAGTATAATATATATATATATATATATATATTCATAATAATTTGATAGAAGGAATTTCAAACAACAATTTGTTCATATATATATATATATATATATATATATGCTATATATATATATATATATATATATATATATATATATATATATATATATATATATATATCAAATATCATTTCACATCTTAGTTTGTATTGAAGTGAATATTGCATTTATGTTGGGTATATAGAACATGATGATAATTGTTTTGTAACAAAGTGATTTGTAGGTGAATAAATTAGAATTTCAATTAGCAAAGAGCATAAACTATTTTGGTGTATTTAGGTGATTGAGGGATCTATGGTTAGATGTAGATCTCATGATAGTGTTGGTAACTTGAGTTCTTGCTTTAAATAATTTAGTTCTCTTTAAATGGGTAGGGAACTACATAGTGTAGAGATAAACTTTCCCCTTTATGGCTGCATTTAGGTGATTCCTATGGGTAGATAAATGCGAAGGAAAAATAGTCTAACTATGTACTTAAAATTTAAAGTAGTATTCTGAGAAGAATAAATAGATAATACACACACATATACATATTAAATAGGCATATATTTGCATAATATTAACATTTAGGTAATTAAATCCTCTACATCTAGAAGTTAATAAAGTGAATAGAATTTAAATTAAATAGTAGTCTTAATTATGCTATTATAAAAGAAAAAGTGGAAACAAATATTGCATAATAAAAGATTTTAGTTTGGAAAATAATGTAAATAGGATTATGCATGAATTGGGAAATAGTTATCAATTATGATAGTTAAATGAGTAGGGGAAAATTGATTTACTTGAATTTTAATATTTGAAAATATTTGAAATGAATTAGGTTAATAAGTGTCTTTTGGATGCACCAGGTGAATAGTATAAGTGTACATTTGTATGAAATATGGGCATTGGATAATATTATTTCTATAGTCATATTCAATTGAGTAAGTAGATTAGTAAATGAAGAAAATTGGTTAGGAGCAAAATTGGATGAATTGGTAACATGGGCAATGCTAAAGTATTACAAGATATACTTAGCTCTATTTGATGTTATTTTGTAGTTTATAAACTTATATAAAAGAAGTGAATTATCTTGTGAATAGAGACTTCGTTCTTAATTATTTTAATAGTAGGATTGATAGTAAGTGTTGACTTTATGTTGCCATGTATATTCTTTGCTTATATTAAATAATGTGTTATTTATTTGAAAATTAGAATAGTCGGTTTCCTAGTTAATTATGAGTTATTGTGAAAATGGGCTATAAATGAAGTCAATGATTAAGTATTGAGTTTTAGGAAATAGGAGAATAATGCCTCTCATGGATGTTATGTTGTTGATTGAGTATAGTGTTTGGTCGATATTGAATTGAATTTGTGGATTACTGTGTTATAGAATATGTCATGGTTGCTTTGATTGTTTGTTTGTATTGATTTATTGGATTGAATTTCTGAGTTGTGTTGTGAATGGACCAATCACTCTTGTTGTCGTGGTTGTTTATTGGCCAAATTTTTAGCTTGTTAGGGTATCATGTGAGGAGAAAATTGAGGTCTCCCTTGGATGCCCTATTGGCTGATTTACTGTTGGAAATTGTGGTTGATTTTGTATTGAATTGATTATGTTAACTTTGTTGAGTTTGAAGATCTCGTTATGGCATTTCCGCTCTTATTCTACACTTGTCGTCTATGTTAGTGGTTTTCTTATAGTCATGTTGAGGGTTCCATTTTGATGTGACTTTCTCTTGAGTTAATTTTTTATTTGAAGAGTCTTCATTCATTGAATTTATAAACTCGTATTATTCTGGCTTACTCTTGTTTGTGAATTCTTGAGGAGTCATTTTCTTTGGGCTTCTAGAGGCGAGGGTAAACTTGTTTCATATGGATTCCTCATTGATTCGGGCTTTGCCAAAATTTTGATCGTAATTGTGATTTTGAGTTTACGCATGGGTTGTACCTAATTTCTTGAGCAATTATGTATATGGCTATTGGTGAGATGTTATATGCCTCGCATGTGTTTCAGTTTTGAGATTTAGTGCTTTTTCAGTATTGGTACAACCCCTTGATGATTTGGTTTTGTGATTTGGGTTTCTAGGGAGAGTGGCTCTTGGTGGGGGCCGGTGCACAAAGCAGCAGCCAAGATAACCCATGCAAGAGTTAGTGTAAAAAGTGATAACTTAATTAAAATGAACTTAGTGGGTTCAAGTAGAAATAGCATTAACAAGATAAGTAAAAATGCCTTGTCCACTTGTTAGGGCTTTTGCAGACTAAGGGTGGGCTAAGAAGGCCATGGTTGGCATGTTCGTTACCTCGTCCTCATGAGAGGTTAATGGCTCTGCATGAGTCGCCCTATGGGGCCGGTGCCTTAGGAAGGAGGAAGAGCTAGGATAACCATAGATGGGGGTAGACACCTTAGGCAGTTAGGAGAAGCCGACACTTGGAGCTAGCTAGGATAACCCATGTAGGACTATGCGATGACACTCTCCCCTAGTACCCCTTATGATTTGTTATCTTTGCAAACCTTTGGAAGTGATTTAGTGTTGTTATCCTTTGGAAGTGATTTAGTGTTTTTATCCTTTGGAAGTGATTTATTGTTGTTATGCTCTGAAAGTGATTTATTGTAGTTATGCATTGGAAGTGATTTATTTTTGTTATGTTTTGGAGGTGGCTTATTGTTGTTATGTTTTGAAAGTGAATTTTTGGTGTTGTGATTATTCGTGTATCCTTGTTGCTTGTGATTGGTGTTGAGTTTTATGCTTATCTGTTTGGATGATCTCGGTTGAGGATTATTTATTGTCAGCCCCTTAGCATGGGGGGTGGGTCTTCGGACCCATGTGGTCGGGTGGAATGTGATAAGCACCCCATTGGGTTCCTAGTTGAGAATCAAAAGGTGCAGACTTGTGCCATTCTGGTGACTCTAGAATTGTGTCTGACTTGGAGCCAGTTATGATACTTTGTATTCATCTTCTCAATTGTATCATTCCATCTTTTTATATGGTTCCCGTCCATGTTGGGGAACACTTTTCTATCATTGTAATTCTTGAACATTGTAATGTAACGAAATGGATATAATGTATTATTTTATCTTTGGTAAACCTTGTGTGGATATTGATCCATGGCTACTGTCATTGATGTGTTGCATCTATGGAAATATCCTCCTTTGAGTTCATATGAGGTTGGTGTGTGTATTATTATTGGGATTGAGTTAATCTTTTATATGTTGTGGTTACTCAAGTGGATGGTTCCTTATTGATGTATTTTAATGTATGAGTTTCAATTGTAATCATACATTTGTCATGGTTTATATTTTGGTTTTCATTCCTTATCGACATTGTATGGGTTTAAGTTCATAATGTCTCCTCGTGTACCCCAAGGGATGTAAGTGATAGTGGATTTGTTTAAGTGAATTTTCATGTCATAACTTAAAGTGCATTGCATAAATGTTGATCTTAAAAAAAAATGTGTGGTAATTGTTGCATTAGTTGTCCTTTGGGGTTCGCATGACAGGGTGTTACAATGTATCTCCTTTCTATATTTTTGGTAATATCATATAAATAATATTTTTTATGTTTTCATTCATGTTTCAATATTGTATTTTTTTTGGAAAAAGGCTAATAACCTATATATTATATTAAAATAATAGCAAGTAGTTAAAAAAGTGTCCAAGAGGGCCTTGTTATGCCTTGCATAACCACCCCATTTTAAGCTTAAGTAAAATGGGTCCCTCCTTTCTGTCTTGTTTTCCTTTGGTTTTTTTTTCCTTTTCTTTGTTGTTCTGGTGGATGTGGAACTAGAATCGAAACTGAACTTTGGAATTTGTTCCAAGTTCCACTTTATGTTCTGTTCCTGGTTCTGGTTTTCCCCCCTTGCAGTTGCTCTTTGTTGTTCTGGTGAGCGCAGAATGCAAACCAAAACTGAACAGGAACTTGTAACAAGTCCTAGTTCTATTTCCGGTTCTAGTTCTGGTTCCACCCATATGTTTGTTTTTCATTTTATCCTTGCATTTGGTCGTAGGGAGTTTTCTTCCCTTCTTTTTTCTTTCCTGTCTCTTTCTTCGTCATTTCTTTGTGTTTTTTCAGAGGTGCAGTCAGGATGGAAACTACACCTATAACTTGGAGAAATTTTGGGGTCAGGTTTTGTTCCACTTCCACCCCCATTGAGTTTTGTTTTGGTTCCGCCCATTGCGTTGTGTTCGTTTGTTTGTTTCTTGTGTTTGGTCTCTTTTGCAGGGCCAGGTTTGAGAGGGATTTGGGATCTAGAGTCTTTCCTAGTTTTTGTTTCCTAGTTCGGTTCTGATTTTTCTTCCGCCCTGCTCTAGTATCGATTTCGATCGCTTGGTCGATTGGTCGAGTTTTCATCCTTTCTTTTGTGGGTTCAAAGTCAGAGTGGTGCGAGAATTTAAAAGTTAGCAAATACTCTTGTGTCTTGTCCCCGTTCCAACTGTAGTCCTGGTTCCAATTTTATTTTGGTTCTTGTCCCACCAGTATAAAGGTAAGTGTTGTTCCTAGTTCTTTTTGGTTTCGCCTCCGCCAAAATTGAGTTTTCGCTAAGTATGAGAAAGGGAAAGATGTGAAAGGTGAGATGAAGAATGATACTTTCTATGCTTTAGAGAACTAATGAGGGCATTTTTTTGCAGGGTTAAAACATGTTGGGAATGACGAATGCTACTTCTCAAGGGAGTCAACCTGCAGAAAATTCTGGGCAGAGAGGAAACCTAAGAGGATGAAGCCATGAGTCTTGATGGCAGACGAGATGTCTACTCACAAAAGTAGATTGGAATTAATGGCAATGCTTCAGAACATTCAAAGCAACTCTACAAAGGAGTCTCGAGGTCAAGGATGACGGTGCGAGTTAATGATGGTGTTGTAGGGGCCATACCTGTGGGAGATCCTTCACCGACATGGATAGAGTACATGCATTTAATGCATTTTTTCACTTTATTTTAGACTCCTCTAGGGCCAAATTCTTCTGTAACTGACTTATTTTGTCAACCCTAAATTGGGTCGACGCATTTTTTGAAGTGTTTTGTATATATGGCATTTTGCCTCTTTTGAAAAGGGTCTTTTTTTTTAAGGGAAAGAGGGAAAAGTTATTTAGATAGGTTAGAAAAGATCTAGTTAGGGTTAGAGGAGTTAGAGGAAGAAAAACTAGAAGACTCGAAAGGTAGAATAAAGTTTAAAGAAAAGCAAGCTAGGGTTTTGTAGTAGGAGTTAGACGTTTTTGCAGTTCAGCAGGAAGAGGTAATGTATCTTCCAGATTTTCTTAGCATAGATGGAGATAATTTGAAGACATGGGTTTCTGTACACTAGTGATCTTGCAAGATTTGTAAATGTTGCTTATCTATTTCATTACAGTAGGAGCAACCAACTTTAAACCTTCTTTATGTTATGCTCTAGAATGGTATTCATTTTGTGTTAATCATTTTAACTATAAAATCTTTCAAGGAATGGGAATTTATCTTATGTTTTGTTTGGATGATGATTTGAAATCTATGGTTAAATTTTGCACTATGAATGAACAAAACTTTGTATCAATTACAAGTTAATTTTATTCTACAGTTCTAGTTTAGGAATTCCTTGGAAGGCAAAAAGTCTAATTAGTTGAATGAATCAATATTATTTTCAGTTTGAAAACCTTGATCTATCTTTTTCTATTTTCTTTAAAACCACTAGTTAAAGTGGGTTTAAGTATATGTTTGATCTTGCAACAATCTAGAAGCTCAAAACTAGAAGGCCCCTTGAACACTATAGCTATATTGACCACTTTGTGAAACAACAACATTGTGAACCAACATTAAAGACCTTGGGAGGTAATTAGTTTGATTACTGATTATCTCTTTCAGGAGAGGTGAGATATTTCACTTTTATCTTACCTGCATCTTGTGGGTCAATTTGCCACCATCAACAGTTCTAGTGCTAGGAGGGCCAAAAAATCAAACTGGATAACATTGGGTTTTTCTCACCAGAGAGGTCCCATAGAGTTCTTCGATCAACTAAAAACCCACCACCTTTGATAGAAATCAAGACCCCAACGAGACACAATATTCACAAGACTGGTGCAACCATTATACTACCCTTGTTAGCTCCGCTCACTCCACTGGGCTTCTCACCAATACCCCGGGGGATACCTATGAATCCCCCACCAAATCCATCTCAAGTGCCATTATAGCTGGTTCAACCGATCCAACAGCTGGCTCAACCTCCACCATCACCACCAATGGAATTTTTTTATGAATAATCCCTCTCCATTGGGGACTATTCCTGGAGGCTTTCATGATATGCCTAAGAATCTTGAGAGATTTTGTCCCAAACACATTCATGGTGAATCAAGGAGTGTTGAAGAGCACATACAAGGTTTTAAGGACGCTTGTACTAGAGCACAGATAGCTCACCATGATGTGGTTTGTAGGTTGTTCCCTTATTCCTTAGGGGATATGGTGTACAACTGGTAGCTAAATCTTCCACAAGGTTATATTTTGAGCTAGAGAGATATGGAGAATGCTTTCATCAATCAGTTCAGAGTTTATGTGGATCCATCTATTTTGTTCCATCAATTTTCTACCATTAGGAAGGAGCCATGTGAATCATTGCCCTTGTTTAATACAAGATTTCAATGAATGTATAGGAGATTGCAGGACCCCTATCTAGTTATTAAGAATAGTGCCATTCAAGCATATTTTAGAGTTATAGACCCTTTTCTTGGCTTATTCCTACAAAGGACTTATCAGTCTATGGATATTGATTCTCTATCTAAAGTTTATCATCTAGCCATCAAGCTGCAACAGCAAACCAGCTCCCAACAAGGAAACTTGGGAGGAGGTTTTCCTTCTATGGGTTATCAAATGCCTAATCCAATCCCTTTATTCAATACTATCCCAGGGATGTCTCCTTCCCATTATGGACCTATGTCTGAGTTACAGACTCAATCACCTGTTCCATTCTTTGCCAATGGGGCTCTTGTCTTCTCTCAACAATCACAGGCTCATCACAGTCCACATGGTCATCATAATCAATTTAGAACACCAAATCATGTTGGTTAGCCACCCATTGCTAAGAATGTTGAGAGTGAAAGTACAGTTCAACTCACAAATGAGGTGGAGACCCTAAAGAAAACTCTATCTCAAGTCACAAATGATATGGCTCAACTTAAATTGAACCCCTCTCAAAACCAGGGTAATTATGCTAATCAAGGTAACTACCCCAATCAGAATAATAATAATTAGGGTAATTATCAAAACAACAATAATCATAGCCAAAAGAATTATCAAGGCCAAAACCTTCCTAACCAAGGCTATCAAAATTAGAATAGAGGATATAACTAGAGGCCTAATAACAATATGCAATGGAACATAGGGCCAAAAAATGGTGGAGTTTCTCACAATTATCAAGCTAATGAGGACAGGCCACATACTGCAAATGTGGTTGATCTCAATTTTATGACTAATTCGTGTAGGTTGCATGATACTGCAAATCATTCTGAGGTAAATTGTCCTGAAATGGAGAAATTTGTGAAGATGGCACAGGAAGATGCCCAAATGTTCCAAGGGAATTCAAATAAAGGAGGTGGCTCAGTAGATACAACAATGGCTTATGACCTCTTTGAAGAAGAACCTTCACTCCCAATGCATAATGAGAATGAACTAGAGGAAGATGTGTATGATGCCCAAGCCTTTCAGACAAAGGGAGGACACTTCTTAAGAAACCAGAATAAGGGTGTGTTCACTACATCAATACCACCTAACCACATGGTTCCTTTGAATCATATTTTTGATAACAACCCTCCCCCACTGAAGGGTCCGTCTGACCTCCCTAATAGAGGTAATTTATCTGATGTTTTCAAATATAATGCAAGTTATAACACATAATTTGATATTGTTTCTGAGATGCAGAAACAGAAAACCTCTTTATCATACTTTGACATCCTAAAACGGTGCCCTTCCCAATGAGATATAGTACTGAAAGCCTTGGAGGAAGCTGATAAATCGAAAGGAAAAATAAAGGTGGCACCCGCTATAGACATTAACGCAACCTTGTACAAAATCAATGTAGGTACCCCACCATTTCTTTTAAGTTTGAGAATTTGTGGGAAGAATTTACACAATTTTTTGCTAGATTCAGGGGCTTCTGGCAATGTTATGCCATTTTTTGTATGCAAGAAATTGGGATTGAATCCTGTCCAAACAAACAAGAAGGTCATCCAACTTGATAAAATAGAGGTTAGCGTCATTGGAGAATTGAGAAATATACATGTACAAGTAGGTTTTGGCCCTAGAATTCTAACCAATGTGGATATTTAGGTAGCAGACATTCCTAAGACTTACGGTATGCTTTTGAGCAGAGATCTGATGAAGAGTATAGGGGGTATCTCTCCCTTGACTTTTCACATATGTGGCTACCATGGAGGGGAATGCCTACGCAGATTAGGATTGAAAGTGAACCCTGCCTCAAACATATCATCACTGAGTATGACTATCCCAATGAGGTAGCTCATTTTGAAACAGAGATAGGGGTTTATAAAAGAGAGGAAATTCTGACTCTTTTGGTTCTTGATCCTAATGATTTGTCAATACAAGAATCCCCTGATCCCATGATTATTATAAATCAGAAGGTGTTGATCAGGAAGCTGCAACAAGATCAACTAGTCTTAGGGGAAGGCCTCGATTTGTGGAGTCTTCTACTCCCAAATTGGTGCAGGGTGCACTACCAAAATCATTCAGAACTGACCTGCCAACCTTGCATCAACGTTCTAAATCATGTTTTCCAAGCTGAAGAAGCTAGCCCAAGTCACCTTGAGACCGTTTCAGATCACTTCTCATTCAAAGCCAAAAATGCAATAATGCTAACCAGGGATAATATACCTTTAGAGGAAGTTCCTCCTCAAACTGAACTTACCCCAGTCACAATACTAGGCCAATATAGTTATGTTGAACAACCCCAGGGTTTGTTTGGTACCCATGCACTCGCAAGTATACCAAAACCCAAGGGATTAATCAAAGATACATACAAATAACTATCAAAAAGATATCCTAGGATTACATAATATGTCTAAGCGGGAATTGGATATTGCACCTAATGAACCTATTGAACACCCATTCCCAATAGTTGATGCAAAAGATCAAGCGGCCCCACCTATGGCTCACCCTATCCAGGTACCCACAACAAGCTCAAAGGAATCAACCCCAACTCATAATCAGCTATGGACCCTCACGTTTGATGGATCCAAATCTAAAATAGGGTGTGGTGTTGGAATTGAGTTAACCAGCCTAAAAGGGAAAACATTTTTTGCTTCTTACAGGTTGCAGTTTGGATGCACTAACAATATAGCAGAATATGAAGCATTAGTCTGGGGACTGATGTTCATACATCAAAAGAAAGTTACTGCCTTGATGGTTAAAGGAGATTTAGAAGTGATTATCAAGCAAGTACGCAGCCAGTACACATGTCACAAAAAGAGGCTGGCAGCTTATAGAAATTGAGTGTGGAACCTGATTGAAGACTTTGATGTTTTTGGGATTAATTTAATCCCTAGAGAGGAGAATCAAATAGTTGATTCGTTAACTGGTGCTACAAGTACCCTGAAGCCCATGCAATGCTCCAAGCTCAAGAGATTCTTAGTAGAATTGATATCCACCCCATCTGTCCCCGATAATGTCAAGAACTTTCAAGTCTTTGACAATGATCGACATATCCTTTCTTTTCTAGCAAGTTCAGATGTTTTCGAAGGAAAGATCATCGATGAGTCTGACAAGGATCAAGGAGACTGGAACCCCAAGGACTACGATATAGAAGGTGTCCTCAATTTAAAAAGTAATAACATTCCCAAGGGAATGGTGGCCTCAGAAAGAATTTTTGATTTAGATCCAAGGGCTCGAGAGAAGGTATCAACTGAAGATAAAGGAGGTGAATATGAGATTGTTAACTTAGCTAACTCTAGCTATGAAAAGAATGTTTACATAGGGAAAAATTGCCCTGAAGTAATTAGAAAAGATATATTGGGGGTGCTAAAGAAAGATATTGCTGCAATAGATTGGGGGTATGAAGATCTAAAAACATTTGATACATCTATGATAACTCATACTATTCCTTTGAAGCCTAAAGCCAGACCATTTCGATAGAAACAACGTCCTGTCAATGACCTGATTGAACCACTAATCTTTAAGGAAGTTTAGAAATTGATTTTTACAAGAATAATCTTCCCTGTACGAAATTCAACATGGGTGGCTAACTTGGTTCCAGTCCGTAAAAAGAATGGGGAGATCAGACTATGTGTAGATTTCAGGAATCTGAATAGAGCTTCAGAAAAGGACAACTACCCACTCCCTTCTCTAGATAGTCTTGCAAACTATCAATGGGTCTCAAATGATGTTCTTCCTGGATGGTTATTCTAGGTACAATCAAGTGATCGTTAATTATGAAGACAGAATGAAGACAACCTTCACTACTAAGTGGGGAATTTTTTCTTACAGGAGGATTCCATTCAGTTTGGTAAATGCTAGAGCAACCTTTTAGCGTGCGATGGACGTGGCATTCAAAGATTTGATGGGTAAGTGCCTCATTATTTATATGGATGACCTAACAGTATTCTCCAAAGATAGACTAAACCATGCTGCAAACTTGGCTAAAGTTCTTGAATGATGTATCCAATATGGTGTTTCTTTGAATCCTAAAAAGTGTGTTTTTGGGGTTTCTGAAGGGAAACTTTTGGGACACATAATTTTAGAAAGAGGGATATCGATAGATCCAGATCAGGTTGAGTCTATCCTAAAGTTAACCATGCCAGGAAGTAAGAAGGAGATGAGGTCTTTCTTCAGAAAGATCAACTTTGTCAGGAAATTTATCACAGGTTTTGTAGAAATTGTTAAACCTTTGAATGAAATGATGAAGAAAGATGCTAGAATAGAATGGAGTAATGAGGCAAAGGATACTTTTTCTCAAGTTAAGCAATCCATTTTAGAGGCACCATTCCTCACCAATCCTGACTACTTGAAGCCATTTTATATTTATTATTTTGCTTCTGAACACTCATGTGCAGTTGTTCTAACACAGCGAAGAGAGGAGGGGGATGAAATGCCAATTGCCTTCATGAGCTCTCTATTTAAGAATGTTGAAGTCAAGTACCCACTTCTTGAGAAAAATATTTTGCATTGGTTAGAACTATCAAGAAGTTTAGGCATTATATCCTTAGAATTCAGATCATTGTTGTGGTTCCTAATGCTGCTGTGAAGTCTCTACTTATGCAGAGCGAGTTGGGGGAACAAAGGGGTAAATGGATGGCTATTTTGCAAGAGTTCGATCTGGAAAACCACCCTATGAAACTTGTCTGAGGTCAAGGCCTGTCTAAAGCCATGGTGGATGCTAGTAAGAACATTGTTTGTCAGCAGTACACAACATATTCCTTTTCTAATGACTCTTGGTATGCCGATATTATTTATTTCATGCTCAATAATCGGTGCCCAGAGGGAATGAATACAACTCAGAGAAGAGAACTAAGAATGAAAATCTCCCATTATATGCTCAAAGGAGGATTTTTATACAAAAATAATTTTGAAGGGGTTTATCTACGATGCCTTGGTCAGTAAGAAGCTAAGCACACAATTGTTGAATTTCATGGAAAACATGGCACTGGTCATGGTTCTACAGATTCCTTAGCACATCAGATGCTCAAATCTAGTTATTATTGGCCATGTGTGTTCAAGGATGCTCACCAACATGTAAGGACATGTCATATATGTCAAATTTATACATCAAGAGAGCGTCATCTAGCAATGCCATTGCAGCCCGTTTATGAGGTAAGACCATTTTCCCAATGGGCACTTGATTTTATTGGGGTAATTAACCCAAATTCTTCTGTAGGACACAAATTCATTTTGACTACCATGGATTATTACACAAGATGGACCAAATCTATACCTTGCAAGAATAGCACAACGGAAGTAGTAATCAAATTCCTCACTGAATGCATCATAACCAGGTTTGGAGTAACCTTCGCACTAGTATGTGATAATGGCCCTGCCTTTTCTTCTATCGAGTTGATCATAAGATTTTTTTTAAGTACTCTTCAAACTATTATATGCAAGGAAATGGAGTTGAAAAATCTACCAATAAGAATCTCATAGGAGTAATCAAAAAACTGCTAGAGAACAATCCTAGAGATTGGCATACCCAGTTAGATTTGCACTGTGGGCATATAGGACTAGGATCAAGGCTACGTTGAAAACTTCACCGTTTAAGCTAGTGTATGGCCAAGAACCTATGTTCCTAATTCACTTGCAAATACCTGTCCTAAAATTTATGCAATAATTTTACTCTAGTGATGATAGGATTGAAGTAAGATTAGCTAGCTTGCTGAAATTAGAAGAGCGGAGAGATGTTGCTTTGCAGCAATTCTTTAAGCACAAGGCTATTGTCACATGTTGGTTTGAAAAAAGAGCCAAAGTCAAAGATTTCAAGATATCAAACCTTGTCTTATTGAAGGATAAAGCCAATGAAAAGAAGGGTGACCACCAGAAATTTGATAAACTCTAGTTGGGTCCCTATCAAATTGTTGAAATCCTAGGAGAAAATGCTTTCTGGCTGAGTAGTTTAATAGCAGAACCTATTCCATTGCCTTTCAATGGATAGTTTCTCAAACATTATATTGGGTTGTAAGAGGTCTAGTATTTTGTTGGGTTTTGTATATGTAAATAGTTTGTTGTTCTGCTTGTTGTTGTTTTGTTTCCTTTTGCTTGCCTTTCCTTTTTGTTCTTTTGCTTGTTGTTCCTTTGTTTTTCTTTGTGGGGACCTTCATTTTATGCAGTTGTGAAGGGGGTTATTATCTAAAGTATACTTTGGTTGCTAGGAGGGAGTTGGTTTTGATATTCTTAGGTTTTCTGATTGGATGATTTTGTCCTAAATTCATTGTTTTATATCCATTGTCAATAAGAGTTGTGGAAAGTTACTAAGAGCAAAGTGCAAAGTAAGAAATCTTCATTAACTAAAATTGAATTTGTCATGAATCATCAAAAACATCTCCTTTCTTAATGGTATATTTGTCTTCAAACAATTATGTTGCAAGATTTGAGTGAAAAATATGATTCCCCAGATTTTATGAGGTCCATGGTAGTTTTCAACCTAGTACAGATGTTGGACATCTGACATATTGGGAAGAAATTGAATGAAGGAACGTCAAAAGAACTATCTAAAAATAAAAAAAGAGAAATATCAAAGAAAAGAAAACTCATTATGAATAGGTGATTCTAGTATCTCTACCAAGGCTATGGACGCCTGACTGGCAGTAGAGAAATGCTATGAGAAAACTAGAGGTATCTCCATCGGAGCTATAGACGCTTGACTGGCAGCGGAGCAATGCCTAGGATATCATTGCACAACAGTTAAAGGGAATCAACTCATGTAGTTCAAATCTTGCACACAATGGTTCCAAAGACATGAAGAACATTGTAAAAGGGTGATGCACCATCAAGCACACACATAGATTCAGGGGTAGCCAATGTTGATTTACATTTGAGATTCTAGCTTAACCTTGATTATTGAAGTTGACTTAAATAAAATTGTGATGACCATAAACTAGGAGTTCTAGGTAACTGAATCCTTCAGTTTCTTGAAAGTGGTTATACCATTTTCCCATCCAAGTCACCAATTGTTATGCCTTGCATAACCACCCCATTTTAAGCTTAATTAAAATGGGTCCCTCCTTTCTATCTTGTTTTCCTTTGGTTTTGTTTTCCTTTTCTTTTTTGTTCTAACGGATGCAGAACCAGGATCGAAACCAAACTTTGGAATATGTTCCAAGTTTTGGTTTCCATTTCATTCTCTGTTCTAGTTCCGCCCCCTTGCAGTTGCTATTTGTTGTTCTACCGGGCATGGAACATGGACTGAAACCTAATGGGAACTTGTAACAAGTCCTAGTTCTATTTCTGGTTTTGGTTTTGGTTCTGCCCATACGGTTTTTTTTCCTTTTATCCTTATGTTTGGTTGTAGGGAGTTTTCTTCCCTTCTTTCTTCTTTCTTTTCTCTTTCATCGTTTCTTTGTGTGTTGTCGGAGGTGGTGTCGGGATGGAAACTGAACTTGTAACTTAGAGAAATTTTAGGGTCAAGTTTTGTTCTGCTTCTGCCCCCGTTGAGTTTTGTTTTGGTTCCACTCGTTGCATTGCATTCATTTGTTTGTTGCTTGTGTTTGGTCTCTTTTGCGAGGCCAGGTTCGGGGTCTTGAGTCTTTCCCAGGTTTTTTTTCCTAGTTCAATTATGATTCTACCTCTGCCCTACTCCAGTCTCAGTTTCGATCACTTGGTTGATTGGTCGAGTTTTGATCCTTGCTTTTGCGGAGTTGGAGTCGGAGCAGTGTGAGAATTTAAATTTAGTGAATAGTCTTGTGTCTTGTCCCTGTTCCGACTCCGGTCTCGGTTCTGATTTTATTTTGGTTCCCGTCCTGCCAGTATTAAAGGTAAGTGTTGTTCCTAGATCTTTTTGGTTCCGCCTCCGCCAGAATTGAGTTTTTGCTAAGTATGAGAAAGGGAAAGATGTGAAAGGTGAGATGAAGAATGATATTTTCTATGCTTTAGAAAACTGATGAGGGCATTGTTTTTCAGGGTGAAAACGTGTTGGGAATGACAAATGTTGCTTCTCAAGGGAGTCAACCTACAGAAAGTTCTGGGCAGAGAGGGAAACCTAAGAGGATGAAGCCGCAAGTCTTGATGGTAGATGAGATGTCTACTGACAAAATTAGATCGGCATTAATGACAATGCTTCGAAACATTCAAAGCAACTTTGCAAAGCAGTCTCGAGGTCAAGGATGATGGTGCGAGTTAATGATGGTGTTGTAGGGGGGGCATACTTGTGGGAGATCCTTCGCTGAAATGGACAAAGTACATGCATTTAATGCATGTTTTGACTTTATTTTGGACTCCTCTAGGGCTGACTTCTTCTATAACTGACTTATTTTGTAAACCCTAAACTGGGCCGACGCATTTTGTATATATGGCATTTCGCCTCTTTTGAAAACGGTCTTTTTTTTTTAAGGGAAAGGGGGAAAAGTTCTTTAGAAGGTTAGAAAAGATCTAGTTAGGGTTAGACAAGTTAGAGGAAGCAAAGCTAGAAGACTCAAAAGCTAGAATAAAGTTTAAAGAAAAGCAAGCTAGGGTTTTGCAGTAGGAGTTAGACATTTTTGCAATTTAGCAGGAAGAGGAGGTAATGTATCTTCCATATTTTCTTAGCATAGATGGAGATAATTTGAAGACATGGGTTTCTGTACACTGGTGATCTTTCCAGATTTGTAAATGTTTCTTATCCATTTCATTACAGTAGGAGCAGCCAGGTTTAAACCTTCTTTATGTTATGCTTTGGAATGGTATTCATTTTGTGTTAATCATTTTGACTTTAAAAGCTTTCAAGGAATGGGAATTTATCTTATGTTTTGTTTGGATGATGATTTGAAATTTATGGTTAAAGTTTGCACTATGAATGGATGAAACTTTGTATCAATTACAAGTTAATTTTATTCTACAGTTCTAGTTTAGTAATTCCTTGGAAGGAAAAAAGTCTAATTAGTTGAATGAATCAATATTATTTTCAGTTTGAAAACCTTAATCTATCTTTTTCTATTTTCTTTAAAACCACTGGTTAAAGTGGGTTTAAGTATGTGTTTGATCTTGCAACAATCTAGAAGCTCAAAACTAACAGGTCCCTTCAACATTACAACTATATTGACCACTTTGTGAAACATCAATGTTGTGAACCAACATCAAAGACCTTGGGAGGTGATTAGTTTGATTACTGACTGTCTTTTTTAGGAGAGGTGAGATATTTCACTTTTATCTTACCTGCATGTTGTGGGTCAATTCGCCACCATCAACAGGCCTAATTTATTCTTTTGAACCAACTGGAAGATTTACATTATAATATTTCCTACTTCCCAGCTCAAACTTTTTTTTGGGGATCAGGTGTTGCTCTTCCTTCTTACCATTTACATACTTTACCTTTGGTAAATCCTAAGCTAGAACCCCAAATAGAGAAGCCTGAAATGTCTTTAAACTTGACAGGGATCGGGTTTCACTTCTACCTTATCCTTCCTTCACTTCAATGGAAGCAAACTAGTTGGACTCTGATCTCCAATGAAAGACATATCTCCAATGTCTGACTTCTTCAAAATTTCCTCAAAATTTGTTTGGGGGTCGGGTATTGCTCTTCCTTCATACCATTTGCATTCTTTACATTTGATAAAGCCTAAGGTGGAACCCCAAATAGAGAAGCCTGACTTTCCTTTAGACTTTTTGGGGATTAGGTTTCACTTCTACCTTATCCTTCACTTTTTTGGAAGCAAACTAGCTAGACTCCAATATCTAATGTTTGATGCCCAATGCACTACCAATTCCTGATGAAATACATATCTCATATGTCCAAAGCCCGATGCCTGATGCACTACCAATGACTGATGAAATGTTTCAATATTGTTAAAGTTGTTCCTTTATGATTTGCCCCTATTTCTCTTGGCATATATTGGTGACCATCACTACCACTTGTCAGATATCCCATGCACACAAGGGTGATTATCTCCACAAACTAGGGATGTACCATCAATCGATTATATATTAATAATGTTGTTTCTAATTCTTAGACACACATAGGGTTTTCCAACACACACATTTCAATCTCTCCTCATTCCATAGGCTATTTGAGGTTACCAAAAGGCCAAGTAGGAGCTTGACCTAAAGAAAATATCCTAAGTATCCATTCTATTTCTCTCATTCTCATATTGTATGTACTTGATACATCTCAAATATGTGAAGGTTTTATTTTCTTCTCCTTTCATCATACTTTCATCTATTTTGTTTAAACTCATTAGATTAAAGTGATTTTAAGCTTGTTTTCATCTACAATATGTGTGGTAGAATTTTATTATTTTCCTTGTTACCTTATGTTTAGGTATCCTCAATATTAGTATAAAATTTTGGTTTTTACATCCATTTTGAATGTAAGCATGTATATTGAACACCAACACATAGATTGGATGATAGTGTGTCACACTAGTGTCCTAGATAGTGAACTGTCCAAGTTATTTTATAGGATCTTCTCTATTTCCTCTTTCATTTACTAAAATCTATTTTTAATTTAAATATTTTCTACTTTGTGTAATTTCCCATTTCACTTCCCATCTTATAGCTTTAGCTTATGATGCAACCAAACAAACCATTCACATTATCTTTTCACTATTGCTAAAAGTAAAATTAGTACATAGAGAATTGATTCAAATCTATATTGTTGTATTATTCCTCTCTGTCACTATAATGAAATAAAACACCCTTATATCTAAAAAACTATAAAAAAAAAACAAAAAACCCAAAAATCACCATTTTTGGCAATTTTTGACAATCAACATAATTTTCCATTTTTGGTAATTTCACATGCCCTTTGAGCTCAATTTTTATCAAATATCTTCCTACCACTATGGTGACACTAAATTTCAACTTACAATTCAAATTGGAAATGTGAGTTCCAAATTATTAAAAAATAACTTTCTAAAAACTAAAAAAAACAGTAAAAGTTGATTTTGAGGGCCCAGATGAAAGATTTTGGCCTCAAAAAAGTGTAAAAAATGCCACCATCTGAGTTGAGTTCTATTGGAAATCTAAACAACTCCTTATAATGTATCTCCCCATAAAATTTGGGAATTCTAGAAGCCCCTACATCAGTTTACAAAATATTATTTATTAAGATAAAACACTTGTAAATATTACTAGTTATATTTTATTATTTTTTATAAAACAATAACAAAAACACTTCTTTCAGAAACAAGTTTTACTCTTAGAAAAATGGTTGGTTAGATTGAAACATTTAAACAATGAAAACTTAATCCACCATTTACACTAATTCCCTTTAATTAAACCCCTTAGATGAAACTTGTCTAGGTTTAAGTCATTATTTTTTAATAAATATGTTGCAATGCAAACACATCAAACTTTTGATATACTGTGTTTTAGGTGAGTACTTCAAACTATAGAAATACCACTTTAACCTACAAACCATGTTTTCTTTTCCTTTTACCATGAAAATGTCAAGGTATCTCATATAAATTTCCTCTTTGAGATCTTCATTCAAAAAAACTTTTAAAATCCATTATTCTAGCGTACACCATAGGAATATAAAATACAAATCCAATAGAAATTAACTTTTCAATAGGAGAAAATATTCTACTGTTCAATTAACCCCTAAACCTAGGAGTAACCTTTCACCATTAGTCTTGTCTTGTACTTCCCCAACTATCTATATACTTCAAAGGTCTTTCTAAATACCCATTTATGTCCAATGGGCTTCATTTGCTTAGGAAAATCTAAATCTCGTGTCTCATATGTTTTTGAGGTCATCATCTCTTCCTTCGTTGTTTCCATCTAAGAATCATGTACCTCAATGAAATGGTTTTCTTTATAGATCTAGGTTCATCATCAATACAAGATGAAGTAGATACACAATTGAAATCTAGTGGGCTCTACTTGTCAATTATTATTTTTTACCTTGTGAACTTGCTTAAGGGTGTATTAAAAGATTTTTTTTCTTCTTCTAAACTCTTTGAATCTAAACCATCTTCTTCCTTTACATCCTCTTATCCAACAATTTATTCCACCTATGTATCTTTCTACTTCTATATGTTGAGCTTCAAAATACACAGTCTTCTTCTTTTCTATGACTAGGTAGCATAAAAAATAATTCTAAGATCCTTGAAAATTACATGTCTAGAATAAACCATTATCTAGATGAGAGGATTCCAAACATTTAGCCCTTAACAATAATGTCATTACCAATGCAAATTCATTTTTAAACCTTTAAATCTAACTTACACTATTTTTTCTTTAGGCACATGAATAAATCCTTGTAACCAAAAAAATTAATGTGAAATTACCTATCCAAACTTCATATGGTATCTTATCTACTAGAGAAAAATAGGGATATTATTTTATCATGTAACATGCAATACTTACAACCTTGGCCCATAAATACTAGTCAATCTTACTACTACTCAACATACTTCTTACTTTGTGCATCAAACTCACATTCATCTTTTTTCTAGTGTCATCCTTCTATGGTGTATAAGGTGTTTCCTTCAATATCACAATTACATGTCTACAAAAATTAGAGAATTCTCTAGAGTGTTTATAACCCTCAACCTTAATATTTTTAGTTTTCAATCCATTTGACTTTCAACAAGAGCCTTAAAATCCTTAAACTCACTACACACTTTAGAATTATTCCTAAGAAAATAAATCCATGAATAAAAGAGTATTCACTAATAAATGAAACATGTAATAAATATATTTACTAATTGGAGCAATATCCAAAAGGCCAAAAATATTTTTGTGAATAAGCTCTAATAATATCTTTGCTCTAGAACTTACAAAATTAAACATGTAGTGCTCACAAAAGTTAAAATCTATAGAACTAGATAAAAAATCTACCATAATTTTATTAATCATGGTACAAATGCATTTTTCACCAATGCTACCCAACATATTATGTCACAACATACACAAAACAAGTTTTCAGCTACATAGGTAGAGTTATAATATATAGATACATCAAGCATAAATAAGGTACCTCATTGAGTGCCCTTAGCTAGTACCAAGTTTCCTCTAGCTAAACTCTACCAACTCTTATAAAATGTAACATGCGCTCTCTTGTCTATGTTTTGACCTTGTAAAATTTTAAAATTTTGTATTCATTAAATTGACAAGTCATTTATTCATCATCCTACAAATGATGTCAAAATCCTAAGTTACATGTGAAATCTCTTTATCACCTCAACTTGATTTAATAAAAAGTATTTAATGTTTGCATTAATAAACCTTGGTCATAAATGTTCATAATCATTTTGAAGTGTTGTAATGTCTATCAAATCAAAGTTATTAGCCATTGGTCATGATCAAGAGAGGTTTGGAATTAGGTTTGACCTCCTAAATGTGTTGAAATTTGGTTTAAATTGAGTCATATTTTTCCTATTAATCTAGCTCACATGAATCAGATTAGATTATTAAATGACCTTACTGACAAAACTATGAGTTTCAATACAATTTCTAGTTTCATAAAATTGCATAATAATTCAAAAAGTTAATAATAAGTTATATCAAACACTCCTTAGTTTTGAAATATTTATCCTAGAATGCATTAAATCTAGATATAAATTCAATAGATTCATAAAGGAAAAAATATAATTATTTAAAAATTTGCTATATTTGCAAGTAAATTTTACCATGTAATTTTATTAAACTTACTCAATTTTAATTGTACAATTAATTAAATCACTCAATCGACAATAGTGAAACCATAGTTTAAAATTTACATCTATTCAATAGTCAACAATATTGTATTTGCAACTACCATTATAGACATGTCTGTGAGATGTGGAAGGATAGTCATTTAGCAACAACCTCCATGGCTTGTGCTAGAATGGGCATAGACATTCATGAAAGCATAATGGAAGGTTGCTTTTTTGTAATTTCTTAGACAAGATATATGAAAAATATCACCTGAATTGCTCATAGATAGGGAATTGCTCATATATATATTTATATTGATTTTACTATGCTTACATTAGTCCATAAAGTTAGAAACATAGCCCATATGACAAAACAAAAAGGTTTACTACAAAGCAAAAAACAAAGGTAATGTAGCACTAATCTAACCTAGTAAGAGACAACCTAATACCACTAGACTAATTACTAGCATATATATTTAATAATATCTATAAAATACACTGAGAGATATCCTTCTCAAGGTGCCTACTACATTTTTATGTGAGAAATTGATTTAAAAAATAGGCGCCTTGAGAAGGATATCTCTTAGCATATTTTATATATATTATTAAATATATATGTGCTAGTAGCAGTCGTGACACATGTAATATCTTAAATAAATTATTTTTATATTTATATATTTTATATTAAAATTATTATAATAATTAATATATTATAATATGATAGTATAATATTTGTAATTCAATTTTAGAAAATGATAGATATAATTTAATATTTAAAAATGTTAAGTTAAAATATATAAATATATTTTTAGTATGTTTATAATATTATAATAAAAAATATTATATCATCAATATTTAGTTAGCATGAATAATAGTTCAAGATTAGGGTAAGGATTAGCATTAGGATTAGGGTCACTCAGGCTCAGGAACACCTAGGCCAAGAGACACAGCCAGGGCCAGGGCAATAGCCTGGGGCTACACACAGGGACAGGCTGAAGCCAGGCCAAGAGACATGGCTAGGCCAGGCACAAGAGACATGGCTAGGCTAGGGTTGGCCACAAGGCCAATGCCAGACACACAACAAACCAGGCTAGGCCAGGACTGAGACTTATGTAAAGACTAGGTCACCAGTTAGCACTAGGACGGAGCCTAGAGCCAGCACTGCACCAGGGCCAGGACAGCACCCAAGATCTGCCCAACACAGGGCCACAGCTGGGGCTTGGGCCCACACAGGGCCGCCTAACAAGGCTGAAGCCAGGCCGTAATTCCTTGGCTTTTAATACCCATGCCTAGGTTGGCCTGAGCCGTAGCCACCACAGGTTTGTATCACATATAGCTAGGCCTAAGACAGAGACGAAGCAATGAACAGGCCAGACTAGGATCACATATCACAAAGTCAGACTAGGCCAGGGTTAGCTTCAAAAATTGGATTAGGGATAGCATGAATATTAGCTTAAAATTAGGGTCAAAGTTAGGATCAAGTTAGGGCTACAATTAGATTTAAGATAAATTTTAGGGTTAGGATTATGGTTAGGGTTACAATTTACATCATGGTTATGGTTATGCTTAGGGTTAGGTTTTGGGTTAGAGATATAGTTAGGTTTAATGTCACTATGTGGTTAGGTTTAGGGTTAGACAATGACTTAGGGTTAATATTAAGAGATATAGTTAGGGTTAGAGTTAAGATTAGGGTTAGGGCTAGAGATATAGTTAGGGTTAGGGAAAAGATATATAGTTAGGATTAGGGTTAGGTTAAGATTGATTTGCAAACATTTATTAAATAATTCTTAAAAATATAAATATAAATCTTAAATTTTAATTTATATAAAGTGTGTGGATATTTATCAAGGCATTCAATTTTTTCAATTATATGGATCAAAATAAAATTTCATATATATATATATATATATATATTTAATTTAGGGATAAGATTAGCGGTAGGGTTGAGGTTAGGATTTGGGTTAAGATTAGTGTTAGGTAAATTAAGATTACAATTATGGTTAATGTTACGATTACACTTAGGGATAAGATTAGGGTTTAGATTATAATTAGAGATAGATTAGGGTTAGGATTAGGGTTACATTTAGGATAACCTTTATCGTAACTCTATTTGAGCTCCAACTGTAACCCTAACCCCAAACTTTATTATATAACACTAACCCAAACTCTAACCACAATCATAACCTAAGTGAACACTAACCCTAATTGAACAATAACCTTCACCCTAGAATTTAATATTAACCCTAATCTAAATTATACCCTAACCGTAACCCTAATAGGAACTCTAGTTGAACCCTATACTTGACCCTAACTATAATTGTAATTAAACTCCAAACCTAATTGAATCATAACCATAATTAAATTGTAACCCTATTTGGACTATAACCTTAAACCTAAACATCCATTGAATTTAACTATAATTGAACACTAACCCTAATCCTTGTAACGCCTACCACGAAACCCTAGAGAATGTCACACACATAACGGAAGCGAACAATTTTTTTTTAAATGTAATTAAACAAGTAAAGTAAACTACACTAACACATACATTCTCTAAGGTATGTGACGACGCTTACTTACAATACCCATTACTAACAAAAATTACTAAATATAACTTAAATTTATTACTCACGAATTAAAGATCATACATCCAATAACATTAAAATATATCACATAAGATATAAAGTACAACAATTATTCATTCACACATTGCATTTATTTAATATTACAATTACAATTCTCATTTCCAAATGAGATAGTTTATACAAAAGTGTTACAATTACAAATTACAAAGGTTCTCCTTGAATAAAATTGAGTGATACAATTACAAGGTATCCAATTGATACAAGTGAGAACATGAAAGAGTTACAAATCCACTGGTACACACGAGCTCTCTAATCAAAAAGTTTCTGCCATCACGAACAAGAACTGGGGACCCAACGGTGTAAGGTGCACGTTCCACCCAACCATGTGGTACCCAAAGGCCCAAGCCCCATGCTAGGAGATAGTAAAAGAGCTTCCTAGGAAAAACCTACAACCTCTAGACACAGACAATAACAATACTAAACTACACAAGTACAATACTAAAAAATGGTTAAAATGCTTCCAGATTATAATGATCAACTACACAATACAAAAAAACTAACTGACGGTTGTCATAGGAGGAGTGTCATCACAAAGTTGTATGGGTTACCCTAGTGAATCTTCCTAGGCTTTGACCCCCATCTTGGATTACCCTGGTGACCTCTTACGAAACTTGGCCCCACATGCAATCCAATCCGAAATCGATTATCTTCATAGAGACAAGATAACGATCTTGCCATTCTAGGCCTTCTCTTCTCATCCCAAGTCTATACTATCCCTTGAGTCCATGAGCGAGGCATTTATAATAAGTTAAGTGTTTAAACTACCCTTTTCCCCTAACATATTTATTTAGTTTCCACTTATTAAACTAACTCTACATGAGTTACCCTGACACCACTTTGTGCATCAACCCCCATGAAGAGCCACTCCCCTATTAACAACCTAAGGAATCAATTCCACTAACTTTGGGTAAACAAGGTGGACACAAACCAATTAAATTTACCAACTCAATAACAATATACAACACAACATGTTCATATAACCAGGTGTCCATACTGAATAAAATACCACGTGCACTACCCAAGTTAATTTGAAAGCTAAACCATTATGATTAACAACCCCATCTCAAAGGATACATATCTGGAATACTTACAAACCCTTTTAACCCAATTTATTCAACCAATGTAAATAAGAGAAAACACCACTTAGAAAGCATTTCAAGTAATTAAATAAACTATTGTTAGGATTTCCTAAATCCAATTAACTCAATTAACATCACTTGCAAATGCTCAAAAGTAAATATAATTACATTTGCAACATTAAGGAATTAAAAAAATTAAGTAACTGTTTAATTCCATTCACAATTTCAATAAAGAACTAAACCAATTTTTTTACTTCAAATTTTCTCAATTACAACTAATGATAAGAATCAATATTTTTTTTTTAAAAAAAATTATTTTATTATAAAATCAATATTTGCATCTATTATCATAAAATAATATTAAAATAATTATATTTAAATATAAATATATATATAAATATTATTTAAACATATATAAATAATAATTTAAATTCCAAATCATTAAATATAATCCAATTATTTAAAATATATAATATATATATTATATATTATATATAATATATATATTATACATATTAAATAATTAAAAAAAAAATTAATATAGTAAACCCCACAGTATGTGGGAAGTTGTGGTAGCCACAGCTATGCCCCCTCATGCTATATTAAATTTTTTTTTTTTAAATTATTTCATAGTTTCCCCAAATTTTTCGTACAACAATTTCATCTGATAATTTTTAAAAAAAAATTCTCAAGGACACAACTGCATGTGAATTTATATATTTATATATATAAAAATTAGATTCAATTACCATTGCTGAATAAACAATTTTTATTTTTTAAAGAAGTTTCCTACAAGAAAAATTGACGAATTACAGAGGTTTAATTTTCACAATTTTACATAGAATCTCAAATCAAACTTACAAGAGGTTTTCAAATCTATTGTTGTTTTCTCCTTTAATTTTCTATTGTCAAAATTTGATTTCCTACAAGGTCTAAGGAGTTCACAATTCTTCTACAGAGGTTTTCAAAATTCATAGTAAGTTTTACACACATCCCTTCAAAATTTAAAAAGCAATACCTCTCTAAAATCCACAGATCCTCTAATCTTTCAATTTCACAAAATTTAACAAAGCTTCTTTCCAAATCACAAAACAAATAATTCAAAGCAACAAAAGAACCTATTTTTCTTGAAGTTTGAAGAATTGAAAACTGAAGTTGAGCTTCCCTGCAAAATCCAATCTTCCAGAACCTCTTCCAAAATCTCCCCTTCCAGACCAAATGTAAAATTACAGAGCCAAATCTTCCTCCATTTTAACAACAAAATTTTCAAAAAATATCCCCCATTAATTTCCTCAACACTTAGTCAAAATTCCAAAATATCTCTTTCAACCACCATAGTTATTTCCTCTTATGCATTCAAAATTTATGTTTGCTTTTAAATAATTTAAAACACAATTTAATTTCCAAATAAATTTAAATCACTTAATCTATGCACTTTACAAAACAACTTTAATTATTTAATTTATTTAATCAACAACTTTAATTTAATTAATTAGTTTATCCATTTAATAAGATAAATTTAATCAATAGATTAAATTACCTTACCAATTGAATAAAATTAAATTATTTAAATTAAATAACAATTTTAATCTAAAATACATAAATTAACATTTACAACCACTTAAAAATTAATTTCCACATATAATTTCTACCGATAATAAATTATCAAAACATCAAAGTTGACATGACTCAATAACAAACAAGACACAAATTGACAACACATTGTGACTAGGATTGTGGATTGACAAGGGAACCCCGTTACTATCTCCCAATCAACAATACCATTGGGATATGGACATGCTCAAACCTGTGAAGCTAGGTGGAGAGAATGTCCTGTACCTACAATCCTGCAATCAAGACGAATGTCGTACATGGATAAAAATTATAACAGACACACTGTGAAGAGAAATCACGAAATCACAGGGTGCTCGCAAGAGAGTGATGTAATCCCGTCCTCTTCACCAATATAGTCACATCAAGACTAATGAAATTAACGCATCATTAATCAATAGATGAGCATATATCAATATTAACAACTATGCTAATGAAAAGCATAGTTCATAAAACCATAAACATCCATATAGTGTATCATCTCATCAAAATATAACACCATCATTGCTCCAATGTCAGCGATCATAAAACAATAACAAGGTATCAAGGTCTATCAAAGTAAAGGTATTGTCTAATAGCATAAGCAAATCGAAACACATAGTAGCAACTGGAGAGGCACTACAATCCTAGTCTAAAATTTTATCCTAATTGAACCCTAAGTGTAATTAAACCCTATCCAAAACCTTAATTAAACCTCATGTATTCAAATCTTTGTGAGGCTTATTTCATTTAGCAATTTCTTATTGATTTATATTTTAAATCTAATTGAATTCTTTCCCTAATTATACCCTAACTTTGATTGAACCTATTTCACTATGGCATCTCCATCCCTGTTACCATATCCAATTTTAACATATTCTAGTGACCACATTTTTTATTTTACCTAATTCATTATTATAAGAACTTTCAAAAAAATATTTTTTTATGTTGAAGATTATGAGATTTTTATGAATCTCAACCATATAATTATATTTAAATCTATAAAAAAATAAATCTAAATTTGCATCAAATTATTTATAGTAAATAAACCATGCCTATTGAATTATTTGACTTACATGCTAATGATCATGTTTCAAAGCCTTTACAAATTAGGTATTAAATTTTATTACAAACTCATTATAATTTCTTTCAATATTTAGATTTTCACCAATCATCAAATTAAGATTAATTTTATCACCAAAATGATCAATAGAAAATGTCAAACCCATTTCATGTAAAAGTGGAGTGTTCATTTATATTTAACATAACATTCATTCACATCACTTTTCAATACTAAAAAAACAACTTCAAAATTATATCATCATCCTCCACCTCATAATCATTTTTCAAATTAGTGAAGATCTAAAATATTTTATATCAAATTAATTATAAACTAAACACTAATCATCTCTATATTAATTTAATATATTATTGTTTCCTTATTTTTTGTTTCTATATGTATACAATTATTTGCACTCAATGACTCCATTCACTAATCTCTTCTCTTGTTTTCTTAACTTGCTTGATGTTAGTATCCAAACACATACAAATTATGGTTTAATTTTGTAGGTTTCAAGTTGTAGAGAAGGTGGCTAGCCATTTTAGCATAAAAATTAATTTCCAACAAAACTTATCTAGTAATCATGCATTATAAGCTTTGTGTCCCATTTCCCACTATTTTAGTGGATGCCTGACTAATTTGGTGATGTCGCTTATCTTAAATAATCTAATCCTTTTGTTACTTATCTTACATGATTAAATAGCATATTTTATTTGTTCTACTATTCTTTTTTTTAATAATAACTACTCTTTTTAAACATTTATAAATATGATAACCAAATAATAAATAACTAATTTGGTGATGTTGCTTATCTTAAATAATCTAATCCTTTTGTTACTTATCATACATGATTAAATAGCATATTTTATTTGTTCTACTATTCTTTTTTTTTAATAATTACTCTTTTTAAATATGTATAAATATGATAACCAAATAATAAATAATAAATGTTTTTGATAAAGGGGAAAACAGGTTTTGAATGGACCTGAAACCATGTACAACAGGTTTTGAATGGACCCGAAACCATCAGGTTTTGAAGGGACCCGAAACCCAAACAAGGAAGATCAAGTTGCCTGGAGAATAGTCAATAAAGCCTAGCAGCAAAATAAAGACAAACCAGTAGCCAAACTTAGCTGCCCAACCCAGAACCTAGAAATTACATGGATCTAGAACCCATTGGTTTTGACGGGACCAACAACCCAAGACAACCAGGTTTTGGTAGGGACCTTAAACCCAAGAGAGAAGCCTGCAACAACCAAACCAAAGTAAGCCAGTCACTCAAGTAGATTGGTCTCTCCAAACCACTGGCAGAAACAGCTAAGTCATAGGTTTGTAGAAGCAGAGCCCCAAAAGTATGCAATACCTTGCCCATCAACATACCCTCTCCCTCTCTATAGGAGTGGTCAGCACAAGAACATGAACACGAGGCTCCAAACTTGTTCCTTAAAAACAAGTTTCTCTCTCCACCTCTATAGGAGACAAAATCTAGCTCGTCCAAATCACCACAGTCACAAAACTCCTACAAACCACCATTCCACCTCAATAGAAATGGGAACCCCCTCAATGGGAAAAGCAGAAAGAGACCTTCAACCACAAAATACACCTCAACTTGAGAGGGAGAGGACTCCACCTCCAAAGGAAAGGTCTTAACCTCAATAGAAGACCTAGTATTCATAGAGAAGGAAGTGACTACAGAAAGGAGGAGAACCAAAGCAAGCAACAACAATAATAACAGCTGGGTTTTCAAAATTATCTTTGAAAGCCATCCCACCCTAAAAATTGCTCTCTTCCAGAAAAACTCCAGTAGACGCCAGGTCCACACAAATCCCAGCAGAGCACAGGGAAGAAAACAACCAGATTTGAGTGACATAACCACTCCACCAAATCGGCCAACAACCCAAAACCCTCTCCAAACTAAAATAAAAGGAAATGAAAACCACTAACCATTTGGAGACAACTACAATTCCAGCAAAAACCCCAAAAGAGAGCCACCCAATAGAGGAAGCGCAGAAGCCAAGAACACCCCAGAAAAAATGAGAAGAAGAAAGGACCAACAAATAAAACCCCCAAGCCATCCTACTACACCGAGTAGAACCAGAGATAAGCCCCTTCTTCAACTCAGAAGCTCCAAGGAGGTCCAAGCAACCCCACACTCCCAACCAAAAGGAGACCACATCCAAGCTGCCAAGCCACCAAATAGAGAATGCACAAAAGCAACAAACATCCCAAAAAAAGTGAGAAGAAGAAAGGGCCAACAAATAAAGCCCCCAATTATAGTACCCCTCCGTTTATGCTTATGTTTTCTGGTGTTGTGTCTTTACACTGTTATACTATGATACTTTGTTTGGATATTTTGATCGCTGGTTTTGAGCGACAGTGGAATTATTTTGTGACATGATGATACTTTGTATGGAGATTATTGATTTCAGACATGCTTTGGTATAGCGTAGATGTTTACTTTCAGTTGATTATTGTTGTTATGTATATGTTTTGATGAACTAATAGTTATTTATTTCGTTAGTCTGATGTGACGTGTATTGGTGTGGAGAACGGAATCACATCACTCGCTTGCGAGTGCCCTGTGATATCCGTGATTTTCTCCGCACGGTGTGCCTGTACAATGGTTTATATATATATGCATGTTATTGCTTGGTTGCAGGAATTGCAGGTACATGACACTGACTCCACCTGGGTACTCAAGTCTGAGCGTGTCAAGACTCAACAGATACGTTGATTGGGAGATAGTAGTTTGGTTCACCCTAGTTTAGTCTATAACCCGGTCACTGTACATTGTCAGTTTTAGTTTGTGTCATGGTTGTCTTGTCATTTTATGTTTGGATAAATTGTTTGAAAGGTAAATTTGGTTAATTTTAATGTTAGTTTATTCTGCTTTAAATTATTGTTATTTAAAATAATTTTTAAATGTTGAAGAAATTAGTTGCATGTTATTTAATTAATTAATTAGCTTATTTGGTTAAATGGTTTGATCTTAAAAGATTAAACTTATTTAATTAAATTAATTAATTAATTAAATGAAATTATTTAAGTGTGTGAATAGCTTTATTTGAAATTAAATTAATTTGTGGAAATGGCAATTTTTATTAATAAATAAATCTTGCATTAGAAAATTGTAAATTTTAAAATAAATTAAATTAATTAATTAAAAGCCATGCAATTTGAAATAGGCAAGATTGCCGAGAAGTGGTGGAGAAGATATTTTGCAACCACTTCTCGACATGTGTGCCAGTGCATTTATTGATTATTATTGAAATTTGTTTACGGAGGTAATATTGGATCTGGGAAATCACAAAGGTTATGCTATCATTCATGGGAAAATATTTTGGTGCTCTGTAAAATTCTTTGTATTCGTTTATTTTGGTATTTTTGTTGCAAAATTGTGGAAAAAACTCTGGTTGCTATTGGGCTTTGTATCTCAGGAAAGAATTGTGGAAGCTACATGCAAAGATCTTCACTAGTCAATTTTCAAGAGCATAGGAAAACAGGTAATCTTCTCGTGAATTTACTTTGTTTGTTTTGGAAAGGAAAGTATGTGAAAAGAAATTAAGTGTAATTTAAATCTCTGTGTTTCACGCAAAGAAATTATTTGTTGCATTTGTCTTGTGAGGTTTTGATAAGAAAAGAAGAAAACTTCTGTAGTTTATTTTCTGTAGATAGTATTTAAATTTCTGTAGGGAAATATTCGTTGAAAAAGGAAATTGAAATCTCCGGGAATTATTTAAGTTTTGAATTGGAAATATTGTTCATGTTTTTTTTAAAACCCCGAAAGAAATTTATTATTTCCCCAATTTCCCCGTTGTTACTTCTCTGTTTAAAAAGGAAAATCCTCTAAAATTTTCTAGAAAACCCCGAGAAATTGTATATATATATGTGTATATATATATGAATATATAACATATATATATAATGATAAATTGAATTGTGAAAGGTTCTTAGTTTATTTATATTAAAATCTTGTTAAAACGTCGTATAGGTGAATTTTATTTAAAAAAATCCAGATCGAAATCTATAAGGCAGAGGTTGTTCCGCAGATTTTATTTATGCAATATAAAAATTAAAAAAAAAAAAAACAATGTTTGGGGGAGGGCCGAAACCCTCCCCCACTCAATGCCTTGAGGGCGCAGACTCCATGGCTGCGCACAGCAGCCACCACGGCTGCAGCCCTGGTAAGGGTCACCTCTCCCAACTTTGGGAGCCGCGGCCGGGCTGCGCTGAGGGTTTCAAACATTTTATTTATTAAAACTTTTCAAAACGAAATTCATATGGTATGTGATAAACACGATTTTTATTTTAATGTTATACTTTATATTTATATATATATATTTATATATATATATATATATATATATATGTATATGAATATATATATATATATATATATATATATATATATATATATATATATATATATATATATATATATATGTGTGTGTGTATGTATATGAATATATATATATATAGATATAATGTGGGAATATTTAAGTTTAATTGAATATATATAATTTTATATATGTTATGTTAGGAAAAATAATTTTGGATTTTTAAGATAAATTATATTTTCCTTAAATGATGTTATATAGCATATAAAAATTATGATTAGATAGTTTTTAATGAAATGAATTATGTAGGAAAAACAAAAAAAATCATTATTAAACATGATTTGGAAATTGTGATGAATGTAGATTTGATTATCATAATTTATGAAAGATAAAGATTATGAATTAGTTGATTGATTAATTTTATACTTCTCATACTCCAAATTATTGTCTGAATGGATTTAGTATATCCAAATGATAGATGTGTATTTTCTTTAAATGGCTTCAATTTTGTATTGGGAAAATGGGGATTATTTTTATGTGATTTCAAGTCTTCCAGTTGCAGTCTCTTCAAGGGAGTAAATTTTACTATGGTTTCATATGTTTTAACAAACTAGGGTAGTGCACTGGATTTTTGTGAACGGGATTGTGATATTTATTGTGGTATTTCTGGTAATATGTGTTGATTTCTTTGTGCACTTTGTAAACCTTAGTCAGAGAACTTAGTATATCCTTGTTATGTTTAGGGGAGTGGTTTTTTGTAAGGGCTGACACACAAAGTGGTGTCAGGGTAACTTACAAAGAGTTAGTAAGTCAGTGATAACTAAATAACACAGTAGTTAGATTAAAACTCTTAATAAGATGATTATGCCTCGCTTATGACTCATGAGCTAGTTCAGTCTTGAGTATAAGATGAGAAGGCCTGGAATGGCAAATCAATGTCTTGTTTCTTCAAAAGACATTCGATTCCGCAATAATTAGCATTGGGGCCGGGTTTCGTAAGAGGTTACCAGGGTAACCCATGTTGGGGGCTGGAACCTAGGAAGAAACACCAGGGTAACCTTTGCAATATTGTGATGACACTCCACCTAAAGTAACAGTTAACCTTGTGTATGTAGTACAATCAATTGTCAAAATTTGGAAGCAATGTAACCATTAGTTTGTTATGTACTAGTGTCTAGGGTTAGTAGATTATGTCTATGTAACCATATTACTATCTCCTAGCACAGGGGGGTGGACCTACGGGTACCACATGGTTGGATGGAACGTGCACCTTACTCCGTTGGGTCCCCAGTTTGAACATGGCATCGGGAGCTACATGGATGGAAAGCTCGCACTTGGAAACTTATGTGTACATCTTCATTGAATTTATAAATCTTGTATTTGAAAACATCCCTCAATTGTATATGAGGTGAACAATGTAAATGTAATTGTAATTATTATTGAACTACCTTATCAAATGCAATGTATGAAACAAGTTTGTACTTTATGTTATCTTGAATGGAGTTTCAAATGAAATGCAATGTCTATCTTTATGTTAATGTTAATTAATATGTGCAATGCGAAATACTAAAGTCGTCTATGGAAACTCAAAGTAGTGTAATGTCACGTAACTTAATGAATGTATGCAACTAATTAACTTAATATTATTACTTAAAAAAAAAAAATTATTACACTTTTATACACAATTGCAACATTCCTTAGGTTATTATGACAGGGCATTACACCAATCCATCCTACTACACCGAGCAGAACCAGAAATAAGCCCCTTCTTCAACCCAGAAACTTCAAGAAAGCCCAAGCGAACCCATACACCCTGTAAAGAGAAGCAAAGTAGAAGGGGCAACCACCCAGCACCAGAAAACACAAAAGGCAATAGACTTACCCTCCAACATCCCATAAAATCCACAACAGCTTCAACAACAGCAAAAGCCCAACCCTGGGCCTCAATAGAGTCCCCACCTATAGCACCATTAGATAGCACCAACAAGGGAGACACAGAAAAAGCATCCACCAGAGCAAAAGCCAAAGACCCATTTCCAGCCACTGCAAGAAAAGAAAAAAAAGTCTCAAAAGCCAATCCAAATTGCCTGATCTAGCACCCACGAATGCCTCAACTTCACAACAAGCCCCACCCAAGAAAATTGCGGTCAAAGAAAGCCTCCATCTGAGTCGGGATCATCTCATCTGCATCTGCATCTCCAGAAAATTTCAAACTCGAACCCTGCCGCTGCTTCCCGCCATTCGCCATATCCATTTTAAGGCTTTAATAAATAATAAATGTTATATAAATGAGCATTTACTTATTCAATGATATATAATAATATCTACTGACTTTTTTGTTTGTTATTTTAAATTACCTTGATTTTCCCTTTTTAAGGATTTAGTTTTTTTCCTTTTGAAAAAAAGCAAAATTTAAGGAAAGATGTTTAATTAAGGCAACAAGAAAATAGGTTTATGGAGAGAAAAACATGGAATGGACGATAAATCATCGATGGAGAGGATTTATTAATGTAAATAACTATATCATATGAAGATATTTAGAATATTAGTGTTTATATGGAGAAAAGACATTTCTTATATCCAATGCATTATACTACCGATATTTTCAATGTCAAGAATCCTTGATGATCATTTCAATCACTTGAATAAGATGACAAATAAAGATGGATCAAAAAGACTAAAAAAATATTTTAAAAATGTCTATACCTAAATCAAACTCAGTTGTGCATTCTCCTTTGTAATATGCACCTGCCTCTAATGCATTTACAAAGATCCTTACTTCTACGAAATCACAAAAGGCCAATTAATGTCTTTATCCTACCATCAGTGGTGTCATCTTCCATTATTGTTTTCATTTTTATATTACATTAGCAAGTTGTAGATACAAACGTATTATGCATCAATACATACAAAAGTATTGTGCATCAATATGGTCGGGCTTAACCGACACACTCTAAGCATTCGACTGTTTAGGTGGCCAGACCATGTGGGGTCCATTTTCTTTGTACTTTTTTTGTTTCTTGGATTGATTTTGTATTTACTATTGTCGTCTTGTTTCCATTCTGTTATTGTTGGTGTTGTACAAAATTTACTTTTCATTTCCATTGCTATGTTACTGTGGGTGTAATGCCTTGCCACACAACCCTAGAGGACAACACGCTACAAAAATTAAAATGAAACATTTTTTTTTTTAATGTACAACATACTAAGAATTGTAGATATCATTAAAACTAGTTTTCTAATCTAGAAGTCCCCTAAGGTTCCAAAGTTACAAAAAATCCCATCATCCAAACTATCAAGAATAGAAAATCATTGCTAACATCTTATTAATCATGACTCATTTAACTAAATAAAATTCCATTTAACCCATCATATTTTAACGATAAACCAATATGAACTATCCATTACATATCACTTGTATAGCAATATCAATGATCTCTTGATTAACTAACATAAACAATGTACATCATTTACATGAAAAATGATAATCAACATTAGAGATCAATTTCTAACTCGCTATCATATGAAGATGCATAATGATTGTTACATCAATACAATATTTACAACATTGTCTTCCCCAATTCATGAAGAAGGATCACATCAGATTACGATAATTAATACAATAGGAGCACATCCATTATGAAAATACATGCTAAGAAGTATTCTCAAAAGGGAACAAGAACTGAAGTCTACAATACAATGACCAACTTGAAGTAGAAATACCCAATGGAGAAATAACATGAACCACCCGACCATGTGGAACCTTGAGGTCCACCCTCCGTGCTAGGAGATAACACAAGATCCCATAACCTATAGGAATACAACATCACTTATGACACTAACACCACTTCTAGTGACACTCACATCTCAAGTAACCAAGCTTAACCCATAGGGGTTGTGATCACACACAATACACATGACTAACCACTTCCAAGGTTAACGATCCTTGGGACTGACATACAGATATACTCCCTCAAAGGAACAAAACCTTACACAAATTTCAATAAGTATGTAGGCACCTAATCCATAAATCAGAACACAAAAAGTAATCATCACATTTCAACCCTGAAAATATTCCTAGTAACACAATATTATTTCAAAACAGTTTTATCTCCACTAAACCTCATAATTCCATTTAAAGGATTATTTATCTCAAATAATCATACTTGACAATAGCAATATCATCAATATTCTAATTAATTTAAACACATAACAAATTTTACTAACAATTATAAGATAATTATAGCAATAAGAAACATTATTAGTTACAAGGGTAAATCAAATCACTTATTATTTACTCTGAATCAATTAAATTGAATAACCTATCCATTTACGAAATACTTGATTCACTTAATTATTTATGCCCTTCTTTTACCTACAACAATTTAAATACTTATTTTGACAATAATTGCCCAATTAATGCTCTTTTATTAACTACCATTTTAATTTTATTGTAGTCTTATTATTAACCTTCAATTCATTCCAATTATTAGCACATTACAAAATTAATCAGTCAGATTCTATAAACATTTCAAATTTCATATTCAATTCTCGTAATCTTGACCTCCCATTTAAATTCCATAAAAAAAGGATATTATCCTTAAATAAAAATAATATTTTTATTAAATTTTAATTATTAAATACTTTTCACTTCAAATATAATTTCTTTACTTAACTAAGTCTTTTTGTTTTATTTTTAAGATAATTACAAAAATATTAACTACCCTATAAAGATTCACTAAAAAGGGAGATAATTTTAGAAAGGTTTATGTTAAAATACGGGAACAATATCTAATTAACTTTTCTTTCTTTTCTTTTTATGAACTTATTCTTTAATAAGATTCATTGGAATTTATGGTTTTATTTTAGGCTTGTATTTAGGCTTTAAGAAAACCCTCCCTCTTTTTAGCCAAAAAGAGTACCGTAAAATGTAGGAAGCTATTTTTTTTTTAAAAAGAAATGCATGCAAGGTGCGAAAACAAAATAAGCACTAAGTGATTTATTAAAAGAGCTTAACAAACTTTAAAGCAAATGTGATAGGCTAGTGTAAAGCCTGCTTCCACAACGTTTGTCGACAGCCTCACTGCCTAGACCAAAGTGGGAGCTTGGAATAGAGAACGGTAGAGTTTTCTTGGGAACAATTGATTGAGATAGCTCTTGTTTAAATTGCCATCCCCTTAAAATCTCTCATAAATATTATAATCTTGCACGGTCTTACCTTAGCAAAGGTGATTGTGGTGGCACTGGCTGCTATTGCAAGGCATCAATCAAGAAAAGAAAACTAGTGGCCACAGGGTTTTGAGCTGCCATACTTTGGGATGAAATAGGTTCGATTGAAGCTGGGAGATCTTAAGAGTTCTCTCTCAAAATTTGAGAAGCTCAAAGGGCATGCAAAAAGGGTTGGATGGAAAGGCTTTAGCAACTTTCAAGAAAATGCAAATGACAGATGTAAAGCCAAGTTTTTATTTTATAACTACAAATCCAACATCCTCCAGATCTACGCTAAGATGGGAACCTCAGGACAGTGCATAGTGTTGAGGACTATTGTCAAATGTAATTGTAAATGCCCTGGTACACATGCAAATTTAAAACACAGACAACCACATAATTTTTTTCTCCAAAAATAAATGCTTTCTTCTAGAACACCATGATTGCGGGTACGCATAAAATGGATTTGATTGAAAGGCTTAAGAAACTCCCAAGCAAAAGCGATAGACTAGGAGAAGTACATATTCTAATGGAATGCAATGATTCCAAGGTACGCACGGGAACATGCATGTTCAGAGGGCTTTAGAAGGATTCAAGAAAGTGTAAATTGGCAGGTCTGAAGCCAACTCCCCAACTCACAACAACATAACCATATGCTAAATGCGGCAACATAAGACAGATTAAATTTAACCTTCGGCCATATCAAACATCTGAAAGACCCATAAACATTTCCCAACCAGCTATAGTTTGATAGAAGGGTTTTCTCCCTCGAACATGCATGATCCAGTTCATATTATTCCTAATGAAGCAAATAAGAAAATAAATAGAACAAGATCCATATAACTAATAACAGGGCACTTTATCAAAACCCAAATAATTGGTAACAAAGCATGCAAAACAAGATTCAGTATCCTAATGAAGGCATTTAAAGGTAATGCAGGAGTCACCAGAAGCTTACCACCCTGAAGGTCTGTAATTTCCTTTTTTCTTTTCTTTCTCCAGTGCCTATTGTCTAGAACGAATTCTTCCTCCTCCTACCATTTTCCTCCTTTTGTTAAATTTCCTCCTTAATAACTACCATGCATATTTCTTTCCTTTTCTTTCTGAAACTCCAACCAGAGCATGCAACTGCCAGATTCACTTTGGATGAAAATTATATAATCCCTCTTTTTTGAAAGAAAACAATAACTGCTTCATGATCCATGCCAGTCCCCCCAATTAAGAGGACTAAACCCGGAATGCCACCAACTAACTAAATTCCCAAAAAGAAAGAAAACAAAAAGGACAGTAACTTTCTTTCATTTTTCCCCCCAAAAGAATCTCCTATTTCCGGAAATAAGATGAGGATAAAATTTTCCCATCAAATAAAATATTAAAATATTAAGTTAAAGCACTTATCTTCATCCTACAATCAATAATTAAAAGTGTTTTATTTTTAAAAAAATCATAATAATCAAATCTAATATACATTTGATTTTTACCCAAGTCCGTAAAATCATTTACCCCAATTATACTTACAATTTTTAATTAATTATGTAATTCAATTTGTAATATTCAATTCCTCTACCTTATTATTAACATTATCCATTCCCAATAATTCATTTTAAATTTCTATTATTGTAAACCATGATTACTAATTTTTATACACTTATATATATTTATTTATCAATTTGCTATAATGCATAAGACAACTGAAGTATATTATCAAAAAATTCTAATCAATTAAACCAAATGTCAAAGAAAATACCTGATCACTACCCCGGGTCGACATATAAAAACTCAAACAACACAAATTGACCAACTAACAAAACTGACAAGACCGACGGGGTGACATACCAGAAACTCATTCTCATCAAGGATGGTGGTTAGGGTAAGGGACCGAATGTTATCCCCTATTCAACATATCCATTAGGTTCAAAGCACGCTTAGACCTGCTAATTTAGGTGGAGACATAGCCTAGTACCTGTTCACTCAAACATACAAATTAGAGTGCATATTCATAATAGTTGAATTACATTGAAAGGGACTCTAGCAATTCGTAACTCATTCTCGTATGTCTCCACACATCCAATGGTACAATGCCACCCTTTCCATCTATCCTCTCAACATACTTATGCATCACCTAACTATCCAATTAAATCTTTGCATCATAATAATAACAAAATAATGCACATCATAATGAAAAAAGTACCAACAAAAGCTCTTGTTTCATCTTCCTCTTTAGACTTCTTAGCCAGACTACTTGCATGTCCAAGGTGAGAGTGGAGGAGCACTACAATGGGAGCTATAAAATTTGCATAACTGGTCACTGAATCTCAAAAATCTCAAAGGTGATTAGGGGAGAGGGGCCAGTAGTCGTGCGGGGTCCAATAGTCACTCAATCAATTGTGACTATTCATATCAATACTTGAATAAATTAATATTATATCTTGTATATATTCATTTCACATATTAATCAAAATATTACCAAATATGTGACATTATGGGACCAATAGTTGTTCAAGTACAAAAAACATAAATACATTCATGAACAAGTGAAATAAATATTTTTTGTCTCAAATAAAATATACTATCCACTATAAGTGTGTCATTTGTGAAATCAAATGATCATTTGATAAAATAAGACACTCATTTAAACAAGTATTGTTTTTGAAAGAGGAAAAAGCGGGTTTACAGGGACCCAAAACCACAAAGTTTACAAACAAAAGATAACTTGGTCATTAAAAACACTAAAAATAGAAAGGTTGTAAAAACAACAACAAGAAACGTCTATAGCCACCAAAAGGGCCAGAGAGGGCCACAAAACCAAAAAACCAGACAAAATGCCAGCAACAACTAAATTTGGGTCTTTAATAAATTCGTAGTCTCAGCTTCCAATTCGTTCATGTCCTAAACCCCCCTCTTTAAAATTTGAACCATCTGGGTAGTAGGAGGCACTTTCCTTTTAAGGTTGGCATGAGTCCTTTTCGAAATACCTTGGTCCCCGTTCATGCCTTTATCCTTGTTCTCTTCTAGATCAATGACCAACGAACCTTGTTGTGTTTTTTCCAACTTTTCAGACATAACATTGATGATGATGGCATTGTGCCTAGCCATTTTGTGGTTTTGTTCCACAATATTTTTCATATTATTTTTAATTTTAACCATTTCAGCTTCCAGGGACTTCTACTTCTCCTCAATATCACCTTCTCCCATACCAGTGTTGTTCTTTTTCCATTTTCCTTCTTCGTTACTGAGAGTGGCCAACTTCAATTCCAACTCCTCCAACTTGCTATGGGTGATCCCACAATAGTGGTTTACAATTTTTTGCCAAACTAGACACTGAAATTATTATTTTTACCTAAATCTTCACATTCGAGCAACTATAGCGGCTAAACCGTGAAGAATTTGAAGATAATGTAAACTAGAGTCTTATCACATTTTTTCTCTAGATTCTAAAAATATTTTTTTCAAAATTTTTGGAATCAGTTTACACTTCTTTTTCCATCTCCCACGAAAACTGGTTTTTTTCAAAAACAACATTTTTAAAAAGTGACGCAGATCGTATAACGTATAACTTTTTTTCCATGAAGAATAAAATTCTAATTCTTTCGAATTTAGATTGTAACTCTGATATCTAGTGCTTCCACTTGGTTAGATAGTTTTTTATTGAATATTTTTTATTTAATCAAGTTTCAAAGTCAAACCAATTATATTTCAGACATAGCGACCGTATAATGTATAATTTTTTTTGTATATATTGAAATTCAAAAAAAAAATTTGTTGGATCAAGGACTTCAATATCTAGTGCACTCATATTTTTCAAATTTTTGTTTTGATAACTGCTATTTTTCCACATGTGCAAAACATAGACCTTCATTTTTGATGAAAAACCTATGTTTAATAAAACTAAAAAAAATATACATAATAAAACCAAAACATATTAAGATTATATTCATTGGATAGCTTGTTCCGAGGACTACTTGATTCCAGTTGGGTTTGTGAAGATTCATCCATTTTCATCATCAAACCGAGCTTTGAAGTGCCAAAATTTAGGGTTTTTTGTGTCTCAGAGGAGGGATGAGGAATAAGGGGGGTTCGAGCGAACCCCTAGGGGTTCGCTTGAACTAGGGTTCATTCGAACCCCTCTTTTATAAGGGTTTTTTTTTGCATTTTTGGCGAGAAAGCATTAAAAGAGTTCGCCCGAACCTAGGTTCTAGCGAACCCCTAATGGGTTCGGTCAAACCAGTATGTTCGTACGAACCCCTAAAATAAATATTTTTTCCATGCATTCATTTTTTGTGATTTTTCCTTCCTCACTTCAATTGTAAACCACTATTGTGGCTTCACCCCTATGCAGAGCCCTGTTTCTTTGATTAAGATCATTAATTTATTGATAGGCCCATTTCAAAACCCTAAAAATGTCACCAATGCCATTTCTTGCAAAGGAAAGAATATCGCCAGACTGAACCCAGTCTAATATGAGGTTAACATCATCCAGGTTGGGGGAGTTAGGAAATCTGGTACATTCAACTCTTAAAGAGGTAAGAGGGGAGGGCAAATAATTTCTACTAGCTTTAAGGTTTTTAGCTTTGTCTTCCAAGGAGTTTGCAAAGTAGGAAACCAACTTATTGGCAGGGGAGCCCTTGAGATTAGGATTCTTAAAGGGGACAGGGTAGTTGAGGTAGGTCTCTGGGTTAGCTTTAGCAAGCTAGGGTTTTTTAAGTTGGGTTTTGTTACCAAACATCTCAGAGGAAGGGTGGGCTTCAACAATTCTCTCTTGGTAAGGATGATTCTCCAAACCCCCACTATCTATTTCATAGTCCTTATATGCTGTGGAGGCAATAGGTTTGGATAAAGCCAACATACTTTGATAGTGTTCATATATTAACCTAATAAGACTAGAATGAAGAATAGGGTATCTCTTGGGATTTTTCTTATGGTCCTCAAGGCTATTACTCAACAAATATAATAGGTAGTGAGGTAGAGAAATCTATACCTTATGGCAGAAGTGGTTAAGAATGGCAAAATGATGACCATACACTCTGGTGAATCTCCTGTCTAGGGTGAAATGATGACCATACACTCTAGTGAATCTCCTGTCTAGGGTGATATACTCCATAATAACACAAAGCACCTTTCTCCACAATGCCTTAATGGTGTCAATTTTAAAATAGTTGTTTGAAATTTTAACTGGAGTTTCAATTTCTCCTTATCCTTCTTAGGAAATCTGATGACCACCTTATCAAAAAACCTTTTGTTGTGATAAAACTTCACTCTCTCAATGGACATTTCGATAACCTCCCCTATAATTTTCTCATCCAGCTTCGCCTTTCTCCCAAAGAGAATAATTTCACCATTGTTCTAGTTCTTCTCAAAGTAATTTGTGGCCATTGTATCAGGCCCATGAAGTTTTTCCAAAAATGGAACCAGCCCACCTCTTTCAATCTACTTCCAGACCTTATCATTCCTCATGTGCACCTCATAGCTTTTTGGTTCAACTCTTTTCCTGTCCCCCCCCCCATATTTTTTCACACCTTGTTGCAGACTCTACCAACTCTGAACACTTGTTGCAGAATAACGTAGCCTTTCTGATGCACCCACAAAGTGTGCCGCTTTTTCTTCCCAACTAAGTAATATGACGCGGCCCCATCAAATCTCTTGATTTTGATGTACTTAGCCCCTTTCCCTTTAATCATTAAATGTATTTTCCTCTTTCCCATGTGTAACATCATAATAAAGTAAGGCCCTGACTTCAATTCTCAAGTCCCTACAATTTTACCACGTGTTCAATCCTTGCTTTCTAACCCTTTCATTCACAAAGTAGTCTGCCACACTGTTAGCTTCCCTTTAGACATGTGAAACTTTAACTTTTTTGAACTTGTCTAGAATGGAGTTTGCTTCATCAATCCAATTCTATATCGACTAAGAGGGGGGGTCCTTCATAAGAGACAATCAATGATATTTTTAGAATCCCCTTCTATACATAAATTTTTTATATTCAAATTATAAGCTAGCTTTAGAACTTGAAAATATCCTATAGCCTCCACCACATGGTTGGTTTGATCACCTAAGGATATGGCTACAACCACCATAAAATTACCATTTGAATCCCTTAACACACCTCCACTTCCGGCCATGCCTGGATTTCCCTTCACAGGGCCATCAAAGTTGGCCTTATACCAACCATTAGAAGGAAAGGTCAAACACACACCCTCCCTATTTTTCTTGGTTGGCTTGGAAGCTAAAGAAACGTCCACTTTAATATTCAAATCCTTTGCTATCATTAGATCATAGGGATTACACACCACTGCTTCAAGGTTAAAAGCTTTTTGGCGAATCACATTAAAATTTTCCTTTATAAGCCTAAAATTTTTCTCAAAGACATTATTCTCTAACATCTCCTTATCCCTGAAAGTATATTATTACTTTCTTTCCACACTCCCCAAACAACAAAAGGGAATATGAAAGCCCATAACTTTCGAATGAAGGGATTTTGAGTAGGGGCTTTCCATTGTAAAAAGAAATCTTCAATGGTCTGGGGGAACACCCAAGAGATATTCCAGAGGGTTAATAATTTTCCCTAGATTAAGGAAACAAACAGGCAGTGGAGAAATAGGTGGTTGGCTGACTTTGCCTCACTCTTGTAGAGGTAACATCTATTAAGGATTTGAAAACCCTATTTACAAAGATTGTCCACAGTGAGCACCTTATTCTGAAGCATAATCTAGAAGAAGATATTGACTTTAAGAGTCAAGTGTTTAATCCACACTTTTGACCAAAACAAAGGGGGAGCTTGAGAAAGGGACAACAAAGAGACAGTCGAAGAGACAGGGTAGTTACCCGATGGGTTGTTCATCCAAACAAGGATATCATCCTGCTGGGGCTATCCCAAATTGACAACCTTTAAGGAAGATTGAAGCTGAGCCAACTCGTGACTAATCACACATAAGTTCACCCAGTCTCCTTCATGCTAATAATCTTTGACAAGCTCCTCGAAAGTAGCTTTACATAGCTTTTCCCATCTATTGAATCTTTCAATTTTGATAAGGGGTTCCTTAAAAAGTCATTTATCCTCCTAGAATCTAGCTTGAATGCCACTTCTAGTGTACCATCCTATCCCTAATTCTAGAATTTTTCTACCAACAATCATATCATTCCAGCAAGTTGAGCCACGAGGGAGCATAGGAGAGTCCAACAAAGCTTTGAGGGACATACGATCGGCCATATATTTATTTCTTAAAATGTCTTTCCATTCTCCACCAAATGAGAAAGATCTTCATATTTGTTTGGCCAGAAGAATGTTACTCATAATTATGATTTTTCTGATACCTAAACCCCCTAAGGTTTTTGGTTTGCACACCAAATCCCACCCTATACGAGGCATTATATTTCTTTCCTCCACTCTAGACCAAAGGAATATTTTTTGGATCTTTTCAATGGCCTCAACATATTTAATAGGAATTTTGAAAAGGCTTAAAGCATAAACTGGGAGGTTCTGAAGAGAAGCTTTAAGATGTTGAACTTTTGCAGCTTGGTTCAAAAGAGCTCCTTTCCAACCTACCAACTTCTTTATGAACCTGTCAATCAGCGAACACTAAAAAGAATCCAGAGGTTTAAGGCATAACGAAAGTCAAAGATAAGAAGAAGGTAAGGATTCCACTATGCAGCCAAGGATTCTTGCAATCTTGGCTTGTCTATGCTCAGGGGTATTGAAGAAAAAAATGGAACTCTTTGGTCTATTGACCATCTGCCCAGTCACATCCAAAGTTTTTTTCAAAGTCTTAGCCTCATTCACTATAGATATTCCCATCAACATAGTTTCATCAACAAACTGTTGGCGAGAACAAATCAGATTAGTGGAAGGACTTAGACCTACAAGAGACCTCTAATCAATCAATCTTTTAAGATTCCTTCCCAAGATTTCAACCATTATAGTGAAAAGAATAGGTGATATAGGATCACCCTATCTTAAACCTCTTGAATTTTGAAAGAATCTAGAAGGAGATCCATTCACACTAATAGATGTGGAAACCATAGTAACCAACTGATTCACTAACTGAATGATTCTACTTCTAAAACCAAACCCCCTTAGAATTTTGAATAAAAACTCCCAATCAAAATGGTCATAAGCTTTGGATATATTCAGCTTAAGAAGAAACCCTTCAGTTTTAGATTCCACAAGTGAATGAATATTCTCATGGAATGTGACTATGGAATCTAAGATTTTCCTGCTAGGTACAAAACCATTCTATAGAGGATAAATCAACGAAGGAAGGATAGAAAGGATCCTTGAGGTCAAAACCTTTGAAATAATTTAATAGAGAGAGTTGCAAAGACTAATGGGTCTGAACGCCTCAAACTCCATTACCCCTGGTTTCTTAGGAATAAGGACCACAAAGGTAGCATTTAGTTCCTTAAGGAGCCTTCTAGATCCAAAAAATTCCTTAACAACATTCACGACATCATTTTCAACAATATCCCAAAACCATTGAAAAAAGAACATAGGAAAACCATTAGGCCCAAGGGCCTTGTTTCCTTCAAAAGAAAAGATAGCTTTCCTAATTTCCTCCTTAGAAGAAATGGTCACAAGCTTTTCATTATCTTCCCTCTCAACAATCTTAGGGATAGCGTCTAATAAAAAGTCTTGGTAATTTTTATTGATTTCCCCATTCACTGAAAAAAGGTTGTTATAGAAGAGGACAACTTGCTTTTTGATATCTTCCTCTTCCTCAAATATCATACCATTGGCTTCAATGAGAGAGATTCTATTGGAATCCCCGTGTTTAGATGCAGATAAGTGGAAATACCTTGTATTTCTATCTCCAGCTGAAAGCCACAACACCCTTGATCTCTGCCTCCAAAACTCCTCCTCTTTAGCTATTATATCATGCAACTTCACCAGCAACTCATTTTCTTTAACCTTATTATTTCCAATGTATCCTTCCTTCTGGATTTTGTCCTAGATATTTGCAAGCTTCATTTGAAGTTCAAATTTAATACCAAAAATGTTTCCAAAGGATTCTTTTTTCCATCTTCTTAAATTGTGTTTGACTTCTCTTAGTTTTTTAGCAATTTTGAACATAGTAGTACCCAAAACATTAATATTCCACCATTTCTTGATTTCATTAGAAATAAGGGGGTGGGACAGCCACATTCTCTCAAATCTAAAAGGATAGTTTTTCTTCACATTTATAGGATCTGCCACAAAACTTATAGGAAAGTGATCTGACCCTACTCTAGAGAGAGCTTTAAGAGAGTAGAAATAGCTTAAAAGCCACTAATGAGAAATTAGAGTTCTATCTAGCCTTACTTGAATAAGATCCTTACCAATTCTTCTATTCAACCAAGTATACTGAGCTCCTTGTAGGTCCATGTCATTCAACTCCTTATTGTTGATGAAGTCAAAAAGATCAGATTTACTCTCCTGATTCACCTGAGAGCCTCCAAATTTCTCCTCATTCAGAAGGGGAGTATTAAAATCACCTATTACTACCCAATGGTCATTATCAAAAATCCTACGAAAAGCAAAGAGTTCATTCCATAAAGATTTTCTCTCTCTTTTCCCATTAGGAGCATAGATATTCAACTGGATCCAGCTAAAGTTGTCTCTGATATGTGTGAATTTAGTAGCCACATGATTATTTCTCTCCAGCAAAGGTTCCCCTTTAATGAGGTTATGGTTCCAAAAGGTAGCAATTCCTCCTAATGCACCATCTGAACCATTTCCTTGATTCCCACAATTCTAAAACATTTTGATCTTCTCCACCTTTTCTTTAGACATTTTAGTTTCTTAGATGAGCAGAATATTAGGTTTATGATCCCTAACAAAATTGTGCAAAACATCCCTCTTGTGGAGGCTATTAAGCCCTCTAATATTCCAAGACATAATCGTCATATCTTACCAGGGGATTGGAGAATCTTCGGGATGGTCTTTTGAACACCATTCGCTATTTCTTGAAAGCTTTCATGCTCTCTCTGCCATTTTCCTAATCTTCTGCCTTGGCTAAGCTTAGTAGCTCCACAATCCACCTTTTTTCTTATTTTGGTAACAACTCCACTCGGAGTGTTCTGATGCTTTCTTTTCTCTTTCTTTTTCTTAGAATGAGAGAGGACTTCTTCCTAATCAGTATCTTCTTGGCTCTCCATCTCTCTACTAGATTCCCATTCCTTATCATACATTCTTCTTTGCTCCCAAGGGAGGGTATCCATCTGGCCATTCCTAAGCTGATTTAGATTATCACTCGAAAGCTTGGTTTTCTGGTTCAAATCCTCAAAGGTTTCCTTGACAAAAATTGGAGTTATTTTTTCCCCAAGTTTAAGAGGTACACTCGATAGGGAGCATTCAGCTGAGGTAGTATTCAGGATAGGAATTCCAATATCCAGAGACAGACCCTGGATAGGAATGTCTTCCAACCCAGGATACCCATTTTCTTTGCCTTCTAATAAAATCTTAAGAGTGGAGGAAACAAATTCCTCATCCCTTTTACCTTCCTCCGCACTCTCCAATGTTTTTCATCATTTTCCTTAGGACCAACTTTATCTCCTGCCCCTATTTGGTGATTCTTCTGCTCATTAGGATCCTTAGGTTCTATTTCATCATTACAGTCAAAGGTATTCCTTTGAGTTTCATGTTTCCTTCCAACCTCCTCATTTAGGGTGTTGGTATTGCTTGCTTGTCCTTCCCCATCAGGTTTCTTTCTCTAGACAATCTTAAGGTTGGATTGGTGGTTTTCTTTTTCTTTGTTGGCATTTAATGGACATTTCTTATCCCAATGCCCCATTTTTCTACATTTAAAGCAGGAAGAGGGAATGGATTCAAACTCTATAGTTTGTGTCTAGGTTCCCAACTTAGATTGAATATCTATTGAAGAAGGAAGGTCAGCATTCTGTGAAACACCCACACAAATTCAAGCAAACACTAACCGCTTTCTAGTTGTTGTCATAGGGTCAATAGATAGGAGCTCTCCAAAAGAACTAGCAATGCCATTGAAAATTTCCTCATTCTAGTACTCTAGAGGGAGACTCGGGAGTCTAGCCCAAACTGGAACATTCTCAAAAATATAGTCAGAGAGATCCAGATGAGAGGTCCACTTCTTGAGGGCTAGGGAAGATTTTCCAATGACCCAAGGTCCACCACTCCTCACAACCAAAATATCCTCCTTGCAGGTGAACTCAAAGGCAAAGAAACCTCTAGGAAGAGTAGCTACCATAACCTTCCCATTAGTTCTCCACTTATTTTTAAAAAACTCCATAACCACCTCAACATTTAGTCTAGGGCCCATGAACTTTCCAACTAGGACTTTTTCCATCAAAGCAATATTATGATCAATAATAGGATCAGGCACAAAGATGGAAAACTTACCTTTCACTGGGTTTGAAAGATTACTCACTGGAGGGAAAATCAATTTTCCATTTGGCTTAACCCTAAATAGTGAAGTCCAAGGTTTGCCCTTTGCTCCTTCCCTATTAGCAGTCCTTACCACTTCATTGGAAATTTTTCCTTTTTCACCTTTTTGTCCTTTAGGGGACCCCTTCAAAATAGTCTTTCCTCCCAGGTCCACCTGAATTTTGTTTCTGATGTCCTCATCAAATTCATCCTTACCTTTCTCTGCACTCGAAACATGCACTGATTTTTCCTGGGATTCCTCAGATCTTGCTCCACGGCCTGCTCCATTGTTCAGAGATTTGAAATCCTTCTTTTCCCACTTGTTCTCCACAATCCCGCCCATCACTTGCAATTCCTACATAATCTATTATAGTGAACAAATATTGTTCTTATGTGTACAAATATTGGGGTAACAATGTTCAAGCATTAGAATATTTAATATTAATAGTTTTTCCTATCACAAATATAAAAGGTGAGCACAATAAATACCATGTATTTTTTCAATAAATGTAAAGGATTTTCAATTGAATTTAGTGTTCAACTATTGGTCCATTTGTGTTGAATATAAAAGCTAGAGATAATGAAGATTTATGGTTACAATAGGTATTTGGTCCATTTAAGTTCATAGAATTTTTATTTTAAATAAAACTATGATATTCTACAAGCAACAAATGATATTTTTTTGTTTGACTACTAGGGGTACCATGATTAAGATTTGGTCGAATCTTTTATAAGTCAAAATTTAGACACTTCTCAATAAATGTGTTGATGTGGCAAGTTGCATGATGAGTCACACCTCCAAACCTTAGTTATAGATAGATAAGAGGCAAGTTTGCATTTAAAAAAAAAATGAAGGTCCTACGATATTTCAATCAATTGCTACATGCTGATGAAGTTAGCCGGCATGACTATTGGCTCCTCTCCCCTATTGAAGTGAGTATCTTTTGTAGAATATGTAGAAGCAAGAGTCGTTATCCTCTTTGTAGCAAGCACATCAATGTTGGTCTATTGTGCAAAAGAAAATATTTGGTTTTTAATCCCACATGTATTGGGTGAGCAAAGGAAAGGCAGAAATGGATTATAAGTAGAAGTTAAGTAGTTGTTGGATGGACATGATATTTTATATTAAAATACCCATGATAAATTAAGTGAGTTAAGATATTTTTATCATATTAGATTTATTTCAAAAAATATTAATAAGATTTATTTTATATAATTGTAAGTTAAAAATGTTGTATCTTTAATTATTAAAATTTATGTTATTTATTAATAATTAATTGCATGATTTTTTAGCGGTTAATTTCTACGGTGAATTTTCCTATAGTTAACTTTTGACATTCGAGAATATATTTATCTCATTTAGTTAATACTTAATTTTGAAATATAAAATATGTAAATAGATATATAAATACTTAATTTTGAATATAAAATATGTAAATAGATATATAAATACTTAATTTTGAAATATAAAATATGTAAATAGATATATAAATACTTAATTTTGAAATATAAAATATGTAAATAGATATATAAATACTTAATTTTGAAATATAAAATATGTAAATAGATATATAAAGTAGTGGAACTTAAGTAATTTGATTTTAACAAATATAATATATTTCAACACTATCATAGTAAATTTGACAACCTTATAATAGATAGTTTAGGAAAAACAGACATGTTAAATATGTTTATCTAAATAAATATTTTTTCTAAACTAAAAAAATCTATATTCTATATAATTTTTACAAATTTCATAAATTAATATTCTACCAATTAGCATTTAGCTATTAGTAAATACTATCTAAATTATATTTATTTATACATTTAATCTTTCTTGATGTATTATTAAAATGTATTTTAAGTTAATTGATATATTTGATTCAAATTTTGTAAATTAGGACTATGATTGAGGATAGTCCATGTACATGAATTTGTTAAACACGGTTAGGCTACATATGTGCTCATATCCATTAGAGTAGATTGTATCTACATATTAGGCCAACTAAATGTGATGTAACTAATATGGTCAACATGTATACTAATAGAGCGATCTTTGTCAAATCCAAGGGACTAGATCCATATGTAATGAACAATGTACATAAAATAGAAGAGATGAGATAAACATAAAAATTCCAATGAGAAAAGGAAGGGAACTTGTTCCCCTACATATTTGAATGCTAGGATAAAACTTTTAGCACAATTTAAGTCTCAAAAAATTGTTAGCATGAAAAATTGTAGTGTCTATTAATGTTCTTTGTGAACATATTTCATTGGCCTTAGTTAATGTTTATTTTTGAATTCCATGGGCTATTATCTACAATGTAATATCCACAACGATGGTTCCTTTTCTTGTTCATAATGTAATTATGATCATAAAATATATGGTTTTCCTCAAACTCTCAAACTAGTTATTTCATATGTTGTGGTAAAATTGACAATGGAACAAGTTGTTAATCTTATGTTCATAGGGAAAGTTTGAATTTGGTAATGTTTTCTTGTAGATAAAAATATTTTCCTCTCTCTTGTTCCCTTTTTTCTTCTCTCTTCCTCTCCTCTTTTCCCCTTAGTCTTTTGGAATTTCTTTGTAGGTTGGATAGGGTAGGATTATATTTGTTTATCCCTAAAAGTGATTTTCATAAATATCTTTAACTAGCTACACTTGGAATATCACCAATCCCCTTGCTATAACATCTCATTTGCCACTATGTGATTCTTGCAAAGCTAAGCTTTAAAAAGAAAGACCTTTCAAGAGAGGAATAAAGTCCATAATTCTTGAATTATACTACCATATCATTTTGAAATTCAAAATGTAGGCACTACGATGGAATGTTTAATATTTTTTAGTTTAAAAGTACTTAATTGTACAATTGATTGCATAGATTAACTAGTTAAGCTAGGGGAAACTTCATCTTAATAGATAGTCCCCTTAGTTTTTAAGAAGGGTTTCCTAGATAATTAATCAAGGTTATATAAAATGGAATCCTACCTTTTAACCTAGTGAAAAAAATAGATATAGGGGCATCATGGTCAACAATAAAAATTGCATATAAATTTTGTGTAGCCATAAAATTTTAAAGTGAAAAAAAATTATTGGTTGTTTCTTTTAAATTTTGTTCATCTTCACCTCCAAGAATATTTAATGATATCCAACATAGGGAAGAGGATTTGAGTACTGTGATAACAATTCAACTTGGTACTTTATTGCTCCCAACAATTAATATGTTAATCTTCGTGCACATAGGGATTTTGAACAAAAATTTGGGAAACAATTTGAGAGGGAAAAATATATAGAAGAAAGTAAGGGGTGTACATAAAATAAGAGATAATACAAATATATGTGCATATTTGAGAGATTAGGAATTCAACAAGTAATATAGGTAACTAATTTCAGATGATCACAAAAAAATTGAAAGTGAAAGAGAAGGCCACATGATAGAGGAGACAATGTTAAGACATGGAGAAAAAATAAAAATAACGACACATGGAAATAAAGAAAGGGATCATAAAAGGGGATTTGATTCTCTATCTAATAATAGAGTCAACATAGGGGTGTTGGATATTGCCAATTATTGTGTAGAAGAAAAATAATTAGCAAGAAGAGGAGACTTTAGATATAGGCTTTCATTTTGTCCAATGTGATTATATTTAATCTTCATGCATTTGAAGAGATAATATATAACATGGGAATTAAGAGGAGAAATATTAAGGGTAGGAAGGTGTGATAAAGAGGAATAAGGAAATGTTTTTGTGGTGAATTAGAGAAATTAGTAAGACATGGAGGAGAGAAGTAAGGCATTTCATTGATATGAATGCTTCCCTTGCCATGAAAGTGTATATTTGGGATAAGAAAGGTCAATTGCAAGAGGAAATAGGTTAGGTCATAAGCCCATTCCCATGTACAACTTCCAATAATATAATGAATTTTTATATATTTTATTTTTAGTTTAATGAAGAAATATGCATTTTGATGCATCAAAATTTGTTGCAAGTTTTTTTATTTGCATGTGATATTTACATGCATATTTATTTGTGTATATTCATGTGTATTAGTTTATCATGATTTTAGCCTTGAGTAGATATGGTTGATATAAAATAGGCCTTGTCCTCCCTAGATTAGGCCCTAGAAAAATTTAAATCTATGACATATAGAGGAAGATCTCCCTCCCCCACATATTTGACATATACATTAAGAAGGGAGTGAGGAATGCAAAAGTAGAACACATTTCATTTAGAGGATTTATAGGAGTAACCTTAAATACCTTTTTTTGCTAGATGATATAGGGAAAAAATAGAAAAACCTAGATGCCCTATGGTTAACCTACTCTTCACAAAATTAAAAACCTCAATCAATTTCAACCCATACAACATTTAAAATTTTAGCTTCAATAAAAACAACAATAAGAAGAGTTGGCCCTCCTCTAGTGTTTGAACTTTTAAATTCAATTAGGTGTTTCCTAAGTGAGTACATCTTTTGCTAGATCTAGTTGACTTGTGCATGAAGAAATTATACCTTTGTGATCCATGTTTTTTCTTTGTGGTAGTCATATTTCTATTGGTGGTACTATTGTGAGTGTGTTTATATTGAGAATAATTTGTATATCTCATGTTGTGAATGTATATGTGCTTTTTAATGTTCATATACATCTTTGTGGTTGATTGATGTGATCTTGTGGTGGCGTATTGGTGGTTTTAATTGTGCATTACCTTTTTGTTTGGTTGTGGTTTGATGCTTTATCATACTATGATTCAACTAATCTCCATGTATTATTCATGATTGATTTAGAATTCAACATCATGATAAGGAAATGACCAAATACAAACATTAGAGGAGCATAAAATCAAGAATACAAAGAAAAGGGAATGAATGAGGAAAATTTGTGAAAGTAAGAAATTAAACAAAGATGAAGACATTGAGTCTTTTTCCATTGAATAAAATCATGAAGCGTCCATTCAATGGATTAAAGAGAATAATTTTGAGAAACAAAGACAATGAATGAAAAATATTTGTGCAATAAGGAAATTTAATCTTAGAGTTGAAGGTCACTTTGTGGCTTGGTCCTTTATTGATGTAAGTCTTCAAACCTCACTTACTTCTATCTTTTGTTCTCCTTTTGATTTTTGTTCAAGCTTAAAAGTATGATAGGACTTATTTCAAGATGATTCCTTGGACATCATTGATGAAATTCAAGCACAAAAAATAGAATCAGATGTCACAAACATGTGAAACAAGGTATGTGAATGCAAAATATGACATGCTAGTGGACTAGTGCAGTATAAATAATTGAATTTTGAATATATTTTTTTCAAATTATATTTATCTTTTATGATTGATTGGTTGGTAGATGGATTTTTCATAGGAAATTTTCATAAATATATTTACATGGTCATTAATTGAAAATATATGGCATGAAATATAATGTGGTAATGAATATTTTTGAAAGATTTGACTTTTGGGCAAGAACTATTTTAAATTTGGCAGACAATATCCACCAAAATAATCTAGTCCAAGGTGGCTAAATTTTTTGGATTGTACAATAGAAAATCTTAGGGTGCTTTGAAATGGTAGATTACTAATGATTTTTGTGCACTAAACGGGTCACTAAGTATTTATGATGTATGTGAAAAATGATATAGAAAAAGGTGAAGTTCTACAATATGCACCTTTCTCCCTTCAATTACAAAGAATATTATAGTTTGACTAGCAAAATTTGTGTGATTTGTAAATTGAATACTTTAATAATGTACATTTAATTTAATTTATTTTAATAATTTAGCCATGCATGCATTGAGGAATGGTGAATTTGATGAAAAATGCTAATTAAGGAACATATATTGATGACTTTGGGTGTATTGAAAATATAATAGAAAAATTAAGAGATCACATTAAACTAGATTTATATAAAGAAGCTATGTAAAAAAGACAAAAAAAAGTGAACTTATAAAAAGAGGACATGGAAATACATGTTTAATAAATATATAAATGCATGATAAAAGAATACACCTTATAATTATATTTTAAAATGGTTGAATTTTATTTTTGAACAAGAGAATAGACTCTTTAATAAAAAATCATATAAATTTACATTAGAGAAACCTTATACAAATTTGTTTCAAAAAATTTCTTTCATATAAATTGTTATATTGTTCTACTTTTCCTTTTTAACCGTTTATCTCTTAAAAAAATCTCCAAATTGATGGAGTCACTATTTTTTTTGTCAAGTCAATTAAGGATGTTAGTTTAATGACTTACAATAGATCATTTGCTTAGAAATTAGACTTGTCACTCCTTTTTAAGCACCAAATCCAAATGAATTCTTATTCATTGACCTTCTAAATCCTCCTAGAATGTGGGATAATTGAATGTATGTGTTGTCTAAAATGAATGGAAATGAATATTTTTTATACCAATACATAATAATTTACATAAAAACGGACCACACACACACATGTGACTTTAAGTGAGAAAGGAAAAGGGGGTCAATATGCCAATTTGATTTTAGGCAAGTTGAGTTCATAGTTATGAGGATGACCCCATGATTGTGAACTTGACCTAAGATAAAATAGATGTAAGAGATCATGATAAACATAGAGTTTAGGAATCAATACGTATATTATTATGGATAATTAGATGGATACATTGAATGTATGGGAATATGAAGTCAAGTGTAGATAAAAGTGAAGAGAAATCTATGCAAATGTGGTCTTTACATTAGAATATAACATTTTTCATAATATATATACCAAGACATTGTCCAAAATACATATAAAAAAAAAGACAAAGACATTGTCCAAAATAAACACAAAATAAATAAATAAAATTATCATCATAATACATTTTTTATCATTTTTCATCCTAAAAATTAAAAAAATTAAATTATTACACTTAATTTTCATCCTTTCAATTATATAATAAATAAAATTCTTAAAAAATAAGACAAATTAAAAAAATAAAAAGTTAAAATAATTAAAAATAAAGCCAAAATGAATTATTTAATTTGAATTGACAAATACTTTTACTAAAATATGGGAGCATTAGTTTAATTTAGATTTGGTGTAATTCCCCGCCACGCAACCCTAGAGGAAGTTGCAATTAACTACTCAAACATACTATTTTTATTTTTGTTTAAGTATAATTAGCATGCAAGATCACTATCCATTGCCAACAACCTCTAAGGTTACGAGACTAGGATTACTTAAAATCCAAACAAGAAACATGAATTAAAACATCACATTTAATTACTTAATAAATTAAGAAACACATACATTCCAAACATGATAAATTACATCAAAGCATAAGATATACCACATGTTTTCAATTACAATCACTTAACAATAAGATTACAACTCTCATTCCCCGAATGAGGTAAATCCAATAAACATGGTTACAAATTACATTTTCCACCTCAATACAAAGAGGGGTAATAAAATACAATAACAACTGAAATGAATAAATCAAGAAAATCAACTGGATCCCATGAGCTCTCCAACTGGAAATCTCATCCACATTAATAAGAAGAAGACCCAACGGATTAAGGTGCACGTTCCACCCAACCATGTGATACCTGAAGGCTCACCCCCCGTGCTAGGAGATAGTAATAAGGAATCCTATACAAGACCATCAACCCCTAGACACAAGATAACTCACACTGACACAACCGATCACATGGACCACACAACCATATGAATAATACAAGTACAACTCTAACATCACTGACATAACTCATATTGCTTCTAGAAGTAAAACAGATTGAGTACAATAAGAAGACCATACACATAAAACCAAATACCAACTGTTGTCGTAGAAAGAGTGTCATCACACAGCTCATCATGGGATCTCCTCTAGGAATCTTCATAGGCTCTGGCCCCCACTATGAGTTTCCCTGGTGGCCTCTACCGAATCTCGGCACCCATGCTCACTCATGCGGAATAAAATACCTCTCGTAAGGACAAGATAGATGACCTTGCCATTCCAGGCCTTCCCATCTCATCCCAAGTCTATACAAGCCCTTGCATCCATGAGCGAGGCTCAATTATCTTAATTAGTGTGAAATACTACCTAACTTCTAAGTACATTGATTTAGTTATCACTTGATTAAACCACTTCTGAAGGTTTCCTAGTTTACCTCTTTGGGCTCTAGCACCTAACAGAAGCCACTCTTCTACTTGAAAACATACCAAATAAAACCAATCACCAAGGGAATCCCAAGTGCATACCAACAAGATAAAACCACTCCAACTCTAGGAGGAACATAAAATGAAAACCCACTCCAACACAAGAGGCAACAAAAGTCAAAACCCTCTCCAAACACTAGAGGCAACAAAACACATAAATCACTCCTTCCAAAGGAGGCACGAACCATCCTTGTTCATGAAAACAGGGTAAAACAATCGAATACAACTATATGCCTTACCCAAGGTAATACAACAGTTGACTAACATATTATGACAACCCACGCAATTAAATGAAAACCCCATCTGGAAGACTTACATAAACAAATCACTCCAAATAGAACAAACAACTCAATCAACGAGTTCCCAAGCCTCTGGAAGCAAAACTCAGTACTACCAAAGTACACTCATAAATTTACAATCATAACAATATTGCCCATACAATACCAACAAGAATTTGCTTAAATCAACAATCATATAAATACACATTCTTTAAATAACTAAAGATGTCTTTCTATATAACGATATTTTCTCATAAAATAGGAACCAAAGTCCACATATACCTCATATACTTAATCTTTTAACTATTCATATAAGTTCTAAACAATATAATTTTATTATGAACCTTATCTATTCCTTGCAATCTAGAAAAGAAACAACATTCCCCATTCATCGTTTAAGGCAATAGAATACAAGAACTTTTAAATAAAATTCTACCCATTATAACAACATAGTAATAAAATAACCCTTTTCTTTACACATATTTAATATCATCAATTTTTCTCTAATTATAATCCATATAACTTAACCACGTATATAATCCTGACATTTAACAAATCCTCTACAAGAACTTCAAGATTCCATCAAATCAAACAGGTCGTTGTAAACACATTAACCATATTCATTTCAATTACAACCCTAACCCCTAACAAATATTTAATCATTGCACTAACCTTAATTTCCAAAATACAATAGCACTAATTTTAAAATCAAAACTTACATACACCTTCCACTCAAACACAATTATAACTAATTAATTTTCACATGATTCATAAGAATTAAATTTAATATAAAATCTTTAACTTTAAACATCACTTAGGAAGCATTTCAGGTAACTAAATAAAATAACGTTAGGATTTTCTAAATCCAAGGAAAGCGATGGCATAGTGCAGGTAATCAGTTAAATAATTAATATTATTTGTGCATACTCAAAAGTCAGTCAAATTTCATTGGCAACTTAAGGAATATTAAAACTAATAAGTTTATTCCATTTTCTTAATTTATTCATAATGATCAAAATCATTTTTTTATTTTATTTTTTTAAATAAATCATTTTATTACAAAACCAATCTTTCATCTATTATAATACAATAACCTTCTTAAAATAATATATTTAAATACGTAGTTATTATTTAAATATATAATCCAAAAATCATTTTAAATTTCCACTAATTTAAAATAATTCCAATTATTTAAAATAAAATCCACTTATTTAAAATATATAATATATATTATATATACAATATATGCATATTATATATTTAATATATATATTACATATATTAAATAAAATAATAGAAAAACAAAATAAATAAACATATTATATATTATATATAATATCAAAAAAAAATTTAAAAGTTTCCAACCCTGTATAAAACACAAGGGTGCCTGTTGGGCTGCTACGCAACCTCCCCTGTATGGGGGGGTCACTGCCTGTGAAGGCAACGCTGGGTGCTACCTTCACAGCTAGTGCCTCCCATGGAGGGGCGGCTGTGGGGGCAGGACCCCCACCCCCCAACATTCATAATTTTTTTTAATAAATAAAAAATAAAAACCATGAAATTCCCCTGTATTCTTCTGGGAATTTTCTCAGAAATTCTGAATATAAAAAGAAAAAAAAAACTTAACACAAAGCTCTTTTCTAGCATACCCACCAAATACATACATATAATATTTGTGTGTGTGTATATATATATGAACAGAAAATATATATATATTATATATAAATTTTTCCATTACACAGTCAAATTGGACAAATTTTCTACAGAAAATTTTAATAGAAGAAATTCTTTTGAGCACAATTTGAAGAACTCAAATTTAAATAGATGGGTTTCAAGATTTTCTTTAAATCTCTATTGTCTAAATTTTTATGTTGTTTTCTTTGTCCATGATCTCCATAGAGGTTTTCAATTTAGTTTTCAAACAAGTTTTCTAATTGAAAAAAAATCCCAAAACAATAAAACAATAAAACAAGAGTAAAACCTGTGATCTTGAAATTTGAAGAACAAATTGATGTTAAGCTCCTCTGCAAATTCCACTCTTCCACAATTTCTTCCCAAGATCTCCACCTTTAATCCAAGATTGAATCCCGAAAAAAAAAAAAAACCCTCTTTCCTTTTGCAACCAAATCTCCCCACAAAATTGAAAATAAAATGTCTTTCCCCAAAATTGAAATTCAAATTCAAAATCCAAAATGCAAAAGCTCTCACAAATCTCCCCCAAATTAAGTCTATTGTTCTAAAATATCTCATTGAGATATTTTGATTTTTAAGTATCTTAAAACAAAATTGAATTTTCAAATAGCTTTAAATTTATTTTACATAGGCACTTTTCAAAGTAATTTTAATCTTTAAAATCAAAACTTGAATTTCCAAATGAATTTAATTGTTTAATCTATTTCCAACAAAATAGATTTAGTTAATTTATTTATTTTCTCACAAAATAACATTTAGTTATTTAGTTTATTTAAATAATATAATAAATTTAACCACCAAAATTAGATTATTTCACCACAAGAATTTAAATTAAATGAATTACATTAAATTAAAGCTTTTAACCACTTTAATCTAAAATTCATAACTAATCATTTAAACCTTTTTAAACATTGATTTTCACATTAAATTCCCATAAAAAACAACCTATCAAAACTTTGAAGATGACAAGACTTAACAACATACCAGACACCAACTGACGACACACTATGACCAGGGTGATGACTTGGCACAGAAAACCTAGCTACTATCTTCCAATCAAATACTGTTGGCCAATTGACATGCTCAGACCTATGAAACCAGGTGGAGTTGATGTCCTATACCTACAGTCCTGCAAACAAAACAAGTGTCGTACATGCATATAACATAGTAGACACACCGTGAAGAGGAAATCGCGGAATCAGGGTGCTCGCATGCGAGTGATGTAATCTCATTCCCTTCACCAATACAATATTACTAACTAACGCCTCTAACATCAATAATATAATCACAAGCATAAAGCATTATTAATTCAAATATATGCTAAGCTAATCCAAAGCATGCCATAACGATAACATCAGAATAAAATACCATCACATCAAAATATAATGTTTACATCGCTTAACAGTTAGCGGTCAAAAGTAACCAAATACTATAGTCGAGGTAATAGCATAACAAAGCATAACAAGGAAAACACTATACGATCAAAAGAGCCAAAATGGAGGGGTGCTACAGACCTTACAAATATAAATCTTTGTTTGTGGGATTAAAACCCTTTGCATCAAACCATGTTTTCTCTTTTGAGCAGTAGACCAACATTGAGGATATCTCTTTGGCATGGTAGAGATTCTGTAGAGAGGATACTAACCCTTGTTCCTATATATACTGCAAAGCTTGATTGCTTCTATAGTTACCGAAGAAATCTTCGAGACATTGTGGCCGATTCTGCAATACTTATAGCTGCCATGGTATATGCCAACAGAAACAAAAAAATGCTAGATGCCCACAGAAACGAAAAATGGTGGATGCCAATAGAAACGGGATGACAACAGGGAATGAAAAACCGGTCCATGGAAATAGGAAAAGTACAAAGTAAAAGGGACCCTAAAGACCTTTTGTTTCCCCTTTTTAGTTACATTGTGATCTTGACCCTCCACATTGACAGTCACTATTGTTACGGTTAAGTTTGAATTCTATTTTGAATCTCTCCTGCCCAATCTATTAAAATGCAGTAACAAGGGACTAGTACTTTTGCTCGCACATTTCAAGTTTAACATAACGTTTGCTCATGTCCTAGCTTTTTGTAATGCATATGGAGCATGGGCTAATAGATCATAACTTGGTATACAATTACAGAAAGATGGAATTGTTTGTATTTGCTAGGCCTCACAAATGCTTCAGTGTTGCATGGATCAAGTTCTGCTTCCACTTCATCAAAGTGGTTGTCTACTAACCAAATGCTTCACAGTTTATAGAGTTCGTCTAGAATTCAAAAGAAGCTTTTCAGCACAGGGAAGATTATCATGCAATAGAAAGAAATTCTTGCATCTAGGCCTGATCTATCCGGTGATTTCTCCAATTTCTCCTTTGACTAATATCTAAGCTTCTTATAATTCTTCACTGCAAGTAATGCCTGTTGATGAATAAATAAATAATAAACATGGATCTCCTCATGTCCAGTCATCCGGAACATTTATTTCCTCTTATTTTTCTAATAGCGGCCACTAAATTTACACAGTTCATTTAAATAGTAAGCACATATTCTATTCAAGCAATTAAAAAATTAGACCAATGCCATGGAAATATAGAAAGTTACCATCTTCGAGTTGTGTGGTTGCTAGTACATCAAATATGTTGTGCATTTTGTTGTATTAATGAATGGTCCCAACTGTGATGTATGTCTGGGTTTTAAAGTTATGTTTAAAGAATGGTCCCAACCATAATTGTATGTTAATGTACAGAGAAATGAATATTAATGTAGGAAAAAAATAATTCAAGATAAGAAAGCAGTGCACAAGTTCAATCTAGACAACTCAGAGTGTATGTCTGCCATCTCGTACAATATTTTTGACAAGAAACTTGCATACCTTGGATTTCTAAAACGTTTCCACAATCTGTCTAAAAAGATTGATGTCTGAAGGAAAGGTATAACACAAATTATTTTAATCTCAAATACACAGGAGAAAGTTTTGTTACTTTTAATTTCTTGTTTATCTAAGAATATTTTTAAAGAAAATTTTCTATTTCCCATTTTACATGTTTTTTGAGTTCCTTTTTTGAGTTCCCAGCATCTTGTAAAGCAATATGTACAATTATATAATTTAGGTTAGTTAATTAAATATGTAGTTAATTAAGTATAATAGTTTAATTAATTGATGATATTTCAAACTTAATAAATTGGATTAGTTGTAATGGTTATTTAAAAATAAATAAAAATGAGGGTTTTTAGTTCTATGATAAAAAAAGGTAAAGTGTACAATTATAGATCTACTTAACTTGATTTGTTTCCACTTCTTTTATTTTTCAATATCTAAAAATCGGTAACATTTAAGAATATGTTTGCAGGACTTCTCTTGCTGTGAAAAGTGGACGTGTTCTCCTAGGTCACTCCCCTCCCTTAAAATGGGTAAACAATAGAAGACACCACTCTTCAGCTATTCATCTAGGATGATTTTGTAGATCTAGATTCCTTTTATTCCACCAATTTTCAAGTTTTTTCTTCCCTAAATGTGAATAATAAGCACTTGGGTGGTCAATTGAATGCAACTAAATACCTTTAAATAATTACTATATAGCAACAAATTACATGAATACTTATTTGGTTGATTGGTTGGCAATAGGAGAAAAGTAAAGTGTAGGAGTTGAAGAAAAAATGAGTTATAATTTTGAAACAGTTCAAAAGTTATTATGAAAATAATAGACAAATATATTCTAGCCATCAAGACAAAAAGGTGAAAAATTTAACAAAATGTTTGTGGATGTAAAGACCTAATTAATTCTAACCAAAAAATCGCTATTTTTTTTTCAAGGATGTTCAATTATTCATTCACAAGTATACTCGGGAACTTCTATCCATATGGGATAGGTATATCATCTATTCATACAGATCATGAATTCACTTTCATCTATTCATAGGAATACGTCTATTCATATAATCGGAATAGGCATCCACCTAAACGAGGCAGGCATCTATCATCTGATAAGTATGTGCTCTGGCCAGAGTCTTGAACTCATCGGGATCATCTAGATCCTGAGTCGCTTCCCTGATGACCACACTTTCTACTAAAAGTGCACCGAGGCCATCATCCTCAGGGGTATGTAAATTGTAATTCTAAACTTGAAACCCGCCTCAGAATTTGGCCTAAGGGCCTCGGGGAATCAAGCAATCCATACGGGATTCTTCTGAGTAGTTGTATATAGCTTAGTTGATTATCTCTTATAACTAGTTATGTGATCTCTTTAACCCTAAACCCCATTCCCGAACGCCTGAGTACTGGGAGCATCCTTCATTTCCCAAACTGCCTACATACCCTGCTTCCAAACGGGATCAAGGCGTAAAATATGTAGTTCTATTTTCTAGGCTATGTTTATGTGAACTGTTATAAAGCGGGTATGCAACCCTTTCTAGGGTTTTTATTTCCCCTAGACAGTTCCTTTGCGGTTGCTACCCACGATGGGAAGCATGGATAATAAATGATCGCCTTGACCATTTATTGTTTATCTAATAACATTCATCTAACCCTACTCCCTAATGATGTTCGTCTCCCTTGACCCGTTTAAATGATTTCCTAATAATTTATCCACATGATTATATCTTTGAGTTAGAATTACATTTGCACCATTGAAAATTCCTAAGTTACAATTTTCTAGGTTGTCACTAGCGGATTTGCTTCATTTTTGTTTTATCTTTTTAGATTACCGATCCAAAGGGGATTTCCCTTCCTTTGGATTTTAATCAACCCATGCTCCTTATTTCTCCCCGGCGATTTATAGGGACGATGCCACAGACGCCGTTATTGCAGCTGTGTTAGGCTATAGATGCAGTAGCTCAAGCGCGACGCATTACCCGTAAACGTGAGCCAGAGGCACCGTTAATACCGAACGCTGCTAGTTTTGTTTTTCCTTTCTTTGATTAGGTTTTCCAACATAATTTATCTTTCGTAAGAAAGAAGCCCATAAGAATCTAAGATTTATAAGGACTATTATTATAACAATATTTAAAGCATAACATTCGCTCAAGATATTTCAGTAAATCGACAAGCATTGATCAAATACATCTTTAGAATAATTTATTGCTAATAAAGAAACGTTCCATCTTAACCATTGAATAAATAAGCTAACTAGACAATAACCATTCATAGAAAGTATTTTCATGCAACACAATAAATGAGTTTCTAAGTTTAGCTACATGCGATATTCCTCTTTTTCCTTGGTGGCTCCTCTCTTCTTATCTTTCAACCGTTTTATGTGTGAATGCAAGAGCTTCAATATCTATTTCCAAAACATAGGAAGAGGTCTCTCTTTGAGAGAGATCTTATATACATACATTCTCATTCATTTGGAAATACAAGGAAAGGGCTTATATATTGCTTTTGGGGAAAAGTTATCGAGATTTAGTGGCTAGTGTATTTAAATTTTGGAACCATGAACATCCATTTTGTTAAGATTATAACATAAATTTTTCTCTTAACAACCTTACATTAAGACAACTTTTGAGAAAGCCTCATAATCTAGGTTGAATTGGAAATTTGTATAAAAGCTTTTTAAATGATCCTAAGTTTCAGAATGTATTAATTTTAAGGGACTTATGCACAAATAGGATTCTTGAATGCATATCACATGTCTAAGTAATCATTGTTTTAATTAGGACTACTAGTAGCAAATTCATATCATTACCATGTATATATTTGATTTGTGTTACATTACTCTCCTTTCAAGACTTAGGAGTACTTATTACAACTATCTACAATCCAATTGAGCTTATGAAATTAAAAGCTATAAAGAATGGAAGTATTTTATTTATTCACTAGGAAAGGTGATTTAATATAAATTTAATGAAATATCCCACAAAATATATAATGATCTAGATGTTAACCAAATCAATAATACGTTTTAAAGGGAATTTATGGATCTTTCAATGTTCACTGGATTTCTTTTTTTTATCAACAAAAAAAAATTAGAGTAGAACTATATTGGAATTTAAAACATATATGAATTCAATGGATTTTTTTTTATCCAATTAAATCATTGTATATTTAGCTACTCCACAGTCTCTATAAAATCTTAATTATCATTAATAAGATATTGATATCACAGATCTATACTTTCTAATCTCTAAGAATCATCCTTCCAATGTTGTGAAATAATATGAATATAAGTTACTTCATAATATTTCAATATGCTGAATTCTCAGTTATAACACTTATTAGATCTATCTCATGATTCTATACTTGACAATATTATGAATTTCATTTCTACGAAATCATTACTATTGTATAGATAAAAGAATACTCACAATAATTAAAATTTTGACCTGATCTATAAATTTAATGATTAATATCTACACAAGATCATTAAAAGAGTGCTTGCGTCTACACTGAACATGTACACATTCCCCTGCTAATTGAAGCGCCTGTTTTTGAATGAAAGATAGCTAATCCAGAGAGGGTAGAGTGTGTGAGGTTATATAGACTGCACCATGACTATTGAAGGTGCTGATTTTTTCCTAAGGTTGATGATTCCAAGTACCCACTAGTTGTGTATAATTCTGAAATGGAATAAAGAATTCCAGCACTAAAATATGGTTGCAGAGATTGATGGTTTTAAGACTAATTTTTGGATAATCACAAGCTTTCACGGTATACATACATACATATATATATAAATTTAAAAATAATCCCAAGGTTCCACATACTAGATATGACTCCAAGTATCTACAACTTCATTCTAAATTGGATTCTATGGGGGCTATTGCAGATCGCTTTTATTCTATAGACTCTATATTCAACCCCCATTTTTATGATATGCTCAAACTGAAATGAAGATAAAGAGGACAATATGAAAGCCTACCTGTGGCGCTAGTTCCAGGAGGAGATCCAAGGTGGATGATATGCTCAGGACGACACTCCTCTTTCCTTCAATTGAACGCCCCTCTGGAGTTTCTCACAAAATGTAGAATTTTTGAGGGTTCTCAAACATAAGCCCATCCACTCATTTTATAGCTATAATGCATTAAATTTTTGCAAAATGTAGTTTACGAGTTAGTTCTAAAATTTATTTTGGGTAGATGAAATAGAACTCCATGTGAATAATATGGATGGGGCGAGGTTATAGTTGAGCGGCTGAAGACAGCGGGATGTGACCTACCAGTAGGTCTGTGCTGACTAAAAATTTAATTCGCTTATCTGGATCTGATTCACTGTGCAGTTTTTATTGAAAACGTGGTCATAATGTCTATTACCATTCATTCATGACGCCTGAAACTCCATAGTTGTCAACTAGATTTGGTCTCCATTCAATTTTTGCTCTGAAGTTTTCAATCAATAATTAATGACTGGCAATATTTTCAAGAATGTGAGTATTAGATTTTTTTAGTCCATTTAACATGTGTTCATGTATTAAAGTATATCAAAATGTGCAGTAAAAGTTAGGGAAGAGGAGTCGTGACATCCTCCCTCCCTTATTTGTGCATCGTCTCGATGCATATATTCAATAAGTTTTATATAGTAAAGAGATAGTACTAAAAAAAAGAAATATAGTATCTAAATAGTGCTTAAAACAAGAAGGGAAAGGATTGTTGCAAATCAATTGTATCTTCCCAAGTAGCATTGTCCTCATCATATTGATCCCATTGTACTTTGCTTTGATCAACCACCCTGTTGCGTAATTGGTACTGGCGTCTCTCCAAGATTCGATATGGCTCTATTGTTATTTTCCCGAGCTCTTGGACCTGTAATGCATTCCAATTCAAAACATGTTTCTCATTAGGTACATACTTCTTAAGAAGAGATATATGGAAAACATCATGGATACGACTCAGTTGGGGAGGTAGGGCCAATTTGTAGGCAACCGGGTTTATCTTATCTATGATTTGAAGGGTCCCACATAACGGGGTGCCAACTTTGCCTTCTTACCAAAACTTATAGAGCTTTTATATGGCTTGACCCTTAAGAAAACTTTTTCACCTACTGTGAATTCCCTTTGTGTTCTTTTCCTATCCGCATAACTCTTTTGTCTGTCTGTTGCTTCCCTTAACCTCTGTCTAATTGACCTGATTTGATTTTCCATTTCCTTCAACATATCTGGTCCAATTACCACTCTATCCTCAAGATTATCCCAACTCAAAGGTGTGCGACAAGCTCTTCCATATAGAGCTTCAAATGGAGCCATCCCTAGGGAGACTTGAAAAGAGTTATTGTATGCAAACTCTACTAGTGGAAGATATTCTTCCCACTTAGATTGTTGGTCCATACAGTACATACGTAGAAGGTCTTCCACAATTTGATTTGTCCTTTCAGTTTGGCCATCTGTTTCAGGGTGATATGCTGTACTGAAATTTAATTGTGTCCCCAAAGCTGATTGAAGAGTTGTCCAAAACCTTGAAGTGAACCTAGCATCCCTATCAGATATGATCTTTTCTGGAATTCCATGCAACCTAAAAATTTCTTTTATAAAACGTTTAGCCAAAATTGGAGCATCATCTGTTAATATTTCCTGCTATGAAGTGAGCAACCTTGGTAAGTTTGTCAATTACCACCATTATTGTGTTATGCCTATAAGGCGTCGTAGGCAATCCTTGTATAAAATCCATACTAATGACTTGCCACTTATGATGCGGTATATCATGGGGGTATAATAATCCTGCAGGATGGCTATGCTCTGCCTTCACCCTCTGACATTCAAGACATTTAGCTACATAGAGTACTATGTCATTCTTCATTCCTTGCCAAAAATATAGTTTCTTAAGGTCTGAATAGAGTTTGTTTGCCCCAGGGTGTCCTGAATAAGGGGTATTGTGGGCTTCACTTAAAACCAACTCTCTTAACTCTTTACAGTTTGGAACATATATCCTATTGTTGTATCGAAGCATCTTGTCACCATCTAGATTATACCCCTTTATACTAGGATCAGCTAGATCATTTTCTAAGGTCGATCTAACCTACTTATACCATGGATCTTCTTTTTTCCCATTTAGCACTTTTTCTCTAAAAGTGGTTTTGAATATTACCATATTCATCAAGTGCCTCCTTCTGCTTAGTGCATCTGCAACCCTATTTTCTTTTCCCTTAATATATTCTATCTCAAAATCGTATTCGCTTAGAAATTCTAACCATCTTCTTTGTCTAGCATTCAAGTGAGGTTGCGTGAAGATGTACTTGAGTCCTTGATGGTCAGTTTTTAACTCAAATGGCTTTCCTAAGAGAAAATGTCTCCATTTCTGAAGAGCATGTACAATTGCTGCAAGTTCCAAATCGTGAGGTGCATAGTTTACTTCATGATTTTTCAATTTCCTTGATTCATATGCTACCACACCTTCATCTTGAATGAGTACCCCACCTAGACCTTCAATGGAAGCATCTGTCACAACTATGAAGTGTCCATTTGGTTCTGGAACCTTTAAGATAGGTGCAGTGGTTAATTTTTCCTTCAAATTTTGAAATGCCTTATCACACTGTTCAGTCCACAAGAATTTCTTACCCCTTTGTAATGAAGTGATTGGATTTGCAATTTTTGAGAATCCTTCTATGAATCTCCTATAATATCCTGCAAGTCCCATAAAACTTCTTACCTCAGACACATTTTTTGGAATTGGCCATTCCTCTATGGCTTTTATCTTATCCGGGTCTACTGCGATACCATCTTCTGAAATGATGTGACCTAAGTAATGTATTTTCTTTTTAAAGAATGCACATTTTGATAGTTTCCCATATAGCCTATGTTCTCTCAACCTTTGCAAAATTAACTGAAGATGTGCTAGGTGTTCCTCCTCATTTTTGGAATAAATCAAGATATCATCTAAGAAGACCAAGACAAATTTATCCAAGTAATCATGGAACACACTATTCATCAAGTTCATAAAGGCAGCTGGAGCATTAGTCACACCAAAAGGTACAACTGTAAACTCATAATGCCCATACCTTGTTCTGAAGGCTGTTTTCAGGATATCTTCTTCCTTTATCCTGAGTTGGTGGTACCCTGATCGAAGATCTATCTTAGAAAACACAGTTGCTCCTTTCATTTGTTCAAAGAGATCCTCTATGCGTGGTAAAGGGTACCTATTCTTTATGGTGACTTTGTTAAGCATTCTATAATCAATACATAGTCTTAAGGTTCCATCTTTCTTTTTAACGAACAAAACCGGTGCTCCCCAAGGGGATACACTTGGTCTTATGAGACCTTTCCCAAGCAATTCTTCCAATTGCATCTTGAGTTCTACCAGCTCAGCTGTGTTCATTCGATAGGGTGCCTTAGACACAGGTTCAGCTCCTGGAACTATATCAATGGAGAAGTCAAATTTTCTTTTTGGGGGTAGCCCTGGTAGTTCTTCTGGAAACACATCACTAAAATCTTGAAGGTAAGGAGAATTTTGGAGGGTCGGAATATCCCCTTCTTCCTTTTCATCCATGGTAACCATGTATACTAGAGCCCCCTTTCTCTTTTCTCTTTTCATTTGCATAGCAGATATGATTTCCATACTTATAGGTCTATGTTTCCCTTGAATCACAACCCTTTTTCCTACATCATCTAAACATTCTACCCATTTGTTGTAACATTCTACATTTGCTTGGTGGTTTGTCAGCCAACTCATTCCAATGATCACATCATATGATCCTAAAGGTGCCACATAAAGGTCTACCTTTGTATTAAAGTTAGGAAATTGTATTTCTGCATCGGGTAGACACTGGGTCACCTCTTTAACTGCCTTATCCCCATACTGGACTGTCCATGATGATTCCATATGATTAACTTTAAATACATTTTTCCTTACAAATTCAGGTGAAATAAAACATTCAGATGATCCAGTATCTATTAGAATTGAGACTAGTTTCCCAAAGAGTGTACATGTAGTCTCTATAGGCACATTTTGGAATCGAGTGCGTTGATTTCTTACTGCTGCATGAATCCTTTGTGGAGGGCCATTCTGAGGTTGATTTGCTCTCATCTGACCTTGCATCCTTGGACATTCTCTAGCAAAATGATTCCCTCCACACATGAAACATCCACCTGGTGGTCCTCGTTGCATTGGATTTTTAGGCTGGTTATTGCTTGCTTCATTGAGCCTTGGTTGATTTGTTGGCCCGTTATAGTTCCTTGGTTCATTTTTTTTGAAGTTGTTTTTGTAAGCATTATTCCCATTGTACCTTTGATTTTGATTTGGAGGTGGTTTTCTTTCTGATGAATTGTTCCTTAGGTTCTTGTCAAAGTTTTGGTTCCTTCTGAACTCATGTTTCCTCTTGAAGTTATTACTCCTGAAAGATTGTTTTGCTGACATTAAAGCTTGTAACTTCCTTTCTTGCTTCAAAGATTTCTCTAGCACTCTGTTCATACCTTCGGGTCCATGCATGTCAACCTCTGCTCCTATGTTGGTATTTAATCCCAAAATGAATTTCCTGGTTTGGCTCTTTTCATCTTGTTGATATATTGGCACATATTTTAGCAGTTTGGCAAACCTATCCCAATATTGTTGAACTGTCAGAGATCCTTGTCGAAGGTTGTGAAACTCAGTCATCTTCTCATCGAAAAACAATTGTGGTAGCCACCTTTTACGAAAGTGCTCAACAAATTGTTCCCATGTTATATCCTCCTTGGTGTACTTATTTTGTTCCTTCACATTAGTCCACTAGCTAGCTGCTTCACCAACAAGTTGGTAGGACCCCCATAAGGCCTTAGTAGTTTTTCTGAAATCCCTTAACTCAAAATACATTTCCATTTCATTAAGCTAGTTTTCTGCCCATTCTCCTAGTTGTTTCCTGTCAAATTTGGGAGGGGTGATTTTCTTCAAGTCCTTAGTCAATTCTAGAATAGGATTTTCTCTCCTAGGTGCAATAACATCCATTATGTTATGCTTTGGATTATCTCCTTCGGGAGGGTTTTCAATTTGAGGTTCAACTATATTTTCAATATTATCTTGTCTTGTTTGAAGTTCTTGTACCATTTGCTTCAAGAAGTTGATTTTATCTCTTTGTCCAGTTAACAGTTTTATTATTGCTTCAATCCCATCCTCATTCCTTCCCTAAGCCTATGGTTCATCATCTTTCTTCCCCTTTGGCCTTCTACCAACACCACCTCGAGTTTCTCTTCCCCTCAGCATTTAGAATTCTTGTTTAATTATTCTCATATTACTATTATTCTAAGTTTTGAGAAAGGATATTTCTAACTTTTAAAATACATATTTTGATTGCGTGAATTGTAGTAAGCTCAAGGCCTAGTTTTTGAATCTTTCTCTGATACCACATGTAAAGACCTAATTAATTCTAACCAAAACATCACTATTTTCCTTTTAGAATGTTCAAATTATTCGTTAACAAGTATACTCTGGAACTTCTATCCATACGGGATAGGTATATCATATGTTCATACAGAACATGAATTCACTTTCATCTATTCATATGCAATAGGAATACATCTATTCATATAATCAAAATAGGCATCCAGCTAAACGAGGCAGCCATCTATCATCTAATAGGCATGTGCTCTGGCTAGAGTCTTGAACTCATCAGGATCATCGAGATCCTAAGTTGCTTCCCTGATGACCACACTTTTTACTAAAAGTAAACTGAGGTTGTCATCCTCAGGGGTATGTAAATTGTAATTCTAACCTTGAAACCCGCCTCAAAATTTGGCCTAAGGGCGTCAGGGAATCAAGCAATCCATGTGGGATTATTCTGAGTAGTTGTATATATCTTAGTTGATTATCTCTTATAACTAGTTATGTGATCTCTTTAACCCTAAACCCCATTCCCGAATGCTTGAGTATTGGGAGCATCCTTCATTTCCCAGACTGCCTACATACTCTACTTCCAAACTGGATCAAGGTGTAAAATATGTAATTCTATTTTCTAGGCTATGTTTATGTGAACTGTTATAAAGTGGGTATGCAACCCTTTCTAGGGTTTTTATTTCCCCTAGACAGTTCCTCTGCGGTTGCTACCCATGATGGGAAGCATGGATAATAAATGATCTCCTTGACCATTTATTGTTTATCTAATAACATTCATCTAACCCTACTCCCTAATGATGTTCGTCTCCCTTGACCCGTTTAAATGATTTCCTAATAATTTATCCACATGATTATATCTTTGAGTTAGAATTACATTTGCACCATTGAAAATTCCTAAGTTACAATTTTCTAGGTTGTCACTAGCGGATTTGCTTCATTTTTGTTTTATCTTTTTAGATTACCGATCCAAAGGGGATTTCCCTTCCTTTGGATTTTAATCAACCCATGCTCCTTATTTCTCCCCGGTGATTTATAGGGATGATGCCACAGACGCCGTTATTGCAGCTGTGTTAGGCTGTAGATGCAGTAGCTCAAGCGTGACCGCATTACCCGTAAACGTGAGCCAAAGGCACCGTTAATACCGAACGCTACTAGTTTTGTTTTTCCTTTCTTTGATTAGGTTTTCCAACATAATTTATCTTTCGTAAGAAAGAAGCCCATAAGAATCTAAGATTTATAAGGACTATTATTATAACAATATTTAAAGCATAACATTCGCTCAAGATATTTCAGTAAATCGACAAGCATTGATCAAATACATCTTTAGAATAATTTATTGCTAATAAAGAAACGTTCCATCTTAACCATTGAATAAATAAGCTAACTAGACAATAACCATTCATAGAAAGTATTTTCATGCAACACAATAAATGAGTTTCTAAGTTTAGCTACATGCGATATTCCTCTTTTTCCTTGGTGGCTCCTCTCTTCTTATCTTTCAACCGTTTTATGTGTGAATGCAAGAGCTTCAATATCTATTTCCAAAACATAGGAAGAGGTCTCTCTTTGAGAGAGATCTTATATACATACATTCTCATTCATTTGGAAATACAAGGAAAGGGCTTATATATTGCTTTTGGGGAAAAGTTATCGAGATTTAGTGGCTAGTGTATTTAAATTTTGGAACCATGAACATCCATTTTGTTAAGATTATAACATAAATTTTTCTCTTAACAACCTTACATTAAGACAACTTTTGAGAAAGCCTCATAATCTAGGTTGAATTGGAAATTTGTATAAAAGCTTTTTAAATGATCCTAAGTTTCAGAATGTATTAATTTTAAGGGACTTATGCACAAATAGGATTCTTGAATGCATATCACATGTCTAAGTAATCATTGTTTTAATTAGGACTACTAGTAGCAAATTCATATCATTACCATGTATATATTTGATTTGTGTTACATTACTCTCCTTTCAAGACTTAGGAGTACTTATTACAACTATCTACAATCCAATTGAGCTTATGAAATTAAAAGCTATAAAGAATGGAAGTATTTTATTTATTCACTAGGAAAGGTGATTTAATATAAATTTAATGAAATATCCCACAAAATATATAATGATCTAGATGTTAACCAAATCAATAATACGTTTTAAAGGGAATTTATGGATCTTTCAATGTTCACTGGATATCTTTTTTTTATCAGAAAAATTAGAGTAGAACTATATTGGAATTTAAAACATATATGAATTCAATGGATTTTTTTTTATCCAATTAAATCATTGTATATTTAGCTACTCCACAGTCTCTATAAAATCTTAATTATCATTAATAAGATATTGATATCACAGATCTATACTTTCTAATCTCTAAGAATCATCCTTCCAATGTTGTGAAATAATATGAATATAAGTTTATAATATTTCAATATGTTGAATTCTCAGTTATAACACTTATTAGATCTATCTCATGATTCTATACTTGACAATATCATGAATTTCAGTTCTACGAAATCATTACTATTGTATAGATAAAAGAATACTCACAATAATTAAAATTTTGACCTGATCTATAAAATTAACGATTAATATCTACATAAGATCATTAAAAGAGTGCTTGTGTCTACACTGAACATGTACACATTTCCCTACTAATTGAAGCGCCTGTTTTTGAATAAAAGATAGCTAATCCAGAGAGGGCAGAGTGTGTGAGGTTATATAGACTGCACCATGACTATTGAAGGCGCTAAGTTTTCCTGAGGTTGATGATTCCAAGTACCCACTAGTTGTGTATAATTCTGAAATGGAATAAAGAATTCTAGCACTAAAATATGGTTGCAGAGATTGATGGTTTTAAGACTAATTTTTGGATAATCGCAAGCTTTCAGAGGATACATAAATACATCTATATATATAAATTTCAAAATAATTCCAAGGTTCCACATACTAGATAAGACTCCAAGTATCTACAGGTTCATTCTAAATTGAATTCTATGGGGGCTATTGCAGATCGCTTTTATTCTATAGACTCTATATTCAACCCCCATTTTTATGATATGCTCAAACTGAAATGAAGATAAAGAGGACAATATGAAAGCCTACCTATGGCACTAGTTCTAGGAGGAGATCCAGGATGGATGATATGCTCAGGACGACACTCCTCTTTCCTTCAATTGAACGCCCCTCTGGAGTTTCTCACAAAATGTATAATTTTTGAGTGTTCCCAAACATAAGCCCATCCACTCATTTTATAGCTATAATGCATTAAATTTTTTCCCACTGTAGTTTATGAGTTAGTTCTAAAATTTATTTCGGGCAAATGAAATAGAACTCCATGTGAATAATATGGATGGGGCGAGGTTATAGTTGAGCGGCTGAAGACGATGGGATGTGACCTACCAGTAGGTTTGTGCTGACTAAAAATTTAATTCGCTTATCTGGATCTGATTCACTGTGCAGTTTTTTATTGAATACATGGTCATAATGTCTATTTCCATTCATGCATGATGCCTTAAACTCCATAGTTGTCAACTGAATTTGGTCTCCATTCAAATTTTGCTCTCAAGTTTTCAATCAATAATTAATGACTGGCAATATTTTCAAGAATGTGAGTATTAGAATTTTTTTAGTCCATTTAACATGTGTTCATGTATTAAAGTATATCAAAATGTGCAGTAAAAGTTAGGGAAGAGGAGTCGTGACAGTGGATTAGTACATAGATAGGCATAATAAATGAAGAATACATGGGGGTGTGGACCAATTTAGATAAGGTATGGATAAAGGATGTGAGAATGCATAAAAGTGGAGTAGCAACATGGGGGGAAAAGCTTGACTTCACACAAGATTATGACATATTTTCAATGTGTAGATGTATCAAAAAATTCTCTTAAAATGGACAAAAAAACTAAATGCAAAATGCCAACAAATTTCCTCACTACAACTTTACATTCATAATATAGGCTAACTAATAAATGTAAATAATGAATATAAAAATAATTTACATGTAATTGGGGAACAATGATGAAGAATAAATGTTGAAATCATGTAGAATCCAATTATGAATGCCTTGATGGGTAGGAATGAATTATGACCTATAGTAATGATTTGACTAAATAAATTTGTTGAGATATCTTCATCTTCATCTTCCTTGTGTCTAAAATTATCAAGGTGGCATTTAAAAACACATTTAAGGAGATTTCTAGATTGCTACAATCAAGTTATTGTATACAACATGCACAACCATATAAATGGCCTAAATATAGTTGTCCCAAAATCCAAAATGATAATAAGTGCATATTGAATGTCTTTAAATACCAAGGCACAATAATAGTTCACATAAAACATGTGCCAAGTCAACCTATAATGGCTAGTAAGAAAGAGACAGTCTAGAAATTTGTATTTAAAATTTAAAAGTTTGAGATCAACTTTAAGCCCCTCAAGATTGACCTAGAACCAAAAAAAAAGAAGTTTTGAGACAATATTTGAATTTGTGGACATGGGTTTGAATGTAGGCTAATAAATTATGTGTAAATAGTGAATATATGAGAATATGCATAAATAAGGATGGGATAAGGTAGAATGCACTAAAATGGTTATAAATGAAAGTAAAATGGATTGGGATAAGCATTGAGTCATAGGGAAAACTTGTCACTGAACTAATATATTCCATCAAAATACCCCAAAACTATATGGGAATTGGTAGGGTGCACAAATTTCACCATTATATTTAACCCCCACTTTGAGGTGAATGTGAATTTAATATGAACATACATTTCGAAGTACATGGAAATTCTTAGTTTGGACATCAAAATTAAATACCCAAACATTTATTAAAGGATATTTAGTCCATGTAAATTAATTGACCATTATTGGATTATTCTTTTGTTCCTCTCCTTAGAATGAGTAATCCATAGGGACTCGAACATATTTTTTCTAGTGTTCCCAATAGTCAAAATATTTGTAAAATGACCAATCCTAATTTTATCTCTTCCAACAAATAAAATCCAACATTTGTAGTTTTTATTTATTTTCCAAATAGACTCTTCAATTTTTTTATAAAAATTAAACCTTGAGCTATAGTCAAATGGTAGAGAATCATTTTAAAATAATAATAATTGTTGTGTTTCTCTATTTGCTTCTTCTAGTTTCTTCTATCTAGGTCAAGTAAAAAGGAGATCAAAAACATCAATGTGAGATTGATGTTGGTATTTTGATTCATCTTATGATTTCAAAGATTTTGGGGATTGAAGGGTTTCAATATAGGTTTGGGGATGGAGTAAAATTTTTTTCTAAAATAAATCCTGCAAATACTATGTCTTGATTACTATAATTATTCATGTAGATGATGAATAATATATAATTTCCAAAAATCATGGAGTGTATAAAATGGGATGCCAATACGACAGTAGGGATATTATCAATTGCTAAATTTTATATTCTTCTCCATGTTTCATTTTAATTTAATGTTTTTAATATAACATGTACATTAATTAGATCGCAACACTATTTGGTTAATGTTTCTATTGCATTATTTACCCTTTTTAACATTTGATATTAGAGATATTTGATTAGAGAGTTAGATTCCTTTGTTGTAGTGTTGTAGAATTTTTTGGTTGTAACAAGTGCACTTTGATTTCATGGTTTTATTGATCCATGTGTAATTAACATTATGAAAATTGCATCCTATTCACAGATTGATAATTATAACATGGATCTAGCTACAAATTATGGAAGTTAGAAAATAAAGATCTCTTTGAAGAAAGAGATCAATAGAGAGCTATGATAGATAAAGAGAATCCTGGTGGTGTGTCAAATTAAGACTAGAAGAAAAATATCAATCAATTGGAGTGAATATTAGTTTTTAATAGATTTATTTTCTTTGATTTTCTTTTGGTTTGATGAATGAGAGCAATACATTTCAACTTATGTGCTTTATCTATAATTTTTTTAAGCTTGACACTTCCACTAAAAGTGGACCCATTAGCTTGCACATGTGGTAACATATGTATCCAAAACTAACACCTCTCCCATGAACTCTTACTCTAAACCATCATGTCTTCCTTGATTCTAGTCAACATTAACCATTTTTTAAGGATGTCTACAATTTGATTACAAGCACATTCTAGATCCAATACAAAAAGGTGTAATTTGACCCATTATTTTCTTTGTTTCCCTTCTTTAATGCACTCTCCTAATTTGGATCCATGTGACATCTCAAAGTTGGTAGTGAGAGTTTTCAAATTATTGATCTCTTCAAGGGGTTAACTCAAAATCCATGGTCCTTACAAAAAAATACCTTCTCTCCATTCTTAGGTTACTATATAACACTTTTTATATGTAAGCTATGCAAGCATGATGTTAAGGTTTATTTTATATTCTACTATTATAGATAAATTTTTGATCATTATGTCTTAGCTTAAAGTTTTCTCTCTTTGCTTCTACATATAGGAGCTGCTATAAATATTTTAAGATGACTTGTTTTTGTGTAGTAGTTAATTGACCAATGAACTTAATAGTGAGATATTATCTAAAATATTCTTAATCTTATATTTGTTCATAATTAGCTCTTGTGTGTACATGTTTCTCTTGATTAAATTATGTCATGAGCCTTTGTTATACTTAAATTGATTTATGTATTCTCTCTTCCTTTTCACCCCCACACACCAACTTCAGGCTTAGCTTAGTAGATCAATAATAAAATAATTATGAGGCCTGAAATTATAAGGTATGCTCAAGTATTTTCAAAAAAAAACTTTAACGGCTTAAAGATATAAGAAGTTAGATTTATTTGGTATCCCTAGTTTTTCAAATGTAATTTCAAATGAAATAAGAGGAAAAATACCCATATTATAAGGTAATAATGTAGTCACAAGGGAGGAATATTTAATAAAACTCGTCAATGTTACAAATGAGTATATGTGATTGAGGATGAGGATGTCATCTAATGAATTTATTTATTCCACCCCTTAAAGAAAGTGCAAAAGAGTGGTATATGAGCCTCCCTCACAACAATATTTGGAATAATTTATGAAATTTTTTAAAATTAAAATATGGGGATAGGATAGATCCCAAATTTATTATACATGAAATCACAACCTTTAAGAAAGGTATAAAAAAAATATGGTTGACATTAATAGAATGTTCATCATGACAATTAGGAAAGTGCCATTAAATCTCAAACCAAATGACTCCATTTTCCTTTTCCTATATTACAATGATTTTGATGCAAAACTTGGATATTGTCTTCAAGATAAAATTCCATAAAATGAGGGAAGCACATTACAACCATATTTTAGTATTCTATTGTAAAAATAATTTTGATTCAAGCCATATAACTAATCTCTCATTATGAATAATTTTGCACAAATGTATTCGTCAAATTAAGATTTATAAATTTATGTTTTAGTAAAATAATTAACTATTATATTTATTTATATTTTCAAATCAACATAGGTTTATTACCATAAATAAAAATCTATGTTCAACACACATGGAAAAAACAAACAATGGAAACATTTTTTAGAAATATAAGAGAACCCTTCATACATATTTCCTTCTTTCAACAAAAAATATAAATTTAGGTATTATGAAACATTTATGCATTAGAGAAAATATGTGTCTAAATTATAATTAATCTCAATTAAAATATTAACAATAAATTGAATATATAACAAAAGTTATAAAAAAATATGTGTTCATTAAATATCAATCTTAATGATCTATGTGTAAGAAATTATGAAAATATTTTATTTCTATCTCCAGTTATATGTTACAAGGAAATATTATTCATTAAAAATACTAAAAAGAACAAGAAATACTTTTGAAAATATATTTTTTATAGCTTAAGTTATATGTTACAAGGAAATCTTTCTCATTAAAAATATTGTAAAGAATAAGAAGCACTTTATTAAAAATATTTTGTTAACAAGATAAAAATTATTTTAGATTTTAAAAAATAGAAAGAATATACATAGTGAATCTCACAAATTATTAGTTTACATTATCATCAAATTTTAAATGATTTTCTTGTTACAATTGAGAAAAAATAGAAAGAATTAAAAAATATTGATTTGAGTGGCCAACATAGACTAAAAAGTGAGACAAACATTTATGATGTCAACCTAATGAAGTGTAAAAGGATAAGGAATTGTTGGCTAATTGTAATGCCCCGTCTTATAACCTAAGGAATGTTGCAATTGTGTATAAAAGTGAAATAATTTTTTTTTTAAAAGTAATAATATTAACTTAATTATTTGCATACATTCACTAAGTTACGCAACGTCACACTACTTGAGATTCCATAGACGACTTTCGTATTTAGCATTGCACATATTTAATTAACATAAACTCAAAAAAAAACATTGAATATCATTTGAATACCATTCATGAAAGTATAAAGTACAAGTTTGATTCTTACATTGCATTGAAATAATATTACAATTCTCATTCATCTGATGAGGTAGATCAATAATAGTTACAATTACATTTTACAAATGTTCACCTCTTAACAATTGAGGGATATTTCAAATACAAGATTTCCAATAATGCAATAAAGAAATACACATATGTATCCAAGTACGAGCTCTCCATCCATGAAGCTCTCGTTGCCACAAACATAAACTGGAGACCCAACGGAGTAAGGTGCATGTTCCACCCAACCATGTGGTACTCGTAGGTCCACCCCCCATGTTAGGAGATAGTAATATGGTTACCTAGACATAACCTATTCACCTTAGACACAAGTACATTACTAACTGATGATTACATTGCTTCCAGAGTTTAGACAATCGAATATACTAAGAACACAAGGTTAATTGTTATTTTAGGTGGAGTATTATCACAACGTTGTAAAGATTACCCTGGTGTTTCTTCCTAGGTTCAGCCCCCAACTTGGGTTACCCTGGTGACCTCTTACGAAACCCGGCCCCATTTGCAAACTATTGCGGAATCGAATATCTTTTGTAGTAACAAGATATCAATTTTCCATTCCAAGCCTTCTCATCTTATACTCAAGACTGAACTAGCTCAAGAGTCCATAAGCGAGGCATAATCATCTTATTAAATATTTTATTCTAACTACTATGTTATTTAGTTATCATTGACTTACTAACTCTTTGTAAGTTACCCTGACACCACTGTGTGTGTCGGCCCTTACATAGAGCCACTCCCCTAAACATAACCAAGGTATTCTAAATTTCCCTGACTAAGGTAGACAAGGTGTACAAAAATACAACATAAAATTTCTACACTTTTCATAACGAACATCAATGTCTATGTTCACAAAATCAGGTGTCAAAACACCATGCGAAACCATGTACACAACCTTAGTTAACACAAGAACTCTACTTAAACAATCTCAATTCCCATGTTTTACAATTTATCTGGAAGACTTGTTCATCTAAGACTTGCCCAATTTTCCCAATAAAAAGGAAACACATTTTAAAGCAAATCAGGAAAATTAAACATCTACTATTCAGATTTACTATATCCAGTCAATCAAATATAATTTGCATGAAAACAAGTCAACTTGATTAAATTCCATAATCAAATAATCTAAATTATAACTTTCACAATTTCATATATTGAAATAATCACCAATTTATCAAACACACATATTTCATTTAAATAAAATCAAGTTTAAACCATACTCATATTATTTTCCAAAGATTAAAATAATCATTTAAATAATTATTTTATCTTATTAAATATATATTATTTAATTTAACTAATATATCAAATTTTCCATTTAATAAAATGTCATTTATCTATTAATAAAAATCTATATATATAATATTATATAATATTATATAATATATATAATATATTAAAAACATATTATATATAAAATATATATTATAAAATATATTATATAAAAATAGAATTTAAAAATAATACAAAGTTAAACCTACCCAAGGCAGGGCCGACTGCCTTCACACAGCCGAACCCTCCATGGGCGCGGCTGTATGGGCAACACCGGCGCTGCCCTCACCGCCGCTTCCTTATGGGGGTCGACTGTGAGGGTTAAGCCCCCAACGCAACCAATAACAGTTTTAAAAAAAAAATTAAAACATTTAAAATTTCTTTAAAAAATTTCGGCAATTTTTCTAAAATCGCTCAATGCGAATTTCAATGAAAATAATTCAATATATATATGTATTTGTATAAGTATATGTTTATATATGAATTAATACATATACTTATATAAATATATATATATTTAATTAAATAACAATAAAAAAATACTGTAACTGTGCAAAGATTTTCAACAGAGTTTTCTACAGTAAATTTTGAAAATTATCATTGTACAGAATTATTTCCTCATTAAACTCCAAATTCAACTACAATAGGTTTCAATTTCCAATTTAATAACAAACAATTTCCTCCATAGTTTAAAATACTCTAAATATTCTTTTCCAGTAAAATCTTTCAGAGGCTTCTTTTCACCAATTACCAAAGAAATATTATTTTACTAATCTACAAAGCATACATCTTTTTTTTTTTTTTTTTAAATTTCTTCTATTGTTTTCTCTACCCTTGTTTTCTTGAAATTCTCACAAATATCAACAAGTTTCTACAGAAAGATTTCCAGCAAAAAAAATTACCGAGAACAAGGGTTTTAACAAATATTTCTTTTCAAAAGAAAACAAATTAAAAACACAAGGGAAATACCTGTTTCCTGTGATTTGAAGATCTTAGTTGTTGGAGAGAATCTTCTGCCTGTAGAGTGCAATCCTCCAAAGCTTCTCCAAAACACCAAATCCAAATGAAGCTAAAACCAACCAAAGAGATCTTCCAGAAATATACAACAGAACAAGGAAATCACAATTTCTTGAAAATAATTTTTAACAGAGGACTGTTCTTTCTTTTTTTCCCATGAAGAAAAAGATAACCCTCTTTATTTCCCCAAATTCCAGATAACCTCCGAACATATGCTCAACCAAAAACAATAAATTTTACTGGCACACATGTCAAGAAAAAGAAAATATCTTCAGCAACTTCCCAGCAATCTTTCCTTTCGAGATTTGCATGCCTTTAATTATTTAAATTTCAATTTTTAAAAATACAAAATTTATTTACAATTAAAAATACCATTTCAAAATAATAATTAATTTAAAATTAAATCTGTTCACACACACAATTTTAATTTAATCAATTAATTTATTTAATTAAATGGATTTAATCTCTATGATCAAATTATTTAGCAAAAC